>VDFB02353493.1:395527476-395638855 GCA_007258455.2 Sequoia sempervirens
CTCCCACTTATGGCATGTGTCCTTAAGTCAACCTTATTAAAGGATTTCTCCTTTTGGACAAGGCACTCCACTTCCCCATGTGAACTTTTAATTCACCTTTTAATCCCCCAAGGCACCCAAAAGGAATTTTTAATTCCTTCACTTCTCCCCACATGTCCTCTACTTATTATTTATTCTTTCCCATCTCCCCATGAGAATATTTGAAGAATTTTTAATTCTTCACATGTCCTCTCACCCACATGGGGACAAGGACCTCCTTTATGAGAGATCTTGTCCAATCCCAAGGTACTTTGTACCCCCCTCCATGTCATGTCCTATCCTTCCACCTCATGTCCACTTCACCTTTTAGGGCTATATCACATGCCACATGTCAAGATGTGAGGGCTTGTGAGCTCTCAACTCACCTTAGCCCTACATCTTGATATTTGGTGGCTCAATCTTGGCCATCCATCTCCTCTAGGAATTCTCAAAATTCCTATAAATACCCCCTCTTTTCTCTCATTTTGGGAAGATCATTTTGCTAGCCAAACTCTTGCACTCATCCTCACAACATCATTTAGCTTGCATCTTGTGCCATTCAAGGAGCATACACATCAAAGATCAAAGGGCCAACCAAAGGATCGATTCGAGACAAGGTATAGAGTTCCATTTGTTGCTTTTTATCTTGTGTTGTTTCCAACTTAGGCTAATCTTGAGGTGTAGGTTGTTTTGGTGTTTATTTGCACTCTTTTACTTGCTGCTCATTTTCTAACGCTCACATTCGACCTATCACAGATAGTTTGTATTGTTGTAGTATTTTTGAAGTTTGTTCTTAGTATACCCCTCATTTAAGAAAGTAATGATCCACCATTCTTTTCCAATTCTTTATGTGAGCTGGCTAATAGTGAGTTGATACCATATGCATAGAGGAAGGAGGAGAGATGCTCATGGGAGATTCCTTCCTAATAATCTTGATCCATTCCAGCTAGTTGAGTATCAAAATCTACCGAGAGAAGAAGAAGAAGATCCACACCCCTTTGCTGATGCATTTCCTAATTTGACCAGCTTTGAAGTTTTCTCTAAAGACCAAAATCCAATTGAGAACCCCTTTTCTTTGTAATTACATTAGGAAGGCATGGGTGATGCCACATGAACTCAAAGTACCAAGCATTAGTGAGGCATCTATGGTAGAGATAACTACACAAGTGCAAGTGTCAAAAGGAAAATATCTAAATATTAACAACAAATTGAGTGAAGAATAACAATTGTCATTAACAAACTTATTGATAACCCAACAACATGCATTTGCATGGGAATATAATGACATGAAGGGTTTGGACCCTAAGTTTTGCACTCATAGGATTTACATAAGAGATGATTGCACCCTAGTGGGACAACCACAAAAAAGAATTAACCCTACACTAAGAGAAATTGTAAAAGTGGAACTACATAAATTGTTAGATGTAGGATTTATCTACCCCATTTCAGATAGCCAGTAGCTATCTCCATTTATGATTGCACCCAAAAAGGGAGGGAAGTGGTGATTTTTTGTTGATTATAGGGAACTCATTGCTGCCACAAAAAAAGACCATTTTTCCTTACTTTTCATAGACCAAGTTTTGGACTCACTTGCAGGAAAACAATACTTTTCTTTTCTAGATGGATTCAGTGGGTATAACCAGATCCAAATTGCACCCGACGATCAGGAGAATACCACCTTTACCTATCCATGGGGGACCTATGCCTACTCAGTACTTCCATTTGGCTTATGCAATACACTTGCAACTTTTTAGAGGGTAGTCATTAGCATATTTTTAGACATCTCTCAAGATTGCATGGAAATTTATATGGATGACTTTACCACCTATGGTGCTTATTTCAATGAAGCATTGAAGAATCTTAGGGGTCTTAAAGAGATGTGAAAAACACAATCTATCTCTAAATAGTGAAAAGTGCTTCATGATGATGTAGGAAGGTGTAGTCCTTGGCCACTACATCTCTCACAAGGGAATATAAATATGTTAGGAGTTTCTTGGGCCATGTAGGCTACTATAGAAATTTTATCAAGGATTTAAGAAAAATAGCAGCATGATTGTATTCTCTTCTCACTAAGGATGCTGAATTCTAGTGGACAAAAGACTGTGACAAGGCATTTTCTGATTTGACGGTAGCCTTGACTCATGCTCCTATACTCAAAGTTCCTAATTGGGAGCTTCCTTTCCACATCCATACAGATGCATCAAACTATGCCATAGGAGCAATCCTAGGATAGAAAGAAGGAGCTATTGAAAATGCTATTTATTTTGTCAACAAAAACTTGCAAGGAGATGATTTCAATTATATAGTGACAGAAAAAGAAATGCTGATAGTGATCTATGCCCTCAAAAAATTCAGGCACTGCGTAATAGGCTATCAAATATTTGTGCACACCGACCATGCAACCATTAGGTATATCATGAATAAACCTCTGATATTTGGTAGGTTAGCAAGATGGTTATTGCTGATGCAGGAGTTTGACATAACTATTGTAGATAAGCTAGGGAAGGCCAATGTTGTTGCAGACTTTCTTTCAAGGCTAACTACATCAGGAGACAATCAGGTCATAAATGAAACTTTCCTTGATGAGCACTTATTTTCCATCAGTGTGCAAACAACTTGGTATGCTGACATAACTAACTATCTGGTCATAGGGAGAGTTCCTCCCCACTTCTCTCCAAAAGAGAGAATGGTGCTCATTGAAAAGTAATTTCCTTTTTCATGGATTGCAGGATGTTTTTTTTACATTGGGCCAAACCATGTCATGAGGAGATGTGTGAGGGAAGATGAGACATATGATATTTTGCATGCATGCCACAATGAACCCTGTGGAGGACATTTTGTAGCCAAGAGGACAGTGATGAAGGTTCTAAATACAAGATATTACTGGCCAACACTCCACAAGGATGCAGGGAGATATAAAAGAAAGTTTGATAGATGCCAGAGGATGGGCAGGCCAACCAAATCTGATGAGATGCCCCTTTACCCTTAGGTAGTAGTCACTCCATTTGACAAGTGGGGATTAGATTTTGTAGGACCCATTGATCCTCCATCCAATGGTAAATCCTATATCTTAGTATGCATTGATTATGTAACCAAATGGGTAGAAGTTAAGGCCATGAAGCATGCAAGAGATAATAAAGTTGCTGAATTTATTTATGAGGAGATTTTCACATGGTATGGGGTTCCAAGAGAGATAGTGACTGATCAAGGGACTCAATTCACCTCAACCCTTGTTACAACACTAGTCAATGAGTACAACATAAGGCACATGAAGTCCACTCCTTATCACCCTCATGCCAACGGTCAAGTTGAGGTGACTAATAGGGAAATTGAAGCAATTCTGACCAAAACAGTGGTTGTTCATAAGAAGGATTGGTCAAACAGGCTGCCAAAAGTTGTTTGGGCCTATAGGAGAACTTGGAAAAAAATAACAGGCTTCACTCCTTTTGAGTTGCTATATGGAAACACAGCTATGATTCCCATTGAATTTGAGCATAAGACTCTTAGAACTGCAATATACTTGGGGATGGATATCTTTGAAGCACAAAGAAACAAAATCATGCAGCTCAATGCATTGGATGAAATGAGGAAGGAATCCTTGCATCATACAACGGTAGTGCAGAATCAAAGAATAAAGTGGCATGAAAAGTTCATCAAGGACAATAAATTCCAACTAGGAGATTGGGCCCTACTCTATGACTCAAGGTATCAAGATAATGCAGGAAAATTGCAGACAAGGTGGCTAGCACCATATGAGGTTGTTGAAGTCTTCCCTAATGGTGTTGTTCAGCTCACCACTATTGACCTTGTCAGATTTAGGCTACTTGTCAATGGTCATCGCCTCAGATTGTATCACAAGCCAACTTCCAAGGAGGAATTCCTACAACAATTCACTCAACATGCAACACCCAAACTTCCTGTAGTTGAAGGAAGCGAACCTAGTGTCCCTCCTTCTGGCTAACTAAGGTACGTAACTTGTCATAATAAAGAATTCCACTTTTGTGGGGGTCCACTTCTTCACCCATCCGCCCATCCATCTCCACTTTTCTCTCTTTCATCATGCCTCGATAATTTCACTTCATTCCATCATCAGTTCACTCCATTCCACTCCACTTTCATTAAATGCTCAGTTGACCTCTTAAAAGGTGACTAGTACTTTCTCCATAATATTTGTAATAGATCTTCCAAGAATCTAGGTACATGTGCATCAAGTTGTTATCTCTTAATTGTCTTTTAGTAAATTCATTTAATTGCTATAAATTAATATAGACATTATCCATAGCATTCCATTATTCCCTGCCTTGTCAAATTGTCATAACTATCACACATGTGAGGACACATGCTCAAATTTAGGCTAGGGGGAGTGTAAATACTATTTCCATGTGTTTGTCCATATTGGTTCACATTAGAAAAGTTTAAATTGAGCTGATTTGAATTCTGAGTGAAATGATGACTTGCATGTGTGAGGTGATATCAATCGCTGCCATTTTTCTTGATATTAGCCTTCATTTATTACTCCTTTACTGCCTTTATTGCTCTTGTCATAATATTAAGCCAAAAAGGTAAGATTTATATGACACTAGCATTGGAAATTTTGCAATGTTACAAGAAGGAGAAGTGTAGCTTTCAAACGAAGATTACAGGAAGAGAAACCTTGTAGAGTGATTGTTTATTTTCAGACAACTAAACAATGGGAGGTGGGTTAATTAGAAATGAACCCATGGTTCATGACGCATTACTACAGGATGCACCTAGCCTGGCCGAGTTCAGAAATTGTAGGTGGTTAGATTATTTCCTGAAGCTAAATGGTTTTAATGAATATGTTGTGTTGGAATTTTCCCAGACATTGTTTGAAGGAAAGGCCATGGTAAAAGGGTTAGAAGTAATGGCTATTGAAGAAATAATTGTAGAAGTTATAGGGTTTCCTACTGACGGTGAAAATTACCCTGCTTCCAGAAACACTAGGTCAGCTAGGGCTGAATTCACAGAACCTGGTGACCCTCCATTGAGTGTGGACAAACAGGGTGCAAAAAGAACCGCTTTGCCTGAGCCATGGAAGCAAGTAGTTGTTCATGTTGTGAAGTAAATTACTTGTGAAGGTCGTTAATTGATCCTACATTTCATGCACTTCAAACTGCTAAATCATATGAGGCACGTGAGAAGAATGAATGTGCCAAATTTGTTATACCACCTTCTCTCAATCATGCCAGTTGAGACCCAAAAAGGTAGGGATAATTTTGTTTCTCACCATTTTCTAATCAAATTGTTAGTTGAAAAGTCTCTACATGATTTGTTTGATATGACTTGGGAAGAATTCTTAAATGTTGATCAAATTAGACCTGAGCATTTGCGACCTAGGGTTTTTCCTCAACCTTGTAGGGCTAACAAAAGATTGAGCATGGTTGAAGCCACTCCTAATGCCTCAAATTTTGGCATAGGCTTGAGTGTAAACCCTCCTGCAACTGAACAAACCATAGAAATTAGCTCTTCTGAGGTAGAGCATTTAGATAAAGAAAGTTCCTCTTTAGATTCTAATGATGATGTTCCTCGTGGAATTTTAATTTGAACTAGGGCACAAAAGAAAGAGGCAAAAATAAAGAAGGGTAAAGCTAAAAAGCAAACTATAGGAAAGAAAGTGCCAAGCTCTAAAAAACAAAAGGCTGGCACTGTTCTTCCTGCAGCCGAAGAACATGGGAGCCCTCCTACAAAATAAAGACCAGCTGGGCTAGCCTTTGGTGTGTCTCTGCAGGAAAGCCCTAGGACTAGAGAAACATCACAAGAGGACATAGAGGCCCCAATGGGGCAAGTGAATGTTGAGGAAAGGGACATATTTCAGGAAGCAACAAATGTAACATTAGCAAACCTTGCTGCCATCACTGAACAATTTGAGAGCCAAGAGTTTGAGGAGAATCAAGAACTCCTGCAACAAGAGTAGAAGCAAGAGTTCCTACAACAAGAGAAATAACAAGAGGACATGCAGCCAGAGTTGGGAGAACAATTAGCACCCCTGCAACCAAAATTGGATGAACAAATAGGATCCTTGCAACAAGAGCCACATGAAGAGAAAGCATCAATGCCAGGAAAAATTATAGTAGGAATACATAGGCCCTCTAATTTTTCAATGCACATGGTAGCTATGAACTTATGGAAAGAGGTATAGAGGGAAGAAGAATCAAAAGAGGAAAAACACAAGTTGAAGAAATAAATTCAAAAGAGAGATGAAGAAATTGAAGAAAAGAATGCAAAAATTGTTGTTGTAAAGGAGAAAGTAGATAATATAGCAGCTCTAGTATCTAAGATATTAGAGTGCAGGACTCCTCCAAGAGTCTATGCCCTATATTTGAAGGAGAAGCATCTTTCTTTTAAACTGGCAAGGATTTTTTCAGGTTTGAATCCTTCCATTGAGACTCCTCTTGAATTTTTCAATGTTTAGCAGATTGCTCCTCCTGAAATGAAGAATTTGTTGTGTGAATTCTATTTGCATAATTATGCTATGACCCAAGACCATGATTGGAATCCACTATTGTATGTTGGTAATGTCAAATTAAGGGCATTCATGTCTTGGATACAGAATGAGATTAGTTGGGGACAACTGTTCAGGACATATAGGAAAATAGAATTCAACACTCCCTTGTCTATCAAGGCTGAATCTAGGTATCCATGAGATATTTTCATGAATTGGCACATAATTATTTACAGACCAAGCTATGGCAATAGGATCTTTCCTGAGAGAGAAGCAATTTATAAAGAATATGAGGAGGTAGCAAAAACCAAAGGGGAATCTGTGATGGGATACCTATCACAGTGGAACAGACTAACTGATGAGTTAAAACAAGTTGAGCCTCACTCTATGCAGAACTATGTTGCAACACTTAAGAGAGTTGATATATATATATATATATATATATATAGATTGGAATGGAAAAGGGAAAATTTTGGCTTCCACTAACTTTTCAGCCACCTAGCCTATTATGGTCTATACCAAATTTTAGACATTACCAGTATGATATAGCTATAGAGAGACATAGATGGAGAAGATTGGATAGACAACAAGGGTTCTATTGGGATCCTAATTCACACACAACAAGAACTGATGTAGGGCAGCTGGAAGTTGCAAATTTTAGGGCATTAACTAAGTAAAAGAACAACCCTTCCTCTACTGGAGGACTAGCAAAGCCTTAGGTTGGGGGGAGTGATGAGTCCAATTTATGACTCAATTTTGATAGAAGTTTATTATCTATTTGCTATTGTTGTCATAGACTTTCATACTTGGATATTAACCTTTTATAATATTTCCTCATTACCATATACATTGGGCCTAAGCTTATTTTTGTGATCTTTAATGACATTGACATGCTATATGAACTATTTATGTTGATTTTATACATGGATTAATGAATGCTACTTTAAGATAGTTATATATATTCAATTGTTGTGCATACTAATATTGTTATACATATATAATTAATAGCGTACAAAATTGAAGAAGATTCTACCAGCTGGTCATTCGCCATAATGGTCAACAAGGTGATCACTCGAAGGTCAATGGAGGGATGATTATCGACGGTAGGAGATTCCTCATTTGAATAAAAATTGTAGCCACCTTGTAAATGGTCCTAATTATCTATTGAGTGAATATAGGCATTACTATTGTGCTAAATCTGCGTTAAGGAAAACATGCATGACTAGATTTTGTGCATGTGTAATCGCCTCTCCACTTTCTATGCTTTCCCTAAAGTGGCATCCTCCTAATCTGTTGGAGTTGACTAACTTTCTAGGTGATTAGTTAGTAGCTTTTCTTCCTATAAATAAGACTTGGATGCTCCTTCAAAAGAGGTTGCTTAATCTGATGATGTACTTGCATTCTTAGTTTTACTATAATATAGTTATGTTGCTCTATTGTACTTTTGTTTTTCAATGAATAAAATGAAGTTATAAGTTTGTGCATCTGAGTTTACATTTTTCTTAAGGAATACTCATCCAAGGGGGCCCACTTGGTGAGCATTCGATCCTTTAGCTTAGTTGTTACTTTTTGTTTAGTAATTAGCTAAGAATCTGGCACTGACTGTTCCTGCAGCCACTAGAATTCCATTCTACGACTATTCCTATAGCCAAAGTAGATAGAGTAGTTTCCTATTTGTTCACTCATATTTTCATTTCTATCATGCATTTTAGCTTAGTATAGTTGTTGGTTGATGCTTAGCACTTATGTTATTTCTTTCCAAGCAATTTACTTTCTGTATTGTGTCTTTCTTAGCTGTAGGATGAATGTGGCTACTTTGGATCCTTAGTACACATACTGTGCTGACCCATTTCAAGTTCACGTCCCTGGGTTGACAAGTTAAATGCACCTTCATTATGATTGAGATAGCTATTCAGGTTAGAAGTCCAATCTTTGAATCACAACTATAAGGGCTTAGTTATTAGATAATTGTAGGAGGCCAACAATCCACAATGAGTTGGACAGTTGAGGCTTGATCCACCCCTTTTATTTTTCTCTTCTCTTTCTTTCTTTTAGTCTTTGACATTGTATGATTGAGTATCTTGTCATTGTTGCGTATATATGTTTAACATAGGCATGCGCCTCTTTGTGCCTTTGTTGCTTTTTCTATGAGATCTTAGATCTTGGGGGCTTGATCCTCCTCCTTGATCTTTGCCACCAGCTTATCCTTCCAAAAATTATACAATTGGACCTCTCTTGATTGTCTACTTTAGTGTGAGTTTGACACAAGGTCATCCTCTCACTAAAGTGGGGGCTAAATGTAGTGTAGAAAATGTATCCTTTTACATTTTCTCACTTGTTTGAGCCCTCATTAAAATGGACTTAATAATGCCCTAATTTAGTGTTGATAAATGTATCCCTTTACATTTTCACACTTATTTGGGACCTTTTAATTAAATTGGACTTAATTATTCCTTAATAAGCCCTTTTATTCATTTACAAGCCTAATAAATTACATTTTTTGAACCGAAAACCTAACAGTAATTAATGCCTAAACATAACACTTTATATTGAACATTGTGTGTTCTAGGAATAGGGACTTGGGGTCCATTCACCCATGGGTGAATGGGTCATCCCTATACCTTTGGACCTAAATTTAAATGATGTTTTTGGTTGTATTTTAACATCTCCAAATCCATATTTCAATGTTGGCTTGTGATATTTGAATATAGGAATTTAAGGATACATACCTATAAATACAAGGTTATTTCATCATTTCAAGTCCTAGAAAAGAAATCCAAGAAGATAGAATCTTTATGCAAGAATTCCTAAAGAAAAAGTTTATCATCAAGAGCATTCAATAGTAGATATATCAGAGATTTATTGTAGCAATCAAGATCTAATCATCATGGCAAATTATTCTTTCATCATGCATGGTTTTAGATCTAACATTGTGATGTAGGTTTCAAGCTCAAGTTCAAGTATTCAAAGAACTATTTAAGTATCAAGAACCACATCCAATTCAGTCATTTCATACAAGTTGTATACTTTATAAGATGTCCATTATCAAGGTTCATTCAAGGGTTTGTTGAGTGGTAACATAGCTTTGTTAAGTATGGTTTTATGGTTTTATATAAAGTTCATATGTAGAAAACATGTTTAGGGTTTTCTAGTTTATCAACTCTTGCTCATGTATTGATTGCATCATTGATGTAGTATAGAAAAGTGTATCCCTTAACATTTTCTCACGTGTTTAGGCCCTCATAATTAAAATGGACTTAATAATTCCCTAATTTAGTGTTGATAAATGTATCCCTTTACATTTTCACACATATTTGGGCCCTCTTAATTAAATTGGACTTACTTATGACTTAATAAGCCCTTTTATTCATTTACAAGCCTAATAAATTACATTTTCTAAAGGGGAAACCTGACAATAATTAATGCCTAAACATAATGTACTTTACATTGAACAATGTGTATTATAGGAATAGGGACCTGAGACCCATTCACCCAGGGGTGAATGGGTCCTCCCTAGACCTTTGTACCTAGTTTTTTTTTTTTCTGGTGGTATTGTAACATATCCAAATCCATATTTCAATGTCAGCTTGTGATATTTTATTTTTGAGAAATAAAGGATACTTGCCGATAAATACAAGGTTATTTCATCATTTCAAATCCTAGAAAAGCAATCCAAGAAGCTAGAATTTTTATACAACCATTCCTAAAGAAAAGTTGATGATCAAGAGCATTCAAAAGTAGATATATCAAAGATTTATTGCAGCAATCAATATCTAATCATCATGTCAAATTCTTCTTGCATCATGCATGTTTTTGGAGCTAACATTGTGATGTAGGTTTCAAGATTAAGTTCAAGTATTCAAAGCATTATTCAAGTATCAAGATCCACATCCAATTCCGAGATTTCATGCAAGTTGTAGAATTTCTAAGATGTCCATTATCAAGGTTCATTCAAGGGTTTTTTGAGTGGTAACATAGCTTTGTTCATTCTTCATCGCCTCTTTCATGTTTCATTTCATTTCAAGGTTTAATTACCAAAATAGGGTTTGACCAAGGCAAACCCCCATTCACCAAAAACCAGCATTTTTCTCTCTTGTGTGTTTGATTGTAGATTTAGGTTGAAGAATACTTGAAGACCTTTTGAAGACCAAGATTGGAAAAGTTGTCAAAGTTGCAAAAGTTTTCAAGGTCATCAAATCATAGAATTTAACCTACAAATCTGATTTTTGAATTTATGACACTGAAACCTTGATAAATCAAAAGCTACAAATCAACATTAGAGGCTCTTGAAAGTTGTAGAAAACCCCTATCAAAAGACCCATTGACCCATGGGCAAATGAGTCTTAGTCAACCTTCAAAACTTCCTTTTGGTAACTAGTAAACACATTTCTTCCCTTCTCAGATATGTAATCTATTTTCTGGTTTTGCTAATATTGAGTTTAATATTTTTGTTTCAAGTGTTACATTGCATTTTGGAATTGATTTTCTATTTTTAGTTTTTCTCCCCAAAGTGTTGTTTGAACTTGACTCCTATCCTCAAAGCATAAGGAAATCTATAGATTCTCACATTGGGTTGATTCACCTAAGCGTTGTTAGTCAATTATTTGTGGGGATCCCATTTCCTAATGAAATAAAGGAAGATAAGTCCCTCATTGTTCATCAATACCACATTTTGGTTAACCTATTTTTCTTCATTTCAATTGCTTCCTTGCAAGCAATCAATGTTATCTAGTAAGAAAAAATGCTAAGTAGGTTTTCCTAGTTTTATGGTAAATTTGTATCTTGAAATATTTTGTGTTTTTAGGCTTTTAAGTTTATCCTTATTCACTATACTATAGGTAAATATTTTCTTTGATTTCATACATTTTAACTATCAAATTACATTCTTGAGTTGATTTTTTTTGTTACATCACATTCTTAGTGATTATCTAGTACTAACAAGTACATTCCTGAGGAAGGATATTTGTTAAAACAAAGTCCTAAATTTGATCAAGGCTTTTTGTTAATTCTTAAAAGTTTTTTTTACCTTTTTATTTTATCTTTTGTTACTACACCATAATCATACTACTAGAGGTAAGGATTTATTTATTTCATTCAATTTTTTGTTGTGAAATCATGTTCTTGAGTATAATACTATATATTTCTCTTACACCATGCTTTTAGCAATATTCTAATATCAAAAATTGCATTCTTGAGTGCAGTTTTCTATTAAGCCAAATATTTTATTTTTTGCATGGATTTTTGGTTTTCTATTTTTTTTGGTAATTTTATATGCTACAAAAAATCATCTACTTAATAATTTCTCTTGTATTTTTTAGGGTTTTTAGGTTTTCCCTACCTACACCACCAAAATTGACTGGTTTCTAGAAATGATCTAAATGATATTATGTGTTACATGGGATGGATCCAAGGATTTAAGTAATTTGTAAAAGAACAATCAAAGTATCCATCTCAAAAGAAATAAAATTTGGTTTACCCAAAGAGTACATCAAAAGTACCAGTGTTAAGTGATAATTTGGTTTTCATTGATGTCAACTCAGGATGTGTTGTCATTGATGTCAAGTATGTGTGGTGAGATTTGTATAATACTCAAGAGTTAGTTGGCGTGCAAAGATATCCATTGATACAATTAGCAATGAAGTATTTGAATAAGTGATGATTAGTTTTATCTCTATGTGTGATGTGGAGGTGGGTAAACTTGTTCCAATAGGTTTTCAGCATGCCTATATTGATATCTTATCGATGTGGTGTACCACACATGAAGATAAGTTACAAAAAAATTGCTAAGGATTTTGTAGTGTATACTCTATGAAAAAGTCATGGTAATGTGGTATACATCCCTCCATAGAGCAAGTTTTTGTCTTGTGGTTTAGAAGATAATATGTTCAAGATGTGAAGGTGTTATATTCAAGAATTCAAGTCATTACACCTTGCACTATGAAAGTTATAAGTGAAAGTGCTCCGATCCATGTTCTAATAGAGAAAAGTATTAGTAAAGGCATGTTGGGATGCTATGCATTCCTCTAGAAGTGAAGTGATGGCCTTGTGGTTTTGAAGACATGATCAATAATGAAGTGTGTGAAGTCAGTGTGAAAGATTGATTGTGTGAAAAAAGGGACTGCAACATCAACATATGTTGGAAGCTTCTTTATAGCAATTCATATTCATATTTATCATTATAATTTTCATGTATCCTACTTTGAGATAGTGTGTCTCATTAGGTTCTTGTTTCTTACCCTAAGGTTATATGCCTTAGTCTACAAGTCCATAGGCAGTGAGCCTTAAACAACATTGTAATCTTTGTAAGAAGTGAGCTTCATATATTGTGAGTTAACTCTTAGTGTTGTTTTTCCCTCATTGGGTTTTCCACATAAAAATATTGGCATCTTTTGTGGTGCATTTTTTCTTATCTTCTCTTCTTTTAGGTTATGTGATTTGATTCTTAACCTGCAAATGGGAATGGTTAAGTTTTAATGTATGTTGATTCACCCCCCCTCTTAGCACTACAATGTGTTTAGAAAATTGTATTAGAGCCAAGTTCCTTTGAAAATAATAACAACTAAATCCTTCTCTTGAACACACGGGGTCAATAGCAAAGATCAATGATGTGTTTATTCCAAAAATGGATATCGAGTCAATGGAACCTGAAGGTTGGGACATCAATCCAGATGATTGTGAAATAGATTTTGAAGGAGAACATTGGTCTTCTCTTGAAGATATGGATGAATCAAGATTGAAAAATATCAAATATGAGTGCATGCTTGAAAAATCAAAAGAGACAATTATCAAATTGAAGGCACAAGCTAAAGAATCAAAATAATAAATTGGTAAACTGAAAGCTCAAAGAGGAAATGGATGTGAAATTAAATTCAAGGAGGCAAAAGTTGTGATAGCGAATTTGAAAGTTAAAGTTGAAGAAACCAAGGGGATTGAAGACTGCTTGAATACTAAACTCAATGATAAAACTATTGAATGCTCAAAACTTGAGGAAGAGATTGTATCTATTATAAAAGAACTTGAAAAGGAAAAAGAGAAAATTGACAAGGGCCTAAAATTGAGAGGAGGTTTTTTAATTCTTGATGAGTTGATTAACGTCTCTCAAAATCCATCTAAATATAAATTCAGACTTGGTTTTGAGAAAGGGAAAAGTCCTATGAGAAATGCATCTATAGACCTGTATGATAACTTCAAACTAGAAGGAATACCTGAAAAACCCAAGGAGACATTCTTTAGAGATGCAAAGACAAGTAAAGATAGAAAGAAAAAAGGAGGATTCATTCTTGTTTAGAATGAGAAAAGAAATTTCAGAAAGCTCGACCCTAAAAAAACTACTCCCATCAAGTTCAATGGTAACTATTATGCTTGTAATAAGTTTGGTCATAAGGTAATTGAGTGTAGAAGCAAGATGAGTTAGAACTAATTTAGGCCTCTAAGGTACAATGATATGAAATCTCAATAATTTCAAGGTAAGTGCTATGCTTGCAATAAATTTGGTCATAAGGCTAATGAATGCAAAAGTAAAAATATAAGGAATAGTAATGTTATGACTTCTCAATCCCTCTATGGTTACTACTACACATGCAACAAGTTTGGTCATAGAGTTGTTGATTGTAGATCTAATGTGAGAAGAAGTAATTATTTTCTGCAAGATAGTATAACCTACTACAATTTCAATAAACTAGGAGACATTACAAGGTTTTGCAAATGAAAGAATGTAAGACCTTTTGCTCCACAAAAGAAGATTGGCACTAATCAATAAAAGAAGAAAATGAATAAGGTATGACAGAAGAAGGAAGAAAGTGAAACAAAGAATGAATCTATACCTTAGTTTGGTGTAGATGGTTCCTTTGGTTTAACTTAAAATAAAGTATTGGCTCGGGGGGGTTGCAATTGTAAATCTTTTCAAACACCTATAAAGCATAAGATGCTGAAGTATTCAACATAATGGTTGTTATTAACATGAATATGTTTGCTGAAGGTTCTAGAGAAAATACTCTCTGTGAGAGATTTATGAATGTTTATGGATCTCTGTGATATCATAGACAGTAAAAAGTTGCTAATACCAAAAATTAAGAAATACAATTAATGTGGAGAAATTGGGGTTGGCGAGAGGTGTATTTAGTTCCTATTTGATAAAAATTGAATATCGAGTGTATGTAACTACTAAGTAAGAGAATAATATTTTTAGTGTGTTGCATGTAAACCCTAATGGAAATACTCCTAATTTTTCTTATAAAACCCTAGTATCAAAAAGTGTTATCATGGCTACACCAATTATCATTGATGTTGTTGAGAAGCCAAGGCTCAAATACAAAAAGTTTTTATTCAAAGCTATGGAGGTGGATGAAGATGGTATGTTTTCAAAAGTTCTAGTTGGTGTTGTGTACTTCTAAGATATAAGGATTTACATCCACACCTATTTGAATGAGATTAATCTTACCTCTTCTTTTGAAGAATTCCGACATGAGCTACTAAATGAGAATGAAGTATACAAGCTAAAATATGCAAACATTATTGCGAAAGGATTGAACATATAGAAAGACTTTCCAGACTTTTGCAAAAACAAATAATGGGTGTGAATTATCTTGAGCCACATTCATGAGAATTACATTTTGCTAGACAAAACCTACATGATCACAAAGGATGAAATTAGGGTATTTACTAGTCTTTGTGCATCTAGACCAATCCCAGTGCAAAAATTTGTTTAAGAATGAAACATTTATGGAGCTCATCAGTGCTAAATTTGATAAGAGAACCCTAATAGTTAAAGATATCATTGATCCTAGTTTTTGGTATGGATAAATGGGGATTGCATGTAATATTTACTTCACAAAAACATAAGGAACTGCCACCGCCATTGCAAATCACATTGCACATAAAATAGTAAAAGAAGGTATCAACTCAATCTATGTGAACTATTAAGAGAGTAGCTAATGGATATTTTAAGGAGAAAAAAAGAACCCAACTATAATTTTAGGTTTGGTTCTTTGATTATATGACTTACTTTGTTCTTTTTGAATGAGTTACCTATTTTTAAGGGTAAAATTTGGGGCAAATTCACTTTGGTAGCAACACAAATTATACAACACATGAATATTTTTTAAAATGAGAAAGCATACACTACTTTCTATTGGGGATTTTTCAAGAATTTATAAAATGAGATGGAAAGCAGATATAGGATACCATCTAGTTTGGTCCATAAATATGAGAATGAGGTAACTTTTATGGTGAACAAGGATCACTGTTTCATGGAAACAGTGGAGCCCAGAACCTCATGGGTACCTAAGGATCCTAAAGTAAAAATATTTGGTACATATAGAGAAATTATGGATGAAATATACTAGAAGAAAAGAGAAGAAGCTAGTGAAAATAAAGTGGAAAGAGTGCTGAAGTAGATGGGTTATCCACGGTATTCAAAGATTAAAGATAAAGATGAGCTTCAAAATATATTGGGTACGTCTTCAAAGATTAAATTTGATATCCTTGTGAAGGTTTCCATTGCTAAATATATTCCTCTGGAAGCTAGTCAAGGTCTAAGGAGATCTGGTAGATCTGCTCTTATTGCTGCATTTGCTCCACAACCCTTTGAGCCTACAAAAACAACTGGTAGTAAGAAAAGAAACATTTGTAATATCTCTAGAGAAAAACACCACTAAAGTTGGGCATGCTAGGCCTAAACAAAATTCAAAATTCAAAAAGACAAATGAGGAAGAATCAAATGATATTGAAGAGGTTGAAGAAGAATATATTTCCTTGCAAAAGAAGAAAGGAAAGGAGATTAAAAAAGAGGAAGCCGAGCAAACATCTCCATTTACACATGGACCCCTTTATTTTGGGGCCATCCTAAATGAAATTGTTGAATAAAACCTACTCGATAGTACAATAGAGCTGCATTCAGATGACCCTTTAAAAGACAAGAAGACAATTAAGAAGGTTATCATTGAATATATGCTCATTGAGAAAAAATATTTTAGTAACATTGTTGACAAATCTCTAGATAGCCTTGTTGAGGCTTTAAGACAAAGAAGAGAAGAAGCTATCAAGGCTGATGAAGAATTGAAACAAGTTATAGAAAAATCTAAAATCTCAGTCTCCCAAGAAGAATTTTTTTTTTTTTTTCCAGAGACAAGCCAAGGATCTCCACACTAAGAGGAGAATAGATCTATTGATGATCTTGCATGAAAATGTCAAAAGGATGATCCAAAATGAGATTGAAGAGTCCACAAAGAAAATCATCAATGCATTGCACAATGAAGTTGATGTTGATCCACAAGTACCTAATTTGGAAAAAACAAATGAGGAAAACATATTTGGTTATAAAGAAGTACAAGGGCCCTTCAGACTACGAGGAGAAGGTATCTCTGGTGTGCATGAAGTACAAATATTCTTCGGTATGGAGATATAAAAAGAAGAAGAGAAATAGTTAGATGAAAAGACAACCAAGATACTTGAAGAAATGAAGATGGCTGAGGTGACTTCTGTGGATCAAGTTCCCCAATTGACATTATCCTACAGGATATACCTAATCTGTCTACTCAAGACATAGATCTATCAATTTTTGAGGGAAATATGACTAATGGTGATGTAAAGAAAAATGAGGAGACTAGTCCTTTGGTGAATACTAATGCACAAGGTGAAAAAAATCAAGATGAAGTTGGTATCCCTCCTCTAGAGAATTTAGGGAATAGTGAGCATACAAGAGAAGGAAATCCTGAGATAGTTTAGGATGCAAAAGAGAAGGAAGATGAGAAGCAAGATGCTTTTGTAGGTCAAGGTTCTTCTTCATCATATTCCTGTAAGGACCTACTAGGGATACAAATGTAGTTTCAACCTGTGGTCACACCCCAAATTTTGCAAATCCCTACCCATGAAGGGAAAGTTGACTTGTCAAATATTTCTCCCCTTCACAAGTTACAACTTAGAGATATTCTACATGCTTTTGTAAGGAAGGAGATTCTATAAGAACACATGAAGAAGACCAAATTGATTGATGATGTTGTGAAGATCATTTAAGAAGGTTTGCCTCAGGTGAACATAGATTCTTTCGTACCTATGAAACAAAAATTGAAGTTGTTAATTGATTATTTTATGGATCATTCTTCACACATTGAGCAGAAGGAAAAGCAAGAGGCCTTGCGAAATAGAAAATATAAAAGAATGATTGAAGCCTCTAACCAATGTGCTAATACACACATCAAATTGTAGGAAAACACAAAGATGTTCAAGGATTGTGTGGATGAAGTTACAAATCTCTATCAATTTTGTTTGAAATGGCCAAGCTCCACCAAAAACATCAAAAGTTAGATTGACTCTATCAAGTCACAAATAACTCAATTGGTCAAGACATATGATTTGTAAAAAGATATGGATGGATCCATCAGAGCATAAATTGAAAATATTCATGTGTATTTGTCTCTTCTTTTGAATCAAAGAGAGAAAATAAAGAATTAGTTTAGTTAGTTAAGAAAAGTAGTAAACTTGAGACTTGCTTCATTATCTAGATTGCTTGATGAAGCATAAAAAGTTAGTCAGAAAATGAAATCTCTGAAAAGTGTAGATGAGGTTGAGGACTTATGTATGTAGTTTGAATGTCAAAATCACATTCTCACCTTAGAAAAAGAAAACTGGGTTGAAATTATGTTGTAGCTTAAGGTGATTTACAAGAATATTCTACCTTCCAAAGAAGCTTCATAATTTTTCTTTGTATAATTTTGTGGAGAAGTGCAATATCTTTTTGATTTTTTGATTGAAAATACTTTGTACATAGCATCAATTTTTGGAAGTGTATTTTTGTAAGAAATATTATATTAAGGGATATTTTATACAATTTTGGGCTATTACAAATAGAAGATATCATACCCTTTGCCCTTGATGTCAAAGGAGGAGAGAAGAATTGAAGATAAATGAGTGTTGTCATCAATGAAAAAGGGGGAGATTGTTAGAAATATGTGTTTTCATTGATGTCAACTCAAGATGTGTTGTCATTGATGTCAAGTATGTGTGTTGAGGTTTGTATAATACTCTAGAGTTATTTGATGTGCATAGATATCTATTGATACAGTTAGCAATGCAATATTTGAAGAAGTGATGATTAGTTGATGTATATGTGTGATGCAAAGGTGGGTACACTTTTTTCCAATAGGTTTCTAGCATGTCTATACATTGATATCTTATCGATGTGGTGTACCACACATGAAGATAAGTTGCACAAATTCTGCTAAGGCGTTTACAATGTATACTATATGAAAGAGTCATGGTAATGTGGTTTGCATCCCTCTCATGTAGAGCAAAAACAAAACTCATCCCATATTCACAAGTTTAGATTACAAAAGACTAAAAAATAGCTTAACTCACAATCGACAAAAACTTGTGTAGATTTAAAAATTGATTACAATTGCTCATTAGTAAACTCCAATTCTTGCAAGTAAACAAATAACTTTATTAAATTAGATTACATGAAATTTAAATGATAAATCTCACAATTCCATTGTCTCCCTCGGCTCTGTCTGACTCTTCAATTTCCATATACATCGGTCTAGCCTCTCACTTGCAAAAACAATTTAAACACACTTTAGCCATATCATATGGTTCAACTCCACCTTTTGACTTACACCAATCTCTCTTAATTCATCTTTCTACTTGACCTCCTTTAAATTCTCCATCATGCTCAATTGAAATCCACATATCTTTCTATGTTTTTGTTGGGCTCACTCCATCAAGTTTCCACACATCCTTCTCTTAATCATCCTCCAGATCTACAACCTACTCGACCCTAATTTGAGCCATGATTTTCTGTCATAAAACCAACTATATAAACTACCTTTATTTCTTGCATGGGATCTTTCACTTCTAGACTTCATTCTTAGTTTTGTACGTGCCTCCTCTTATCTACTATGATTGTTAAATTCCTATGGTGACTAATCAATATTCTCTCCCACGTGGGCTTCCTTCATCCCTCCTTACCACTTCAACTGTCAACTTCTGATCGGTATTCTTCATAAAAAATTATAGGGGCATTTAAACTCTCTTCGATTCCTACTCAACCAACATGTATGTTTGTGTTGAATTGAAAATCCTACCCATTTGATGCAACCTGTACTCAAGCTTCACTACACAACCTTTACTTTCTTGCATTTATATCTTTTTACACTGCCTCCCTTTGTACCAAGCACGTTTCCATATATCTACTTGCATTCATTTATATTTGTTCATTCAACCCTCATATCCACCCCATATTCTATAAAAATATACTACTACATGGTCCAAGAATCCCCTCTTCTTGCATGCACCTCTCTCCCCATTCACATTTATTCTCCATGCAAGCTCTTCCTCCCTTGGCGCTGGATTTTTATAAGCTTATGTTTTTGTTTTGAAAGTATTTGGCATCAATGGAAATGTCTTAGTTTTCTATCTAAAACCACACTCTCCAATTTTATCTTCCTGGCACATCTTTATCCTCTCACTATCCTCCATTGATGTCAAATTCTTATTAAATTTAAAATGTGCATCTTCTTTGGCATGACAATTTGTGGGTCTTCAATATATATTTTCATTTACTTTTGGAGCCCCTCTACCTTCTTTCTATCACACCCTCTATCTCTCTAAACCTAAACTTTATTACATTTGATGCCCCTTCATATTCTTTCCAACAGTTTAATCTTCAACTATGCATGATCACTTTTCATTCCACCCATTAAAAAGAATAGAGGTAGAAATTAATCGATCCAGGGAGGAGAAATTAAATTCAAATTGAATTACAAAATTAACACATCAAGTATCTTTTCAAATTCCACTAGTGATATATGAACCAACAAATACATACATATCTACATTATGAATCTTCAAATTCTGATTCTGCAAATTGACATGTATTTGAAATAATAAACCTTCAATGATGAATTTGGAGTTGAAAGATTAAAACCCAAAATAAATGTAAACCGATTTTTTTTTTGGTTGATGTCGAGCACTCATTCGCCCAGAGCTCCTGCATCATACTTCTGGAGAAGAAAATATTCAAGCTTTGGTTGAATGGAAGATAGCAACACGTTCAAAATCTTTTGTTGGATAGTCTTCTTTCTCACAAAGATTCTATTTTGTTTGTTGTAATCTACCTTCACACAATTCTTTCTTCAAACTACCCTCTACCCAACAAAGATCCTGGAAGATTCTTCCTCTACCCACCTTCTCTCTTCTCTCGGTGGAGGAAATCTACACCTTCTACCCAACTTCATCTCTACTAGAGGATAGGAGTTATAGACTCTCTTTCACGTTTGCAACAAAATTTCTCTCACAAATCTCTTGTTTTGGCACATACTTTACACTCTCAGGTTCTTCTAGCTCTAATACCAATTGATGCAGAGCAAAAACAAAACTCATCCCAAATTCACAAGTTCAGATTACAAAAGACTCAGAAATTTCTTAACTCACAATCGACAATAACTTGTGTCGATTTAAAAATCAATTACAATTGCTCATTGGTAAACTCCAATTCTTGCAAGTAAACAACTTTATTAAATAAGATTACATGAAATTTACATTGAAAATATGACAATTCCATTGTCTCCCTCAGCTTTTTCTGACTCTTCACCTTCCATATACATTGTTCTAGCCTCTCACCTACAAGAACAATTTAAACACACTTCAACCATATCATATGGTTTGACTCCACCTTCTAAATTACACCTATCTCTCTTAATTCATCTTTCTACTCGACCTTCTTTAAATTCTCCATCATGCTCAATCGACATCCACACATCTTTCTATGTTTTTGTTGGGCTCACTCCATCAAGTTCCCACACATCCTTCTCTCAATCATCCTCCAGATCTGCAACCTACTCGACCCTACATTGAGCCATGATTTTCTATCATAAAACCAACTATATAAACTACCTTTATTCCTCTTGCATGGGCTTTTTCACTTCCAGACTTCATTCTTAGTTTTGTACGCATCTCCTATTATTATCTGTTGTGATTTTTAAATTCCTCTAGTTACCAATCAGTATTCTCTCCCACACGAGCTTCCTTCATGCCTCCTTACTACTTCAATTGTCATCTTTTGATCGATATTATTCATAAGAAATTATAGGGGAATTTTTAAACTCTCTTCAATTCCTACTCAACCAACATGTATGTTTGTGTTGAATTGAAAATTTTACCCATTTGATGCAACCTCTACTCAAGCTTCATTGTGCAACCTTTACTTTGATACATTTGTATCTTTTTACACTGCCTCCCTTTGTACCAAGCTCGTTTCCATATATCTACTTGCATTCATTTATATTTGTTTTTTGTGCATTTAATCTTCATTCAGCCCTCATAGCTGCCCCATATTCTATAAGAATATACTATTGCATGGTCCAAGAATCCCCTCTTCCTATGTGCACCTCTCTCTCCATTCACATTTCTTCTCCACGCGAGCTCTTCCTCCCTTGGCACTAGATTTTTATAAGCTTATGTTTTTGTTTTGCAATAGTCTTTGACATCAATGGAAATGTCTTAGTTTGTTGTCTTAAACTACACCCTTCAATGTCCTCTTCCTAGCATGTCTTTATCCTCTCACTATCCTCCATTAACTTTCAAATGTGCATCTTCTTTGACACAACAATTTGGGGGTCTTCAATATATTTTCATTTACTTTAACAACCCCTTTGCCTTCTTTCTGTCACACCCTCTATCTCTCTAAACCTACACTTTATTACATTCGACGCCCCTTCATATTATTTCCATCAGTTTAATCTTCCACTATGCATGATCACTTTTCATTCCACCCATTAAAAATAACGGAGGCTGAAACAAATCAATCCACGGAGGAGAAATTCAATTCAAATATGAAT
The DNA here is from genome assembly GCA_007258455.2 of Sequoia sempervirens. Lineage (NCBI taxonomy): Eukaryota > Viridiplantae > Streptophyta > Pinopsida > Cupressales > Cupressaceae > Sequoia > Sequoia sempervirens. The sequence continues at coordinate 395,549,791 of VDFB02353493.1, forward strand.
TGTGAAATTAACACATCAAGTATCTTTTCAAATTCTATCAGTGATATATGAACCAACAAATACATACATATCTGCATTTTGAATCTTCGAATTCCAATTCTTCGAATCAACATGTATTTGAAATAATAAACTTTCAATGATGAATTTGGAGTTGAAAGATTAAAACCCAAAATAAATGCAAACCAAAATTTTTTTGGTTGATGTTGATCGCTCATTTTCCCAAAGCTCCTGCATCACCCTCCATAGAGAAATATTTTGTCTTGCGGTTCAAAAGACAAGATGGTCAATATGTGAAGGTGTTATAGTCAAGAATTCAAGTCATTACACCTTGCACAATGAAATTTATAAGTGATAGTGTTCTAGTCTATGCTCTGACAAAGAAAATTATTGGTAAAGGCATGTTGGGATGCTTCACATTCCTTTGAAATTGAAGTGATGACCTTGTGATATTGAAGACATGATTAGTAATGTCAAATGCACACTACTTTGTAGTATTTGCTGTTTTGGTGGTCTACAAGATTGCTTTTCAAATGACAGTTTTCTATTGTTTGTCTAGAATGCTTCGTTCCTATATATTTAGAGGGTTTTTTTAGTTGCGCTAGCATATGATGATCAGACACTTCAAGAAAATTTTAAAGAGATATTATGCATAAACTACAATGCTTGCATCTTGGTTTGCATGATGTTTTGGTTTTCTCGTCATTGGTGCAAAGTTGAACAGTTGGTAGTTAAGGTTGTATTATCATTGTTTGGTTTGACATGATTGTTTCTTTCATCTGTAGTTGGTCTTGATTAATTAATCTTGCTTTGGAGGATGTGTTGAGATGGTTTTTGGTCCTATTATGTTTTGTGTTGATCTACAACTCTTTTTCTTGGGCTGACCTATGTAGTATCATGTGTTTCATCTAAAGGTCATCTTGGAACCGACCTAATTGGGGTTTTAAGTTGTTGTAGAGTATATTTATAGAAGATAAAAATCATTTGTGAAGGTAATTAAGAAATGAAAAAGTGATACTAAGCATTATGTTGAAGATGAAGTGTGTGAAGTCAGTGTAAAGGATTAATTATGTGAAAAGGGGTTGCAACATTAGCATATGTTGGATGCTTCTTTATAGCAATTCAAATTCATATTTCTCATTATAATTTTCATGTATCTTTCTTTGAGATAGTGTGTGTCATCAGGTCCTTGTATCTTTCCCTAAGGTTGTATTCCTTAGTCTACAAGCCCATAGGCAGTGAGCCTTAAAAAACATTGTAATCTTTGTAAGTAGGAGCTTCATATATTGTGAGTTAACTCTCACCGTGGTTTTTCCCTCATTAGGTCGACGTAAAAATATTAGTTTCCTTGTGTGGTGCATGTTTTCATTTTTTTCTCTTCTTTTAGGTTATAATATGTGATGTATAATGTACAAATGGGAATGGTTAAGTTTTAATATATGTTGTTTTACCCCCTCTCAGCACTACATTGTGTTAAACAAATAGATCTTACTTCACTTGTGCATCGCCAATATAAAATAATATGATCTTATTGTAGGAAACAATTCGAGTGATACATCTTGTACTATTTTGAGATAAGTTTCTTTAAATTTATTATTACACATGTTATTTTATGTTCTTCTATGTGTTGAACACTTGATCTTGTCCCTTGTGGTGCATTGTGGTTTATTTAATTTTTCTATTTTCTCCAATTAGAGAGAAAATTTATGGGCATATTTCATCGTCATCTTGCATCAACATTGATCACACATGGCTAAGCATCTTAGGTACTCATCTTTATTTTTCCTCTTATTTTCTTATCAGTTTTTTATACTCAAAATTTTAACTCATATTATCTTGATTATACTTAATTATCCATTCTCAATTTATCATGATTATACTCATTTTTCAAGTCACTTTATCATTCTTATACTTATTTTTATGTACTCAGATCATGTTATAATTCTCAAAATATATATTTTTCCTCTCTCCTCAATTTGCATGCACCCCTATCTATTAAACACACAATAAAGGAGATCCATTTTTTAGTAATTACTCTTATTTTATGTGTACTTCACTAGATAACTTTAGTTGCTACTATATTCTTTTTCTTCTAATTATGTTTTCTCATTTCCTCTTACATTGGTATGCTTACACAAAAATTTAATGTGCATAACAAAGTGGTTTAAATATTTCTACAATGAGTAACATCACCAACAATATCACTATTTTTATATACTTAATCATTGCATCATTGTTTATGAATTAATTACAAGTTTATCCCAACTATTCAACTACTTACCTAATGTTGTCATTTATTTTAAATTTCAACATGTAATGGTAAATAATGCTCAATGAAGATACTAAAACATTTGGGCATTTTAAGGTGTTGATTCATTTCAAAGTGATTGAAATTCATGCATGTCATTCCATATGATATTTAGTTGAGCCTCTTTAACAAATTGTATGGTAAACCATATTCTTATTTTTCCTCCCATTTAGTAAATAAATTGACTAGCATAAACAAATTTTGAATGATAAATTTGAAACTTAGCATGATTGGATGTTAACAGTTATATGCATCCTCCTAATACTTGACCCTTTGCAAGTATTTTTTTAGTGGAAAATCTTCGCCAATTGGAAAATATTAGATATTGGCCAAGTTGAAATTGGTGAATTAATCGCACCCAATAGGGTGGCCAAATCACTTGGACTTTACACATTATCAGTCCAATACATGTCCATTCGCCGAATATTTAAGTAATCAATTTTCCATTACACGTTTCAAATGGACCAATTAATATTTTTTTCCTATAATCTTGTTAAAACAATATTGTGTATCAAGACCCATTCTGTTACAAATAGTTGCTTGTGAGGATTTACAAATAGTTGCTTATGAGGTGATGCAGAGGGTCTGGGACTTTGAAAGAAACACAAAGTTCTCAAGGTTTGCAAGACACAATCCCAACCACTCTTCTAGGCATTCTGATGGAGACAAACCTTAGTAATGCACCAAATGACTTATTTGCCTTCCTTATGGACCCAAACCCTAGGAACACTCTTAAGAGACCCAAAAAAAATTGTTTGGAATGATTTCAAAGCCCAACCCTTTGACTTAGACACAAATCCAATTTTTCACCTGAACTAGGCTACTAGCCCAACTAGGCCTCTAGCGAAGGATTTTTGACTTTGCACTCAAAATTTCCAAAGGAACCTCCAAAATAATGATTGAAACAGATGTGGTTTGTGATGATACATAACATACTAGATTCTTGATGGCACTTGTTTTGGAGCACACCAATCAAAAATCTGTTGTTTCCTCCAATTTAGGCCTAATTAGCCCTCTTTTTCAAAACAACCACTCTTTAAACTCAACCCCTGACCATGAAACTTTCAAAAGTCCCTTAAAATGACTCAAACCCAAGGATTCCAAGTTTTTAGGCTTCTATGTCAAACACAAAACCCTCCTTAACTTGCCTCAAAACTAGGGCTTCTTGGAAATTTATCATTGAGGAAAACATATTTAGCTCATTAAGGAAGTATATAGCCTCCAACTTCAAGCACTTTTCATAGTCAAATCTTGGTGTACACCATAGTATTCATCTCTCCTGCACATTATATTGTTATTACAATATGGTACATGTTAAATATGATCCATTTCACAAGATACAGTCATAAAATCCCATGAAATGGATCATTTATCCATGAAAAACCCTCAAACTAGTGTAAATTCTGTGTTCTTTTTTAGGACAGTCAATATAAAATGCAAGGAAATTAATTATTACTGCTTTAAGAGCCTTCAATGGTGTTAAAATATGTAAACAAAAACTCCTAAAGCATCCTAATAGAAATAACTTCCATACAAATCAAGTATTCATCAAAAGAACACAATAAAATGCAAGAAAACTATGTTTTTCACTATTTCCAGAAAACAGTCCATACAGTACTTGCTCCAAATGCCCAACCTCCGTAAAAATGAATATTTTTGGGTTATAGAACCATTCCCCAACTGATCCAACCAATTTTCATTGATTAGGTTACATAAAAATGATTAAAACTCCTAAACACTAGTTACCCGCCCAAAGTGGATTTTCAAAAATTTGAAATTCCAAACTTACATTTTATTATTTCCCACTAACTAGAAACATTAAAAACCATTACATTATTATTGTTAAACCTTATTTGACACAATTAAAGCATTATAAACCTACCTAATCTCCTAGAACATGATTGTTCCCTTTATATTGCAATTTGGTCCTAGGGTCCTTATCAGGACCCTTAGGACAGTTGACTCTCTTATTACATTTATCCATGCCAAATGTCATTATATGCTTCAATACATCATAGTTGATGATTTGGAATGGTTGACAGGTCTTCCTGACCCCTGCAAACTCCTGGCTCTTGAACCGACCCCTAAGGACCTTGGGTGCTCTTGCACCACATTAAAAAATAATTACATTTGAGGAAAAATTTAGCCAATTTTCGTGACACCTCCATGCTAATCATAGGGCCATAATCACCTTGAAAATTATAATGTATCATTGTATAATCATGCAGGATTTTCCAAATTTTTAATATACCATTTAAAAATCTTGTGAAATTTTCCAAATATGGATTGATATAAATACAATCAAAACTGTTGTTTATTCTTATGTGCATTTTGTTCAATTATGAACTTGTGAGCTCTTGATTTGGAAGTTGGACTTGGAACCTTGAAGTTGATCGTAGGAAAGTTACAAACTTACAACATAGGCATTCCTACATTAACGAATAGCAAGTCAGTGAAAACCTAAACTTAAAGGTAAGTGATCATTTCTTCATAATGTTATAAGATTTCTTTATCTCTTTTACATTCTTGCTTCAATATTAAAGATGATATTAAGTAGGAAATTTGATCTATATTCTATGCCCTTCTTAAACAAGAAGACATTTTTTTCCAGATTTTATTTGAAGTGAGAGATCAATATGTCGAGCAGCAAGTGCAACAAGGGTAAGAATCCTCAAGGTGGTGAAGGGACTAAGAGGCCATCAAAATGCCCAAAATGTAGAGTTACCATACAATATTACTTTGGAATTGGCAATGCTTTTGATCCATCAAATGAAGATGGAGCTACATCATCAACTCTTCCACCAAATAGTAATGAATAAGGCATTCACAATACCTCACCGCCACCGAAAGGTCAAGGTAAGGTTTTCATTGAGTGAAATGGGTCAAATGAGGATGGAAATACCATAGAAGATGTTCCAAGGGATGCCTTGGTTATCCAAAATGAGATAATTGACTAGGATGATGTTGGTAGAAAGAAAAAAAATACAAATCAAAAGTGGGGTGTGAGTAGGAAATGTCAAGGAATTTTTAGCTTGATTGGGTGTCAAAGTACCCATTCATTGTACTAGTGGAGAAAGCAAACAAAGATGAAACTCCAATAGAATGCAAGTGTTTGATTTGTAGTTGGAAATGTAAAAGAGACAAGAAGTTGTAGCTAAAGCTTGACACCATAGAAAAACATATCGGTAAAGTTTATGAAAAATAAATAATAGACGAAAAGGAACAATCAGTAGTATGATCGAAATCAAATGAAGAATCTCTTCATGTTAAGTATGTTGTGGAATATGAAAAGCATAAGAAAAGAATGTCGAAGCTTGTTGCATGTCGAGGTACAATTGAGGCTCAATTTGGAAAATTAATGGAAGGAGCAAAACTAGAAAAAGTTGTTCAAATGAGTGTTGTTTTTCATATTTTGTCCAAAGGGTGTCCTATGACAGGCTACCCAAAATATTTTAATTTATTATTTTTTGGGTGTTCCTCACTTTCCTAGCACACATTGGTCAGTAAATGTTGGATGGGAATGGGAAAATTTTCTTGATATAGTGGAAAAGAAAAATTTAAAGGAGAAAGTAAAATAGTCAAAATTTATTGCATTATCTTTAGATGAAGTTATTGTAGTAGATAATACTTCTTGGTTATGTATGCATTTGTATATTGTAAAACAACATGTTCACCAAGCTCATCTTCTCTGTGTTAATAAAATGAAGGAAAATTCAACATCACAAAATATGTTTGAACTAGTCAAGAAATCTTTGAATGAAATTGCAGGTATGGATGACTTGACAATTGCCAAAAAGTTGGTGTGTGTAGGAGCTGAAATAATATAAGGTCACATGACTAGTGTTTGCACAAAGTTACAAACAACTTGTGCACCGTACATGTTTGGAATTCATTGCATGTACCACATAATGAATTTAGCATTTAGAATTGTAAGCAAGTTTCCTACAGTATCAAAAGTTGAAAATATAGTCTACAAGGTCTACACATACTTCTGCCGAAGTCCCAAATGTTTCATAGAATTTCAAAATTTTGTTGAGGGAATAATAGCAAGAAACAAGCTTCTCACGGATGCGATACCAGATGGATCTCTCTACATGGGCCAGTGCAACGAGTGCTTTCGGAATATCAATCCTTGATTGGAGTAATGTACGAGCATCGCAACACAATAGACAAAGCTCCTAATCTCTTACATAGGTTAAGCAATATAGAGACACTCTTGACTTTAGCTAGTCTTCTCCCAATGCTAGATTAAATGAAAAATCTTGTGAAGAAAGCCCAAGACATAACTATGTATATTAATGAAAATGCCAAACTATGTAGAAATACATGCATGGCCCTCGATCATCTATATCTATCTAACTTCTAAAAGCCCAATTTTTTTCATCTGGTAGAAAATTAAAGATTTGAATCAGCTTGATAATTATTTACAATTTAATGCAAGTGGGTATTTATGTATCTGTGTACGTGGATTTGAGATACCAATGTACAATTACATGATAACCAGGTGCTCTATAAGAGATGTACCTATTACAAAGGAAGCTTTTAATGACATTGTTAATCTGTTAGTGATAATTTGAAGGAAATTGTAAAATCTTTTTCCACAAATATTTATGATAGATTCCCTCGACAAGAAATATTTAAAGCCATCGGTATTGTGTATCCTCAATTTTGGATAAACCAAGATAGCCCAACCTATTTTTATGATAAAGTAAAAATCTTGGTTGAACACTTTTCAAAAAGTAAAATATAATGAGAAGACAATAAAAGGAATTATAAATGGAGATAAGCTTAGACAATAATGTAAGAATTTTACAAGAAGTATGATTGACTAGTTTGATTCCATGGAGAAGCCCTTTGAACTGGGGTCAATAACAAAGGCTTGGGAAAACTTAGGTCAGAGTGAAATATTACATAGTTCGATATCATAATATTTCAAACTTGTTGATTTATGTCAAACAATGATATTGGGGTTGGTGGAGGATGAGAGAGTTTTCAATTCATTTGTGTTTTTGAAATCAAAGATAAGAAACAAACTAGACAAGAATTTGGAAAATTGCTTAAGGGTGAAAGAAGCTATGTATAATTTTGAAACTTTTCCTTTTGAAAGGGCACTCACAATCTGGAGGTCCATATGCAAAAGAAGAGGGTTGTGCAACACTCCAAACACTGCTACTGGTGGCACTGATAGTGGGACAAATGACATTGCCACAATGAATGTTGAATTTGAGATGTAGGGAAAAAAAATAAAGACCAGACTCAGAATCTAGATGACTCTTAAATTACTTTATCTCAAGTTGAACGTCAGTTTTAGGAACCTAACTCCATTTCAGAAATGGAAGTGAATTAGAAAATTTTAGGCATTTATAATGCACTTCATGAATCATTTTATAAACTATAGTTGATGATATTTCATATTGTATTTCATGGACCATGAAATTGTGAATCATTGAACTTCATGATATTTTATTTTATATTGAACTTCTTGAATCATATTCCAAACTGTAGTTGATGATATTTTATATTGTATTTCATAAATTGTGATATTTTATATTTTATATTGTATGCCATGATACCAAATTTGATATGTGATTTTGCACCATTTATAAAGAACAACACTTATAACACTACTTATAAATTTGTACTGCATTGCCATTCACACAATATTTGATAAATTAATGAAAGGAATATTAATCCATTCCTTGAATAGAAGCTAATAGTTCAACACACATAACATAAACACATGATGTGATATGATAACTTATAAATAACCCTTGATTATTTTGAGTCAAAAGATAGTGAATACAATATTGGAGAGAAAGATAGGTCAATATTCAAAATTAAAGAAATACACTTAAGTATTTGAGTCATCTTTTGTTATTATAGAGAAAAATTAAAACATTTCCTTGAGCCAAACATTTTTGAATGTGTGCTCTCTTACACTTCTAGGGTTTTAGACCTAAAACGAGAGAGGTACAAAAATCTTAATGGCTCACTCAAGAATAAGCCCTTGAGATTTCAATGCAAATGATATTGAAATCAATCAAAGGGGATTGTCCTAAATGCTGAAAATTGATAAAAGAGATTAACTACTAATGCAAAACTTAGAAAATGCAAGATGTTTGAAAACACAATGTGATATGCAAAATGACCTAGAAATGCAAGTAAATTGTAACATAAACCTATGAAACTGAAAGTGTGCTTTTGGAGATTGGAAAGAGATGGAATGGAGCTCTAGAATCCTAAATAATTCACTATTTATGCCAACTCAGACTCATACACCAAGTTGGGCGACTTAGTCCTACTTCAGGAAGACTCTATTGGAATAGGTTTCAGACAACTAGGTACTCAAATCTTCAAAATTCCTATTTAAGCTTGGGAAATGGGACTCATTCACCACTAATGGTGAATTAGTCCACTTCTAGATTTCTAGAAATTCAAAATAGGAAACTATAGCTCTCAGTCTACACTTCTGCTCTTGGTTCAAATCCGAGGCTGAAACTATCAAATTCAACCTGTAGGTGTTCTCTAAGGTTCTCTTAGGGTGTTGAAAAATTTGAATAGATTTGATAATTTGTTGACAACTTTTCCAATCTTCATCTTTAATAAATCTGCTATATAAACCTACAAATCACATGCAAAGAAAGGGGAAATTTGTTGTAGGGTTAGTGAATAAGGGTTTGCCTTGGTCAAACCCCTTGTTGGTAATTAAACCCTTGAAAATGAAATGAAATATGGAAAAAGAAAGATGAGTGAGAAAAATCAATGCTACAACTCACCAAACCCTTGAAGTATAATTTTGTAGACATGCATGTGATAACTCCAATGGATGTAAACTTGAAGATGCTTGAAATGGTTAGAATGCTCAAGTGATTGATTAATTAATTGGTTGAGTGATTGGGGATGAAATTAGTAGAAAAATATTATATTTATAAACAATTATGCCCTAATTCCCAAAAATAAATCACAGGCTGACCTTAGATCTTAGAAAATAAAAACTTGCCAGAAATTTGAAATAATTTTGAATTTTGTGCCAAAGGGGACTCATTCGCCCTAATGGCGAATGGGTCCCACCTAAGGCATTTTAAGTGGGTTTCAAAATTTAGATATTTTAAATGATGTTTATCAGGATTATTTTCAAAAACATACTTAAGGCCTGCAAGTGTAAAATGGGGCCAATTAAAGCATAAGAAAGGTCCAATTATTAATGAAAAGCCTAGAAAAGTGTGAAATTCTATCACAACACTTTGAAAAATAAGGCTTGGTAAATGATAAAAAGAGGTTATTTAGGTGAAATATATTAATAAGATCCTAGAAAAGTGTGAAGGTGTGTTACAACTCTTCACAACACTTTTGCAAGGAATAATTAATTCACAAGGGTCCAAGACCTAATGTGAATGTGTTGACCACATTACAACACTAAATCAAGGACAAACTTAATCCAACATCCACAAGAAGGATCCAAATGAGTGTGAAAATGTCCAAAGGTCCATATTTCTATGCTATATTCCTATATGTGCTATCAAATAGCTTAAATTGTGTAAAAAGAGCTTCTCTTGCTTCCGGAATGGGACCTGGTGGAACCCCTCAAAAATTTTCGTGTTCCACCAATAAGTATTGCAAAATTTGGTTGTCTTTATGATCTAGGTATGCCCTAAGGCTTAGGGTTTTGGTATTACTTTTGTTCTAAGGTCTATGTGTTCCTTAAACCTCTTGAAAAACCCTAAGTGTCAGTCTCTTTGCATATGTTCTATTTCATAGTTGATTGGTTATCACCTGTTCCAGGTTTCCTAATTTGCCACTTATGTCATTGAATCCATCTAGTTACCAGCCCCTTGAGCCTAATATTCTCGATCATCACCCATTGATTCATTATAAATATTGCTTCATATTGTGTGGGTCACAAATCTTTTAATATTTTCCCAAGTCTAATACTTGTCGAGGTCTTTCTATGTCATAAACCTAAGAAAATGCCCACATTTTAAGGCATGTAATAAGTGAAAATGCTTATTAAATTCCTTAGTAATCCTTCGCAGGTCCCATTGAGTGCATTCTATTGGTTCCCCTCCATCCCGTAGGATTAAAATAAAGAAGCCGAAGGGATGGTAGGTAGGTGACACCTGTCCACCCTTGTGGCAGGCCCTACCATTGTTCAAAGGAAGTGATGGCTAAAGGTCACTAAATCAATGGTCACAATGTGTTCTGGAAAATGAATCTCAATCATTCCCTACCAACCTGCGGGGGACCCACTATCAGATCTGGGCTCACGGAGGGATAGCTGGTGGATGCCATGTGGCACCATCGCCAGTTCCCGTAGAACTATTGAAGATATAGGAATATTTGGTGAAATATTTCTCAAAAAATATTGAAGGGATAAACAACATGCTACTAAATAGACATATGAGCACATGCAAAACATTCATTGAGATGTTCTAATCTTAGTTGTCTATTTCTAAAGGAGGTAATACATTAATATGGTCATTGACCTATTGATTAAAAAGGAAGCAAGTTGATTGTCCTCGGGTTAATCTAGGACATTTCCCACTAGCCCGTGACCGTAGACCTAAAATTTGTAAATCTTAAAGGGCTAGCGAGCAAGTGCCACATGGATTTTCTGTTGGCTAATAAAGCATGGTGGGGCCATGATGCTGATTAAGGAGATGTACACTTGGTGGAAACAGAACACGACGGATGTCGAGTTAGCTAAAAGGAAAGTATTCAAACTTTGTTGACTCCATCGAAGCCGCACACTAGTCCGCATCCGGATCTAATCACTGGCAGACATTCAAAGTTTCTAAAATGTACATCATTGAGCCATTATGGTTTGCATGAGCGAATAGTAATGGCAGAGTTGATGGTTTTCTACCGAATTGATGGCTTTGTTCACCATAAAATCTTACCTTAAAGCTAACTATTGATTGTTAAAGCAATATCAATGCATCTAGAGATTATTGTAGAGTTGTTTGAGCATTTGGTGTCATGATATTAGGGTTTCCTGTATTGTGCAACTAGTAAGTGAAATTTACCTCTCTTGAACTTGAATTTACCCTTATTTCTATTTTAAATTGTGATTGATGTTGCTTGATCTCTAAATTAGGTTTCTCTTAAGGTTTGATGTTCTCTAAACTGCTATAAATTGTGCTTGTAATCTTTTCTTTGTGTCAAGTCTTTCCTTGATAAGTAAGAACCCTAGTTTAAACCCATCAAGCCCTAATTTGAATTGTATGTTACCTATGGCACCTAAAGTCTGAGCATTTTCATCAAAGGGAAAATCCTTTGAGTCTAAACCTACAATAAGACCGTTGGTTCAAGATTTAACTAACCAATTGGAACCCTCAACTTCTAATAAAGCAAAAGGGCAGCCTATGTATCATGGCTCCGGAACTAAGTTTGGCATCATTGATAAGTATTGCACGGTTAAGGATGCTACCATATCATACTCTGTATGGACCATTTTTCATGGTTGGTGGAGAAACAGGAATGTTGGTATCCCACTTAGATATGCCTGGAGGTTAGACATGGCCAAGTTGGTTGTTGCCAACATGTATATTGATGTTGATCTTCTTAAGGCCATTACTATGAACTATGATACTTTTGTTAGGGTTGTCAGAACTCATGATGAAAATAATATGGTATGGGTTACTAGGGTAGAAATTTCATATGTGTTCAGGTTGAACCAATGGACCAATGACATGGTCAAGATTGATATGAGGAAGTTGAAGGAGGAATATATTAAAGTAAAGCACAATTTTAGGGTCTTAGTGTTGACCAATTTTTTGCTATCGACAAGGAAAGGAAAGGAAAAAAGGAAGATTACTTTGGGACCATCTAATGTTGAGCCCCTCCCCATTAAGTATTTCCTTACATATTTTAAGAAAACCTTCTATTCTATTTGCCATATTTGTGGTTTTGATCCTAGCTCTAGCATGCCAATTATTGAAATGTACATGGACGCAAATATCCAACACCCCAACATAAATGCTTTAGGTTATTTTCCCACCCATATAGTGGAGGAAATTCACAAAGGGTTGATTTCATTGAAGAATAAGGAGCCTAGTGTCAGATTCTGGTGGTTTTCATTATTCATGCACATGTTTCTTTTTAGAGGTGCAAATTATTTCAGCCATGATATGGAACTTATAAGGAGGAATGTAGATGGCATTGAAATGCCAATGCAATCATTTAATCCTTTATTTTATAGGAATGAGAAAAAGACTAGTTTTTTGACTGCTACCAATCTCTTTGCTTCTAAGTTAAGAAAGGATTTAATGATGGATGTGCCTAGGCCAACTGAGAGGAGGCCTGATTTAGGCATTTCTCACAACTAGGGAGATGTGATCCATTATAAGGATTGCATTATTTTGAGAGTAATTGGAACATAATTGACACCTCACATACTCCCTAGGGAGGCTCCTTAAAGAATTGGTTTTTTGGAGGTGATGTGAAAGTTGGGAAATGTAGATGATTATTTCCTGAATGAGAAGAGAAAGGGAACATGTTTTCCTACATAAAATGTGTTTGCAAATTTTGTTATGAAAACAATTGGATGAAGAAATATTGTGGAAAACTACCTCAAGCCCTATAATATGAAGCTCCGGGCATACAAGACTTATGATCCTAAGGGGTTCATATTCTAGTTGATGAAGAGAATAAAGGGAGGTCGATATGTTCACACCCATACTTTGCCTAAGGATCTTATCAGAAATATTTTTGACCTTGATGTCTAGAATGATAGAATGAGGAAGTGGGGTGCTTTCATAAAATTGGAGAGAGCAAGAAGGGTTAAAGACCCTGATTTTAAAGCTTTGTTAGATATTAGCAACCCAGTTTTGAAGATTGAGATAGTTATTTAGAACTTTGACAAAGTTGTTGCTAATATGAAGGAGGAAAGGGTAGTATAAGGGGAAGGCCCCTATGATAGAGGGAGAATCATCCCTACAACCTTCTAATAAGGTGTACATTTATTCAAGGAGAAAAAGTACAATAAAAAATAGCTAACAATAGCATCTCCTACATAGTTTGAGGATTCAAAGGTATAGTCTCCACCACAACATTCTTTTGCTCTAGAAATAATTGAGTTGGATTCACCAACTAGGGATCCATCCTATCCAAAGCAGCCATTAATAAAAAGGAAAAAGGTTGAAGCTACCGGCCTTGTTGATTATCCTACAGAAGATTCCGATGATGAAATTATTATATTAGAGTATCAAATAAGGTAGGGAATGCAATCCCCTCCAAGAGGTATTAAGCCAAAATTTACAAGCCTTGGGTTAAGAAAAGCTAACCTTAGTGGAATAAACAACTCTAAGGGTGTAAGGTTCCAAGCTTGTGAAAGCTTTATGGAGGATGATTAATTTAAAAAAAAAAAAGCATTCGAGGAGTTTATATGGAAAGCTATGGATGATAAGTATTCCTTGAATGTACAAAAGAAGGAAAGTGAGATCCCAGAGAAGCCCCAGGAAATCATTGAAGCTAAGGTTAGAGATGAAATTAGTTTCAAATATTTGAAAATTTCTACAACAGAGGGAAGGGCATTGGTAAGGAAGAGTGGAGTGTTATTACTCCCAGAATGGGACTTGGAATCAATAATTGCCTTTGATACTGCCAGAAGAAAAGATGCCCCCATTTTTAATAGTGAAGAATGGGTCACATTGGTTTATAGGGGTCAACCTTTAGCCAACAATGGGACACACTTGCTATTTGGGCTTTGGCTACAACCACTAAGAAGTCTAAAGTTGTAGAGCTTGCTCCATGGGTCATGGGAGGTCTCATTATCAAGAGAGTATAAGATACATCAGCCCTGGAAGTAGCCACCATGAGTGTCAATGTCGCATAATTTACTAAGGCTATGATTGAGTCACTAATAGAAGAAAGAGACAAATTTAGGACTCAATACAATGAAATGGTGGTAGAATACAACTTTAGTCAACAATAAATGGCACCAATGCAAACTCGAATGGCTTTGTGGAAGCAATAGTTTTAGTCACTATAGCTTGGTACCTCTCCTGCCACAATTTTTCCTCCCCCTTCTCTAATTTTTTCACCACCTCAAACTCAAGCCGAGGTTACTCCCGTTGAATCTAAGGATGCACAAACTACACAATCAACTCCTAAAGCATTAAATGACCATCAAACTGAGGAGGTTACCAAAGAAAAGTTGATGGAAAAGCTAAAGAACTATGAATATAAGCTTGATGATCTTGTTCAATTGAACAATATGAAAATTGTGACAACAGTGCTTGAGCACTTAAATAAGGGAGTTGAGAGGAGATTAATTAGTATTCATGCTAATTATTCTTCCATGTTTGATGTTGTAAGGAATTTTGATAGGGACAAGGAAGTGGAAATCCCACTAATGGAAAGGTGGATTCCTAAGTACTAGGACTTAAGTCTTATGGTAGTTGGATCTAAACATGATGTAGATAAGCCATTTAGTATCCAAACCACTCTCAAACTTGTAGGTGAAATTCGGAAGTTCCAAGGGAAAATTGAACCATTGGAAGCAAAGATTAGAGAGTTGGTGAGGAGGTTTGATGAGATGAATTTTAGTCTACTCCCAAACATTTTAAGTGAAGATGGTTAAGTCAAACCCTTTTAGGAATGGGACCAAGCAACTCAAGTAATAACCTCCCAGGATAAATTGATTTGTGAGGGAGTTGATTTGGAATTGTTAAAGAAGAGTATGGATATGCTCACTCATATAGGAATTTTCCTCGAGGAGTTTGATAAGGAAGCTAACCAGGTGGTAGTCAAGTATGCTCCATATAGGTTATAGGAGGACAAGGTCATTAGATTTAATTGGCCTTTAGAGGAGAAGTTTCAGCTATGGAAAGACAAGTATCTTGATGTATTGGATGATTAGGTTGTTGTTGTAGGGGTGGTTATTGCAATTTTGGTTCTAAGTTTTCAATGGTGGAGAATAACAATAGGGAGAATACAATACATGGCATAGAACTAATACAAATTAGGCCTTTGATAAAATAATGTTAAACAATTGTATTCTCTTTAGTTTGAAATTGATGATAAGGATTAAAAATGTGGAGGTACTTTTTCCTTTTCCTTTTTCTTCATTTTATGTTTCTTTTTCTTAAAGTTTGGACTTTGGAGTACTTGGAAAGAATTTTGGAAGCATGTGGATAAATTGTAGCAACAACTAAAAGGTTCCTTTTGGAAGGCAGGACAAATCTTCATCAACAAATATCAATGGTTTTTGTCCCACGTGATGTTTTCCCTCCTTTGAGTTATAAATATAGCTACATTGGGGAATGCATTTTGTATTAGTCCAATGAGATGGGGAAATGTGTATATTTTGGCTAAAAAGTTGTCAAAATCGCCACTCAAACAATATGAAATCATTACAAATCTTATTTCAATTGATCACTATATTAATGGCATCATCATCTATAGTACATTGTGTAGTTTTCAATATCAATCTATCCAATCAATTGCTTCAGATGTATATGCCATTAATTTGTGGTACTGCAACCACACTTTCTTTAAAGAAAGACAATTCGATGGATATGCAAAAATTGATAAAAAAGACAAAAATTAATAAAAAGAAAGCAGGTACCACATGCCATACTTTTTTCCATTTTTAGTATCAAGTTATCAAATCAAACATTTTGTTCAAAATTGATTTGGTACCTGAGACGTAGATACACCATTACTGTTTGTGGTTACCTATGAAATGAGGTAGTTATCCATTAGCATTCAAATTCTAATAGTTAGATACAAGATAGAGGGACAAGATCGAATCCCCAATGAAGGATTAAAACATAGTCATTGATCTCCACCTTTGAATCAGGGTCATTGATCGCCAAGAAAATGCATAACCATCATCGAAGGGATGGAAAAATATCAGCATGACTACATATAGAGTCCCTCCGATGCAGTGATCGGAAGGACTGCAACATATCAGAATGAGTCTTTCAAAGTCTTTCCAATGCATGAACTTTGCCACATGTCATCCTCATCAGCATAGTGTAACTCACAAAAATGATGTGATTTGGCCCATCAAGCAATCGTGTAGCACCACCTGGCTACACGTCACCATCCACCACCTTATCTGCTTTCCCATTAGGTCCCACTAGAAACATGTCATGTACCATTTGATCACCATACAACATCATCGAAGAGAACCATATATCAGAATGAGAAATTTTAGTGTCTCTTCGATGGAATGATCAGAAGGACCCCAACATATTGAGAGGAGTAACGTTAGATTTACCTTGATGCAACAAAAACAAATATTGACTTTGACCCACGTTGAGTCCCACCATGCCACACGTCCTCTCCTCGCTCCCTCGCCGAGCAAAGAAAAGGGCCCACCAAAATGTCACGAGCTAGTGGACTTGCCAACTGTCTACCATATGTCATCATACCCAACCAACGACCACTCATAGTTCATTGAAGAGATAGTAACATATCGGGGGGAGGCGCCTTAGAGTCCCATCGATGAAATGATGTTAGATGTCACAATCATTAATTTTCAATCACAACTGTTGATTTTCATGAGAAAATATTTGTCACCTAAATTTGATATTCCACAGAACTGGTAATCACTTAGGTCGAGGGGTTGGTCACCATGATGACTCCAAAGGATTAAGTCATAACTTAAGTGACCTTCAACTACTAGTAGCTAGTCAATGATAAAGTATTATTTTGGTTGTCATGACTTTAAGTGATTTAATAAGTAATAAAATGTCAACCATTGATATTTGGAAATCTAATAGTTCTAGTGTTATTCAGGAGGTTTGAATTCGCAAGTCTAGTGCTTTAGACATTTTCTTTTAGAATGCAACTACAATCGTCTATCAAAAATTCATTGAATGGTCATGGATTATATTGATTTACACTGACATCTAGATTCAGACATAATGAATATGTTGACACTTGCCCCCATTCTGGATGTACTTTATGAAGGAATTTGGATGTGTGAAAAATTTGTCTTGGAATAGAACAATATGTAGCATTTGATATTTTCATCACCCACGCTATGATTTATTATTGGCATGCTAGTTTATTTTTCCAATGAATTTTTTTATTGGTTTGAGATTATGTTTAATTCACAAATGGTTTTTTTTTATTCATTTGAAAAATGGTTTAATTCTTGAATGAAAATAATTATTTTGGTTTGTAAAAGTTTTTGAATGGCCAACAAAAATATTTTATATTTTTGAGCACAACTTTAATTCGTCAATAGAAGTATATTGTTGGTTTGAAAACATGTTTAATTCACCAATGGAAATATTTTTTTGGTTTGAAAATATGTTTAATCACCAATGAAAATATTTTATTGGTTTTAAAAAAATGTAATTTTCCAAGATTTTATGCAGACTTCTAGTGATTACAAAAGATTTTCCAATTGGGATTTTTTTTTTAAACGATTTTTTTTCCAATAAAATTAATATTTTTATTGAGAAGTAAACAAGATTCTCTAAGATTTTACACCTTCGCTGAGGGGGGTTCTTAAAGTTATCCCTGACCCTTTGCATCACATTCATAAGTGAGAAAAACTTGTATATATTGTATATCTCATGCCCTAGATCACTACCTCCCATAGTCTAAAGATCCATTTCCTCTTATTGACACTACTTAATTGGATCACATTGAAACTCCTTAATCATCATCCCTCTAACTATCTATACTACATATAATATATGAAATATTCTTTATTACCCAACTACACTAATCATTATCCCCCTAATTCCTTATAATTGTAGCTCTTAGGTGCATACTCAACTAATGACCAACTACCTGACCACATATCAGTTGACTCTACTTTGTCTCTACTTGTCTATCAAAGGAAACACATGTCAAAAGTATAAAACCACTTGCTAATTTATCATCATGATATAATTTCCTCCCTCTTAGTCAAGAGTTAGAAATAGAATATCATCTCTACCAAATTGTTGCTCTACATCAATATTTAGGAAAAGGAAGCCAAAACTAAACATAACAAAATAGACTATAATACTAAACTAGAACACATAGGTCATTGAATTGAAAAATAAACCTACTACTCTTACCAAAATTTTTATTCAATCATTTTACCCATAACATAGTGAATAGCTCACCTAAGAAGGGAATGGTCCTCCAACCTCCAATTTGACCCCATCCAAATTTCACGTTAGGAATGTATCATGGAAAAAATTGAGACCTTCAAAAACACACACATGAGGTGATAAAAATAATCATTTTGAAGGTGTTGAGTTCTGAAACAAAGAAAAATAGGTGGACCACGAATGAGATTAACAATTGGGTACACCTAATTTTGATTAGTTGTTGTTTCATTCAATTTATGAGGGTTATAATGCATAAATAAGAATTAGAAATCAAACTTGACCAATATAGTAATCAAAAGGTTGGTTTTAAGAGGGTCAAATGTTGTGTACCTATTGCAAAAAGTGTTTTTTCAGGCTTCGCTAAGAACTCATTCGCCTAGTGGCGAATGGTTCCTTTCTATGATTCTAGAAAATTAGTTTCTAGGTTCTATTCTTCAATTTTTGCATTCCAAGATCCTAGGTGTTCAGCTCTCGAAAGTTGGAAATAAATTTTGTAGAAGACTTTCCATGATCTTTCAAGAAAGATGACAACTTTGACAACTTTGCAACTTTGACAACTTTTGCAACTTTTGTTCTCCAATTTATCTTCAACCTAAAACTTGTAATCACATCAAAGGAGAAGAAAAATGTTTTTTTGTTAGGGAATAGGGGTTTTCCTTGGTTAAACCCCGTTTTGGTAGTTAAAGCTTTAAATGAAATAATACATAAAGAAATGATGAATGAACAATGTAATGTCGTAACTCATCAATCCTCAATTGAACCTTGGAGTACAAATCAACAATCTAGCATGGAGTGGCCTCAATGAATTTAGATCTTGACCTTGAACTTTGATATGAAATGATGCTTGAATTGGATCTTTAATGCTACATCTACACATTAGCTCAACAACATGCATGATGCTTTATGCCTTTGACATGATGATATGACTCTTGATTGTTGCAATAATATGCTTTAAATCTTCCCTTGGATTCCTTTAGAAATTCTCTTGAATGCTTTACCAATGCTCTTGTGAAATTACTCTTATGATAACTTTAATTTGCTAGGTGAAACTATGTGAAATAACCTTGTATTTATACTTATCTTACTCTTAATTCTAGAAATTCAAATAACACAAGCTGAAATCAGATCTAGGATTTGAAATCATTAAAATACCACCAAAAACATATCCCAATTGGGGGTTCTAGGGTTAAATTAGGACCCATTC
Organism: Sequoia sempervirens; assembly: GCA_007258455.2. Lineage (NCBI taxonomy): Eukaryota > Viridiplantae > Streptophyta > Pinopsida > Cupressales > Cupressaceae > Sequoia > Sequoia sempervirens. The sequence continues at coordinate 395,569,361 of VDFB02353493.1, forward strand.
GCCATAGGGCGAATGGGTCCTAGCATACTTAACTAGGACACACTTCGGGGATTGTGATATGATATGCAAAAAGGGGGTCCTAGGACCTAGTGAGGACCCCATGCCAGGTGACAAATGGGTCCTAGGTCACTAACTTAGGACACATTCCTTGTAAAATTAAGTGTTATGTAATATTATTTGAGAGTGTCAGATTTTATTCCTCAGAAAATGCAATTAATTAGGCTTGGATTAGAATTAAAGGGGCCAATTAGTTCCTCAATTTAGCCTCCATTAATTAATTAAGCCCTAGATTAGTGTAAAAGTGTAAAGAAACACTTTACAACACCCTAAATAAGGCACCATTAAGTCCATTTTATTATTAATTATTCATTCCCAAATTAAGTGTGAAAAAGGGATACTTTTTTCTACACTACAAGTTCAATAAAAAGATACACATTATCATAATTCTACCTTATAATTCCTATTATGAATTATTATTGTTAGGTTAAATGACTATTTAAGATATTGTATTCATAGAGGATGTGCATAATCACAATGGCATAATTAAAACACTAAGTATGTGAGTTTAGGACTTACAACCTCCAAATTCACAGTCTTTCCTCTCACCAACTATACCATGTACTTGTATTAACCACTTTAGGCTCAAAATTTATGTTTACAAGATCATTTCAAATCATAAAGAAAATATAGCATACTCTTTTACCTTTTTAAATATGAATGGTGTATAAAAATAATAACTAATGTGTACCCATTGGCATTTGAAATAAATTAAAAGATACAAAAATTTATTTATCCTTATTCTCCCATTAGTTTTAAATTATTCAAGTAAATGGATAATGATGTCCTTTTTCAATTCCCACATCTAATTTTTCTGAAACAAGATTTCAAAAACCCCACCTTATATCCCTTTTTCACGATTAGATATTATTTTCTACATCAAACCTTGGTTTTACTTAGCAAAGACTTTTATATAAATATATTCTCTTCGATAATATCCAAAAGAACTTTTTACTTTTTCACTTGCAAAGATATACAATATCTTTACCCACTTTCAATTTTTCCTTACCTTTTCTCTAATACCACTATGGGTTTTATGATCAAACACATAAATAAAATTGAGAAATACATTTGTAAATGAGAGATGCATTGCATCTAGTTCCTACTAATGACTTAGCAAATATAATTATAGTTAGAAGTGATGATAGTGTTAATTTGTATGTAAATTGTAGTTAGCTATATTTTTAAGAGAATAATGACTTTTATTTTTAGAACATAAAAAAAAATATAAAGAAACATATATAGTTATGGGTATTTGAAGTGGCAATACAATTGTAATTAACAAATGACGATATATTTTATCATAATTATAGTAGTTATTATATGGAAAATTAGTAAATTATAATATTAAAAACAAGATGATTATAGCTCTGCTTGCAAATGCAAATGTGAATTGCAAACTTTAGAAAAATGAATCTACTTCATAATTGTGAATTCATCAAGGCTGCAAAACAATATAGTTCGAGGAAAACAGGCCTAGAAAATAAAAAAGATATTATACCTCTTGGAAAGCATGTAAGAGACATCAAAATTCAGAACCATAGTTTAAATAGAACATCATCCAAAATGCAATCAAGAGGGAGGCAGAGAATAAAGGAGGATAGGCTACAAAATGTGGCTATAATCTACAAAATAATTGGCCCTAGGAGGGGAAGGGAAATGATAAAAGCAAGGGTATGCGAAAAGATTGATCAGAACCATGAGATCAAATTCTTGTCAAACAACTTCTTTATAATTGTTTTCCTTACAAAAGAAGATAGAAACTCTGTTCTGGAAAAAGGAGTTTGGGAATATGAAGGTTGCTCGATCTATATGAAAAAATAGGAAGCAAAATTTAACCCTAGAAATCATGCATCCTACAATGAAGAAAAATGGATAAGACTTTATAACCTGCCAATAGAATACTGGTCAAAAGAATGTTTAGAAAAGATTGAAAGAACACTAGGAACATTAATTGAGATAGATACTAAGGTACTGAAAGAGAATTCATACCGGTATGCAAGGATATAAATGTCATCAATTAAACAAATCTCTAAGGAAATCAAGTTGAAATCTAAAGTAGGAACTTGGCCACAAGAAGTGTATATTGAAAACTAGATGTTATATTGTAGGCGATGCAATAAGAGGAATAAAAAAATAGAAGAATACAAGATCCCTCCAAGTATGACTAAAGTTTGGAGGAAGAAATGACTCAAAGTCAGGAAAGAAGAAAATAAAACCTCAAAGGTTGAGAACCCCAGACGACAAAACCAAGAGTTATGTCTATAAGAAGATAACAAGGAACCAAGAAAAATGGAGGAGAATAAAAGCAAGGAAAATAATAAAATGGACATAAATACAGATCTAATACTAAGTTTATATTCTAAACCAAGTACACAAGACAAATAGGAAGAAGAAGAGTTTACCTCTAAAAGTGAGAATAAAGATTTTGAGGACCTAGATATCATAAAAAAAGGAGCATCTCCTAGACAGCTACTCAATTCATGGGCCCAATAAAACTCAAAAATAAAAAGAAGGGAAGAAAATCAAATAAGAAGAAAAGAGAAGAATTTACATAGGAAAGGGGCCTAAAGAGAATCATGAACTATCTAAAGGAGAAAAAGGGAGGAGAGAACTCCCAACATGAGGATCCATGAAACTAATGACATGGAATGTTATGGGTCTAAATGCCCCTAACAAAAGATGCTTGATAAGTCATTAAATAGAAAAATAGATATGTACATCATACTATTACAAGAAACCAAAATCGAAGATGTGAATCAAAAGATAATTCACATAAGAGTTTGGAAGGGATCTTTCTCAAAGGCATATGACACAAAAGGTGGATTGGGGATTATGTGGAGAGCTAATTTGGTTTCTTTGAACACATGGTAAAAGAAAAAAATTGGATGTTATGTGAAGCTACAAGCCTGAGAAGTAATATGAAATTCTATTTATTTAACATCTATGGCCCAGTTAGAAACTTTGACAAAGAAACCCTATGGAACACTTTATGTCAGAGGGTTTCAAATTTAGGGGGGGAAAGGATAATAATAGGGGAGATTATAATGCGGTTCTTAGGAAGGGAGAAAAATTTGGAGGGAACAAAGTTGTATCTGCTTCAATGGAAGCCTTGGGTGATTTCAAACACATAATAATATGCTAGATGCTCAAATGAAAAACAATGCTTGCACATAGTCAAAAAAATCACACGAGGAATGTTGTATCAAAGAAAAGCTTGAAATATTTATTTACTCATAGGACTAGTTGGAAAAAAACCTTAATTTGGAAGTGGCAATCCTCCCTTTGGTCAGATAAAATCACCTCCCAGTCAAGCTATCAATCACTGAGGTAGAAAATTACTCAAAATATTACTTCAAAATGGAGAAGATTTTTTTTCATAAAAGAAGAACTAGTGGAACTTATTGAACAATGGTGGAAGGCTTCTCTAAAATATACCAGTACCAAAAGTTTTATATTTATTAATAAGCTCAAGTACATTAAAAGAAGACTCCAAGAATGGAATTGAGAAGTTTTCAAAAAAAAAATCTCTGAAAAAGAGAGGATTGAATTTTTTTTGGAGGAACTAAATAGCAAGGCAATGGAAGAGGGAATGTATCAAGAAGATTACTTAAAATAAAAAGAGATTATGATAGAATATAATGAATTTTTGGCTAGGGAAGAGGAATATTGGAGATCCAAATCAAGAAAATTATGGCTAAATGAAGGAGATTCTAACACTTAGTTCTTTCATAATATTTAACCAAAATTAAGAAATCTTGCAAGCGGATTTCAGAAATTAAGCTTCCAAATGGGAATATAATAGAGAATCCAAGTGAAAAAATGTAGTAGTCAGATTCTTCAAACAATTACTAGCCCCAAAATGTGACAATGATGCTCTCAATGACACTAATATTTTATCTAACATTCCAAAGCTAATGTCACCAAAAGAAAACTCTATGTTAACTAAACCATTAACAATGGGAGAAATTAAAAATCCTGCACATCAATTGCACCTGGATAAGTCCCCAGGACTAGATGGATTTCTGACATTCTTCTACCTAAAGTGTTGGCATTTTCTAGAGGAAGAGGTATGGAAAATATGTCAAGATTTTAGAAGAAAAATAAATTTGTCAAAAGACCTAAATAATACAATAGTAGTTATAATCTCGAAGAAAGAGAATTACTCCAATTTCAAGGACTACAGACCAATATCACTTCGTAATACACTTTACAAAATTATATCAAAAGCCCTAGCAAACAGGTTGAAGAAAATACTAGAAAAAATAATATCACCAAATCAAAGTGGATTCACACAAAAAAGAGATATTGTGGACAATACTATATTAGCAAATGAAGTTGTTCATACCATCAATAAAGGTAGAATCCCAAGTATGATGATAAAGCTATATGTACAAGTAAAGAATATGAAAAAGTCATATGGAGATTCCTAGTGAGAATAATGGAAAAGTTTGGATTTTGTAAAGAGTAGCTTCAAATAGTATATCAATTCATCTCTTGAATAAGATACTCAATCCTTATCAATAGTACTCCATGTGGGTTCTTTGAAAGTACAGATGGAATAAGACAAGGGGACCCAATATCCCCATTCCTCTTTGTGATAATGGTTGAAGCACTCAATAGGTACATTGCAGCCTATCAAAATCAAGAATTATGGAAAGGGATTCATATTTCCCAAGGTATAGAAGCTACAATACAACAACATTTTTTATATGAAATGGTCTTATATGGTGAAGCTACAATCAGGGAAGTAGAAGCAATAAAGGTATGTATAGAGTAATACATAAGTATAGTAGGACGACAAGTAAATAAAGAAAAATCCAAGATTTTTTTACACAAAGAAAATGCTACAAAAAAGCCAAAATACTTGGATATATAACAGATGAGATCCCATGAAAGTATCTATGGGTACCCCTATTTAAAGGTGTCAAAGATTTAGCATGTGGGAGAAAATAATAGAAAAGTGTAGTGAAAATCAAGAAGTTGGAGGGGAAAATGGTTGACTTTGGTGAGAAGGATAACTATGATAAAGGAGGTCATGTTTTCTATCCCTATATACTCAATGGCTTGCATCCATTTAACAACCAAAGCAGCATTAGAACTAGAAAGCATACTTAAAAAGTTCTTATGGGAAGGATCAAACAAAGAACATAAAATCCCATTGATTCACTTGGACAAATTTTGTAAATCCTAGGAAGAAGGTGGGGTAGGGATTAGGAACATCAAGAAACATAATTTAGCTTTAGGAGCTAAACATATTTGAAATATGTATCAAAAGCCTACATTACTTTGGTGCAAAATCATGCAGAGGTAGTACCTAGATAATTTGAATCCAAAAAGAATTCTAAAAATACCAAGTGCTCAAACTAGCCCCCGTGTGTGGAATTTTATGTTAAATTGCAAACACATAATAACAAATCATTTGACCTGGAAAATTAATGATGGGAGCAAGGTAGATTTTTGGAAAAACTCTTCAAGGGGTCACAAGACACTAACAAAATACCCCAAATTGGCTCCCCATATACCAATGATAAGAAGAAGGTATGGAAACTTGGTCCGAGATTATGTAAAAGTGGACAAAAATGGAAAAATCTAATGGGTGAATTTTGAAGACACTCCCATGAATGAAGCAAGAGAAAACCTAAGAGGAATTTTGCAGGAAAGACATGTTTATCTAAATAGCCAACCAGACAAAATAATCTAGTGTGGCTTAGAAAAATTGAGTAACTGTAATGTCCCTTTTTTGAGTGTGCATTAGAGTTTGGTGGTTTAGCCTATCATTGGGTCCTTGTAGGCTAATTAGGGTGATTAGGGGGCCTAGTTGGCAATTAGCAGTGTTTTCATCTCTTGATCCTTGATGAATTCAGAGGTTATGTTATCTAGGGTGTTTTGGCTCTGTATTTATATACTTACCATTTATAGTAAGTCAGTGTGTGGATAGAGGCCAACCTTACTATATTTAGTAAGGCACCCTAGTGAGTAGAGAACGTAGTGGGCTACCTCTTAGCGTAGATGGAATTGATAAATGAGGTTTATTAATGGAGTTAAGGAATTTAATTATTATTAAAGTTATACTTTAATAATAATTAATTGTTTATAAGTGACTAAATTTGAGTTTATTATAAAGGCATTTAATATCATAAAGTCAAAATATAAAGTGCAAATAATTTAAATATTTTATTCACTTTGTTATAAGGGGTATTCAATGATTGTAAAGTCAATTATAAAAGTGCATTTAAGTTCATTAATAAAGCCAAGTTATGATGGGTACCCACTTGATGAGAAAATATAATGTAATAAAAGCAAATGCTTTTATTTATTTATTTTAATGATTATAAAGGGCTTATGAGAAATCAACCTCTTTTGAGAAGAGTATATAAGGGCATCAAAAGAAAATGAAATTCATTCATACTTGATCATTTTCTCTCAAATTTGGCTTTATGCTTTGATATTGGAGGTGGAAACTAGGGTTTTCAGCTGCAACAATTTTTGGAGAGCGTAGCTTCTTCTTGAATCAAACTTTCCGAGGGTGTGAAAGATCATCTGAGGTTTTCTAATTGGTGGATTTATCTCAAAATTCACATTTTTGCATAATGGAGGATATTTTCAACAAAATTATGTTCAAGGGTTTGAAGATTAATCATTTGAGAAGAGATATATACATTAGTGGTTGCTTTTCCAGCTGGTAGAGATCTATTTTTTAGAACGTGGGGAATCGTATTGAATAGTTTGGAAATGTTTATCTTTAAGAAATTACAAGTGTTACTCAGCAAATTGAAGGTAGATTTTATTTGATGTCATTGATGTTGATTGGTGTCTTCTACCTTTGGCATGTGGCTCTTGAAATTTGAAGCTGTTGAGGCTATACCAATAATTCTTGATAAGGTTGTAGTATCCTTTGTTGGACATGTTAAGTCAAGGGTAGAAACACCTATCTTTTGGAATCCTTTCTTCATCACCAAGGGATGGCTAGGCCATTGTTCCTATTTGGCAGCAGTTTGATGCTAGAGACATTATCATTTTATGCTAGGCATTGGAATTCATAAGAGTTCTTGTTGTTGTCAATGAATATTAGACTTCTTGAATTTGCTTTAGTTTTTTGGGTATAAGTATATGGTTGTGCAAAAGAGATTATGATATGGTTTTGAATTTGTACATTGTATATGCAAAAAATATGCTAAATTAGATTTGATTCATTAATGTATCTATCTCATGTACTTTTCATTGTCCACATTTATATTTATGTTTATATCTTTGTTTTTCCCAGCATAAAACTTGTAATATCAAACATAAAAAAAGGAACTTGAAAATTACAAGAAATTCATAGGCAGACTATCAAAGTAGTAAATATCTCAACAAGGGGTGGGATATTATAGTGGTATCAGAGCAGTTTCCTACCATGCTATGTTGGGTTTAATCAATATTCAGTGAGCTCACATTTTTCAACATATGAGTGACCAACACTCATTGATCAAGTTTAATAGTTTCCAGTATCATATTTGAGTTATGGATTCAAACAATGACAGAGAAATGGTATCAGGTGGTAGGAAGTGGTTGGCCAAAATTATCTATAAACAAGGTACCAAACTTGGCAGTCAGCCTCAATTTGGGTATGATACTTTGGTCATGTTGAGAAGACTGGAAGAATGCTTAATTCTTGTTGAGCAGTCACCTAGCAGTGACTTTTTTGGGTGTGCTCAAGTATTTGAGACAAAGAGAAAATGAGATTAGGCTCATTGTTTCCCTTTGCATTAGTCAGATTATAAGGATCACAGTTCCTCAAGTTCCCTATGATGGCATAATGAGAGAATTTTTGTAGTTGATTGTTGATAGTTTTGTTGGGATAGGTGATATCAATAGTACTACTTTTGGAAGGAAGATCAAAATCCTTGAGTTGATGGAATAGGTGAGATCATGCATTGTCATGACTGATTATGATTCTAATGATCTTGTTTTGTTGATGTTCCATCTTTTCTTGGATTCTATCAGTGAGAGGCATGAAAAATATATCTAGGACTACATGAGGGATGTCATGATTTTAGTTATTAATGACAGTGATGACATATCTCAACCTATTTTGTCCTTACTTCTAGCTTTTCATAGGCGAGAATAGGTGTTATCTCCAACTACAAGTGATTTGATGCATAGTGTCTTCAAACAGTGTGAGGGTAAGCTAAGGCCGTACTTGTTCATTAAGGAGCAAGTGCAAGAAAAGAGGGAAATATTTGAAGTGGATGAAAATGAGGTCTTACATCTCAATGATAGTTTTGTAGAAGCTCTTGATGATGGATGCTCAAGAATTTGTTATCACCCTTGATAACAATTCCAATTTTTATGACAAAAGTCATTCTTTTGAGTGTAACCATGATTTAAATGTTATGGGACATGAGGAAAATGTTGTAGAAGGGACTTATAATGTTGGCATGCAAGATATGAATGTCAAACACAAGGAATGCATGGAGAATACAATCCATAACGGTTTTGATTTTTGTGACAGTGGTTTGATATCTTTGAATCAACATGAGATAACTACCATTACACATGAAAATGATGGTTGTGAGGGGTTGTCTAATGTTGATACTTAAGCTGTGGGTATTAATGATGCATTATGTGTTGTGGATTCATGAAACAACAAGAATAATTTTACATATCATACCTTGGAAGATGATTGTAAAACAAAAGAATTAATGATATCAAGTTTCCACAATCCATAATGTTCTTTGCAATGGTTTCTGGTTTTGATTGTGTGAGAATTTTTACATCGAACAAAAGAATTGCTTGATTGTGTGAAAATTATCACACAATCAAAACCATAAACCATTGCAAAGAACAAAAGAATTGCTTAATAGTGATGATGACTCAACCTCTTACCATAGTGCAAATTACAAACCGAAAAATTTGTATGGGAGTGATAAGTTTCAAGGATCTCATCATTTGACAGGGAAATTTAATGTGAATGAAGGTATGATTGCTTCAGCATTGCAACACTTTAATGTTGTTCTATAGTTGGTGGAACACTATTGCTGGACTCTAGGTATATATGAGCACCCTGATGGTGGGCTTTCCCCCACAAAGTTTTAGGAACTCAGAGATATAGTTGGGGTAATGAAGAATAATTACCTCCAACTATTATCAAATAGAGATCATCTTCTCATGCTCGATGGTATCTATTATAATTCTCTAAAGGGAAAGGAGGAGGAGGTTGATGAGCTCACCTATGAGCTTTAGGCCACCATGGATTCTTTGAAGAGCACTTAAACAACCCTTCAAGGGTCAAAGTTATAGATAGATGAGCTTACCGTGGAGTTGAGATTAGCACAATTGTCATCCCCAACAAATATAGTTATGATATCTATGATAATTACTGGTGATGAGCATAAATCATTGGGTAGTGGTAAGGAACACATCGAGGATGTGGCTACATCCATTACATTTACAGGTGAAAGTGACATAGATGGGATGAGTGAATTGGTTGAGACTAGTAGAGAACCATATGATGCATCAGGTGTCTTTGAGGATAGTCCCATTTCAGGTGATGTAGAGTGGATTATTGATAGCTCTTGTGGTGAAGTGGTGGATTCTCTAGAGAGTTGTGTGACAGATCACTATGCTGCTCCATCTTCTTCACAAAAGGTATGTAGGGTACCATATAGTTGGGAGATTGGTTCTCATGTTGATTTTTTTCCCTCTCTTGGAAGCAAATCAAATATTACATCCCATGCAATTGATTTTGATCAATGACGTATTGAGCGATAGAGATGGAGGGATCAACTAAAGGTTGTAGAAGAGAAGGTTGATTCAACCTTATCTCATTTTGATTGCACTCATAAGTATGTTGAGTACCTTATTTGGATAGCCGATTTTGAGGAGAGATGGTGTGGGGTCTTGGTTGGTACTCACATTCATGATTTGTGATTAATCAAGAGTGCTTTGGAGGAGATACTGTCAAAATATCTCCAATTGTTTCATGATAGAGAGTATGTTATTGGGTACATGGAGAGGGTTGGTAGAGCATGTACACCATTATCCATTTAGAATCAGAGACATGAGCCATCATCTGACTCGAGTAATGAGAGTGATGAGGAGTGTGTTCCCCATGACTATGAAATTCATCCATTGATGTAAGCAGGTGCTTTTTATCTTGACTACACAGTGAGGAGTGCTCATCATTTCTCCTTTAGTCTTCACATAGATGACTTGATGATGAGACGGTGTGGATTGGATTGGGATTTATATCCTCCATTGTGGAATGAGTTACCATCTATAGGAGATGGAACTAGATATTGTAGGTGTTTAACTCAGTTATATTCAGAGAATTACTTGCAGGGTCAGAGATTAGATTACCATCATGCTAATGTGTACCAGACAAAGTTCTCAATTTATTTGTCTTAAAAATTTCCATTAGAGAAATGGATTTAGATAGGTTGTAGTGTCAATAGGCATGATGGCTTGATTAGTCTTTATAGTGGTGATGGAGGAGAGTTTTATTATTCCCTCGATTTGGAAGGAGCAGTTACATATCTTCCAGCACATATAAGGGATAGTTAGCACATCCTTAGGAGATTTGCAGTGGATGAAAGGGGATGTTATGGTAAAAACATGTCTGGATATACTTACCTCATCTTGACTAATGGATGTGAGTTTTGATTGTATTGGGATCTAGGTGATCATAGGGTTGGCACTATAGTTTGGGTGGATCTCGATGGGTTGCTTCACCATTTTCAGCATGGTGAAGTTGATGTCAGAATAGTAGTGTGAAAGTCAAAGGATGTTATGCACATGGAAAACTTCCATTTTGGGTTTGGGATTTAGGAATATGTTTCATTGTTACGATTGGTAGATTGTTTTCCATTGGGGTAGTTACCTATAGTGATGTTGAGCATAGTCTGTTCTACCCAGTGGATAAAAAGGATATATTGTTGGGAATTCTACTGGTGGCATCTTTCTAGTGAACATATTTCCATGACACATTGTACAGGGGTTGACCTTGGTCTTTGTGTTATTCAGTTGTTCTTTTTCTGGTGCAAAGGGGGTTATTTGTAGTCATGCGGGTAATTCTACAGTTCTTCCCTTGGGCCTCTTGTGGTGGTGTTATCTATTCAGTTGTGATTGCTTGAGAACAAGCAATTTCAAGGAGGGCAGATTGTAATGTCCCCTTTTTGAGCGTGCATCAGAGTTTGGTGGTTTAGCCTATCATCGAGTCCTCCAATTGGTAGTTGGCAGTTTTTTCATCTCTTTATTCTTGACGAATTCAGAGGTTATGCTATTTAGGATGTTTTGGATCTATTTTTATATGCTTACTATTTATAGTAAGTCAGTGTGTGGATAGAGGCCAACCTTAATGAGCAAAGAATGAAAACCCAAAACAAATCATTCCTTCCTAAAAGTTACACCAAATACCATAAATTAAACTCATTTATAAGATAAATAAACTCATTAAGGAAAGAATTCGTTAATAAACAATGATTAATCAATACATAAATGATACTCTGGTGAGCAAAGGTCGTATATTGTATGTTTAATAGACTTATTTCTTGGCATATATATAATTGATAAAGGAGGTTTATTAATGGAGTTAAGGAATTTAATTATTCTTAAAGTTAAACTTTAATAATAATTAATTATTTATAAGTGACTATTTGACTTTATTATAAAGGAATTTAATATCATAAAGTCAAAATATAAAGTGTACATCATTTAAATATTGTGTTGAATTTATTATAAAGGGTATTTAATGATTATAAAGTCAATTATAAAAGCGCATTTAAGTTCATTGATAAAGTCAAGTTATGATGGGCGTCCACTTGATGAGAGAATATAATGTAATAAAAGCAAATGCTTTTATTCATTTATTTTAATGATTAGAAAGGGATAATGAAAAATTGACCTCTTTTGAGAAGAGTATATAAGGGTATCAAAATAAAATGAAATTCATTCATACTTGATCATTTTCTCTCAACTTTGGCTTTGTGCTTTGATATTGGAGGTGGAAATGAGGGTTTTCAGTTGCAACAATTTTGGAGAGCGTAGATTCTTCTTGAATTAAGCTTTTTGAGGATGTGAAAGATCATATGAGGTTTGCTAATTGGTGGGTTTATCTCAGAAGCCACATTTGTGCTTAATGGAGGAGATTTTTAGCAAAAGTTTGCTCAAGGGTTTGAAGATTAATCATTTGAGAAGATAGATATACATTTGTGGTTGCTTTTCTAGCCGGTAGAGCTCTATTATTTAGAAGATGGGGAATCATATTGAATAGTTTGGAAGTGTTTATCTTCAAGAAATTGCAAGGGTTACTTAGGAAATTGAAGGTAGATTCTATTTGATGTCATTGATGTTGATTGGTGTCTTCGACCTTTGGCACATGGTTCTTGGAATCTAAAGTTGTTAAGGCCATACCAATCATTCATGATAAGGCTGTAGTATCCTTTGTTGGACATGTTAACTATAGGGTAGAAACGCCTACCTTTTTGCATCCTTTCTTCATCACTAAGGGATGGCTAGGCCATTGTTCCCATTTGGCAGCAGTTTGATGTTGGAGATATTATCATTTTATGCTAGGCATTGGAATTCATGAGAGTTTATGTTGTTGTTAATGAATATTAGACTTCTTGAATTTACTTCAATTTTTGGGTATGAGTATATGGTTGTGCAAAAGATATTATGATCTTATTTTGAATTTGTACATTGTATATGCAAAATTTATGCTAAATCAGATTTGAGTCATTAATGTATCTATCTCCTATCTTTTTCATTGTCTACATATATATATACATATTCATCTCTTTGCATTTCCTAGTGCAAACCTTACAATATCAAACATAAAACAAGGAACTTAAAAATTACAAGCAATTCATAGGTAGGGTCTTAGAGTAGTAAATATCTCAACAAGGGGTGGGATATTAGAGCAACTATACAACCAAGATGGGTTATATAATCCAAATAAAACTAGAAGAAAGTAAGTGGCCAAATATAATTTGTTGGGGAAAATGGATACTACCAAAGGATGGAGCATTTACATGGACTTCCCTTCATGAACGAATTCTAACAAGAGATTGGCTGAAATCAATAGGGATTGAGGGGACTAGTTGGTGCATTATGTGTAATAAAAGTGAAGAAAATACATACCATTTTCTACTCAACTACGCATATGCAACAAAAGGGTGGGATTGGTTGCAAAACATATTGGGGTGGGAAAAACCAAGAAGCAACAAATTGTGGGATTTCTTTATCAGTTGGCCTATCCATAGAAAGGAGACATTCTAGGGCCAAATATGACAAGCGCCTCCATCAATCCTAATTTGGAATATCTAGAAAGAGTGTAATAGAAGAATTTTTTAGAACATATCCAAGGATGTAAACAAAGTGTTGCAATTGAATGAAAACAATATATTTGAATGGATGAATTCTCACATCAAATTACAGTGGAAAGAAAACTTATCAAACTAGGATTATGAACTTATGAAAATATGCAAAACATTAAAAGTCCCACCCTTTTTTCATTTTGCATCGGGCTCCAAAGCCAAAATACTAAAAGAAAAATGGAAAACCCCTCCAAGGGGGAGAGTGAAATTAAATACTGACAGTGCATGCAAGGGAAACCCTAGTCTATTTGGTGCAGGATGCCTAATACATAATGAGGAAGGTAATCTAATTGCAACCCTATCAATAAAACCACATGCAATAATGAGTAATGCAACTAAGATTGAAGGTATACTACATGGACTATAGTTGTGTAAAGAGAAAGGACTAAAAAATATAGAAATGGAATGTGACTCCATAATATGTATAAATGAAATTCTCAATGGAAGAATAGGAGATTGGAATCTGCAACTAAGGTAATCTGATGAAAGAATTAATGCAGGAAGTGGAGGTTCAAATATCTCTTAGCCAATCAAGGGATTGATCAGGCAGTAATTATTATTAAATGAAGCTAAGCAGGTTCCTGGATGGGGTTGGAAGGAATATTATTATTAGACAAGGGTGATGATGACAACTTGATCCTAGAAATCAAATAAAAGACATAATGTGGTAAGGAAGCATCAAGGCCAAGGTATGTATATAAACTCAAAAGTGAAAAAAACCAAAAAATAAGGTATACAATTTTGAACTTTAACTTTAATTGACTTTCAGAATAATTAATTACGATTAAAAGATTGTTAAAAATTCTATTAGGCAGTATCAATGTAAAATGTTAATAGGCCAAGCCAGAGGCTAAACCCCAAAAAATTCATGAAAACCAAAAATGAATACCCTTAATATCACTCAAGGAATAAAATAAGCCTTTGAGCTAATACAAACCCCTAAACAAAGCACAAAATCAAGCCTCTAAAGGTAGGGCTATCGTATAAGCAGTCTTAAGGACTTTGGTGATGTTCCTAAAATCTAGAATAGAGTAGGGCCCAAAATGTTTAATCTATAGGACCAGGGTAAAAATAGGGGTTAGTTCCTTTTAATAAAAGCCATTAAGCCTTTGAGTTGGAAATATTGAAAGGGTTCAAACTTATAAAACCTTGAGAATAATTATGGACTTCAAAGAGTTTTGAAAAACAATATTCAGGAGTGTATGGCTCTCTCGCCAAGCAATACAAGGACTATCCAAATAAACTAAGGGTGTTTGAGAAAACAATATATGACATTGATGTTCTTGGATGACCTTAGAATAATAAATAACATAGTAATTTGAATAAATTGAAAAGCTTCTTCTACATTTGACCAAATCATAATTCCATAGCAAAATTACGGAAAAAATATTTCCATTAAGCATTACTCCATAAAAGTAAACATTCATTTACAATACTTAGCCATCTTGAAGTATTCCTCGAAATGATAATGAAATGAAGAATTCATGAATAGAAGTGAACCCCTTTCCATCACTTACAAGGCCAATGCAAGTAGGGATACATAGAGGAGAACTGCTAATAAGATAAAGATTGAAAATTTAAAAAGGAAAGGTTCCACACAAAATGGAAAAACACATCATTAAAATAACAACAAAGTATTATGGCCATAACCTTTAGTCTTAACCATGTAGTGTCACTTATAAAGCACTTTACAAAATATAAACAAGATATAGAACAAGAAAGCCTTTGCATTTTGTAACTAAAGTGAAACACAAATTTCAAAATGCCATTCTAGTTAAGGACACCCAAGGAGGTGTCTCAGACAAGCGTTAGAAGGAAAGTACCCAAAATGAAAGGATTTGTGCAAAGAAGTAGCAAAATAGGAATTAAATAACAATTATATTAACATTTATATTGCAATAGTTGAAAATTTTTCTATCCACATTGAACAAAATGTCAAAGTGATAGTGTAATCATAGTAAACATTTTATGAGGATCTCTATCACTGCAACCCCAATTATAAAACTATTCACAAAATATGCTCTAAAGCCAAAAGTGTTTATGGAAATACCCCTAATCTAATAATAGTGTATATGTAATGACCCTTACATAGGAGAAAAAATGACTTATCTATAGTATCATGTTTATATCATGAGGTAGTATAATTCAGACGTCCTCTCCTCGACCTCTACAAAAAAGGTTGAAGATGGAATAAGACTTTAAGCATCATCAAAAGTAACAAAATATATAACCCATTGGAAATCAACCATTGAGATGAAATGGAAAATCCATTCCAAGAAAACATATCTAACCCTAGCATGAAAATGATGCATCCAGTAGTCATTGTTTCCCATATCAAGAAGGAAAGGATAAATTTCAACATCTAGATCTAAATGATGATTAAGCTCTCCAGGTCAAGGAATCCCTTCACCTAAATGTGTCGCCTCCAACACCTTGTCTAAACCTCCAAGCAAATCTGGATAGAACAATTATCTGGTCAAAGAAGCAATAACTTCCTTTGGTCCATGAAAATCTAATAGAGAAGCTACAAAATGAGAGCTTATGTCTATATCCACACAATATTGTCCCTAGAATTGGGAAAAACCTGACCTAGAACTAGTTTCACTACCTTAAAGGCTAGGAAATTTCTATCCTTTAGCAAACCCTTAAGGTGTTGGTTTTTTATAAGACCATAATAAGATAACTAGTTTTTGCTCAATGTGAGGAAAATGGGGGTTTCCATCCTTACTAAGCCAAGGTTCCGTGTCATATAAGGAAAGTAATAGAGAATAACAATGGAGAGATAACTAGTAATAGATAAATTAAGCAGGGAAAAATGAAATAAACTACAACAACTAATCACAGTAGGATCGAGGAAGGCTTCACACATGTTGAATGCCAAAGGAATGATCTCTTTGAAATCAAAAACCCATGATGAACAAGAACACTTGTGTAAGTAAGCTAAGGTAGTGAAACAACTCCCTACACTAATATTGAGAGGAGAATAATACAAAATTTTTATAGATCTTTTAAAGTTACAAAAACTTAAACAAAAATAAACAAAAATATCATGCATACCATGATAGTGATTTACCTGGGGAAAACCCTTTTGGGAGAAAAACCCCACACTCCAAAAGTTTCCCAATATATTATTTTGTAAATCACAAAGATTACCATATACTTGTAGAGAAAGCTTCTGATAGGAGTATCACCACTTAGAGATTAAGAGACAACACGACTACTATTAGAATCTCAAAATACATCACCATCTCTCTCTACTGTAGTCATATTACAATGTCCTCATAAAATAGGGTTACATTCTAGGGCAAGAAAAGCCAACAAAATATCCACCATTAGATCTAAAACCTAATAATTAAATGATAGATAGAATTATAATGTATCATGTATCTAATGTATGTCGATCATTCTAGTAGTTTCCTACAAAAGTTAACAAAAAATTGTTTACATGCATACCACTCCCCCCCTTGACACCATTGTATATTACACCTATCGGTGTAATTAGGAAATATATATATATCCTATCAATAATAACCTTTATATAATTGCAAGGTTGAGACACATTTTCCCAACAAATCTCCCACTTGTCGAACACCTTGCAAGAGCAACGAGAAGGAGTAAACATTGTGTCTTAATTGCTAGGGGCCGAAAGGTCCATAATATCTTAACACCATTTGAACTTCTCTATGCTCATAGGCTTAGTTAATGAATCCAAAACATTCATAAAAGTCTCTACCTTAACTAGTTTCACCTTGCCATATTCGACCATATCTCTAACAAAGTGATATTGCACATCAATGTGCTTGGTCCTAGCATGAAATGGCGGGTTCTTGGCTAGACATATCACATTTTGACTATCACAATAAATTGTCACTACACCTTGTTTTATTCCAATATCTAAACACAGTCTCTTAAGCCAAATGGATTCTTTACAAGAATGAGTAGCTGCCATATACTCTGCTTTAGAAGTGGACAAAGAAACTACAACCTGTCACTTACTCATCCAGCTGATTGCACCATTGAATAATGTAAACACATAAGCACTGGTGGATCATTTACTATTAATATCACTTGCCTAGTTTGGATCCATATAACCATGAATATCAAGGGAAATATCGTCTTCAGTCACATTAATATGATAACACAAGGAATACTATGAGGTACTATGCAAATATTTGAATACCCTTTTAATTGCATCCTAGTGAACTCTACCAGGATTAGACATATATCTAGAAATAACTCCCACTGCTTGGGAAATGCTTGGTCTAGTACAAAACATAGCATATATAAAACTTCCAACTACACTCTAGTAAGACACTCTGTGCATATCTTCCATCTCTAATGGAGATGTTGGACAATTTGAAATAGATAACTTGGTTCCAATTGAAACAAGAACATACAATGGTCTACAATCCTACATGTTAAATCTCTATAAAATTGAATTGAAATACTTACTTTGGCCAAGCCATAGCTTTCTATTCACTCTCTCTTTTAATTATTATCCCAAGAATATGTCTAGCTGCACCAAGATCTTTCATTTCAAATTTAGCAGCAAGTTGAGATTTTAGTTCTAAAATCATACCTTTCCCTTTGCCAATAAATAACATATCATCAACATATAAAGCAATAAATAGGAAATGATCACCATCAATTTTATAATAAACACAATGATCTAATTTAGAATGTTCAAATCCAAACTCAACACATATGTATCAAATTTTTGGTACCACATCCTAGGACTGTGTTATAAGCCATACAAAGATTTCTTCAATTTACAAGCCAACTTACTTTCACCTTTCACCATGCAGTGCTCTGGTTGTGTCATATAAATATCCTCCTCCAAATCACCATGAAGGAAAAAAAATTTCACATCCATTTTCTCAACCCCTAGATCATAAGCAACAACAATAGAAAGCAAAAATCTAATTGATGTCATTTTTACATGAGAGAATATCTCACCATAATCAACACCCTCAACTTGAGAGTAACCTTTCACAACCAACCTTGCTTTTTACTTCTCAATACCTCCATTTGAACCAATATTTTTCTTAAACACCCATTTGCAACCAACCTTGCTTTTTACTTCTCAATACCTCCATCTAAACCAATCTTTTTCTTGAACACCCATTTGCAACCAACATTGCTTTGTACTTCTCAATACCTTCATCTGAACCAATCTTTTTCTTGAACACCCATTTTCAACCAACAGGTTTTTGTTGTTCAGGAAATGGTACAAGATCCCATGTATCATTTGTTTTCAAAGATTTCATTTCTTCATCCATAGCAATCTTCTAGGATTCTACATCATTCATACCTAATTCCTCTTCTACATATTTGGGTTCATTGATGCAGAGTGGTCGTATCCACAAAAGGATATAAAAGTCATGACAAATCCTAACCTAGGAATTGGACATTCCAGTAGGTGACTAATATCTTCTTATGGTCATTCATTTACATTGTCAAACCAGGGAAGGTATACTTGAAATGGAGCGACACTATATGTGCACTAAGAACCAGTTTCAGTCATGATTTACTAGAAATAAATGTGTGAAAGGAATTCTACTTATGCTACAAGAATGTAATGCGAAGCCTTCTAAACTTAATCAAAGCAGAAATCATGACGACTATGACTAAGAAACAAACTATGAACTGGCCTTATGCTGTAGGAACAAGCACAAGGATGGATTCCCGATGCTGTAGGAACAATATAAGACTGAGTTTGCACTGAAACTTTCAAAAATGGAATCTAACTTATGATCAATATGAAATAAACAACTAACTAACTAACTATAGATACTTACTAAGTGGGCCCCCTTAGCAAGCATCAACTAGTTATGCAAGAATTGAACTCAGAACTTCATCAGCTTTTATTCATAAACTTAGAATGATATACATTGTTCTGCTCATATGAAAAACTAACACAAAAACACTATCTCTTATTATAATACTAACTTTTACATACTCTGCTTGCTCACTCGTGCAGGAGGAACACTTATTTAAACCAGAAAAGCAAATAACTACCTAACTCTATCAGAGAAATATGTGGACATAAATGTATCCTGAAACCGAGGAACAAACTTCTCATAAATGAAAGCATATCCGTTCAACACGATCTAGAGAGAATTTAGCATTCCACTCTACTCAGATTAATGATCATTTAGGTTTCTTCCCAACGACCTGGTCAGAGAGTCTTTTCTGGAACAACTTTCTTGACACCGTGTTGCAAATGGACTTTGCTGTAAGGCCGAAATCTGCTGCGCTTGACTTGTTCATGCTCCCTTCAACAACCTACAATGCACATGGCAACAAAAGCAAAAGAAAACATGCGTGGAAAACAACACGATACATTCATTAATCACATATTAAATCTATTTCATTATTCAAAAACCACATGCATTATATTAGTCATTTGGGAGGTCAAACAGGGTAATTAATAAGACACATAGAGATGTTAAGCTGTAGGAACATAGGATTGTATTGCTACAGGATACTACCCATTTTTAGATAAAAAGTTTTTAATAAAAGAGTTAAAACATCCATTAGCAATAAGAGTAGAGATATTAAAAATACATCATAATACTCAAATTATGAGCATATTTTGAGCTCATCATCTACCCCCTACTTAACCTAATGATGGTCTACCAGCATTAAGCTTCCTGGTTGTTTATCTGAAATTCATAGGAGCAGTATGGCCTTGTGGTGAAGTTTCAAATTTATAGTAGAAACCTCTAAAATGTTGCCATCTTTCATAAATGCGGGTTTTTGTATCCTTATTAACATCTATAGCTCGATAGGGATAAAGTGGCCACATTAAAACCTGCAGTTGAAATGTTATTGGCAACCATAACTCGAACCTCTTCTGAAGACCAGGTTGTATGTACTTCTATGTCCTTCCAAGGGCTACTTTAAAATTTAGGGGGCTATGAGGCTCAAATTTCCTTAGACCCACAGTCAATTTCTCCCATCTCTTTTCAATTTTGGAAGAGGAAAGCTTCCAAAATAGATATAGTTGGCCTTTGAATTCTTCATACACTTGCTTTCTGATATTGAATATTTTTATTCTTTCTGTTTGATTATTGAACCATATGCAACAGTAAGCCAAGTTTTCAACATTGTATAGGGATCTGAGCTTTCAGGTCGTAGTGGGATAGGCTCATCCCTTTCAACCTCTTCATAGGCTTCCAATTGTCTACCATAATTAGTTTCATTGGCTGCCCATGACATGAGTGACCTCAAATGAATATCACCAATATAAAGAAGTGGATTCCACTGTGTTTTAGAGGGAATTATCAATCCATGCAAATAAAATTCACATAAAGAATTCTTCAGCCAACTAGGGGCTACTTGATAGGCATCATAAAATTCTTTGGTTGTAGGAATAACAAGATCTAAATTCCTTGAAATTCTCATTAATTGAAACCAAAGAAATTGCTCCTTTAGGCACATAGCATAGAACCTAGGCGGTGGTCTACATTCCACAATTTTACCAGTTATTATCATCATTTCATTCATTTTCTCTTTCATTTCCTGGATTTCCTATTTCCGCCTTTCAATTTCTCTTTTCAATTTCTTCTTCTCTTCCTCCCAAAGACTTTGTTGAATTTCAGTCTTGGCGAAGCGGCGGAAACTCAAGGTTTGAAATGTGACCAGCCTCCATGTGGTCCTAAGGTATTCCAAAAATTCAATCAAAAATATATTTTTATAGACAACCATTGCTTGACAAGTTACAGGGGGTAATGAGGTTTCATTGGAAACTTCCAATTGTTCAGGTTGTTCATCCTCTTGCTGCAGGATGAATTCTTGTTGCTGCACAGGAGGAGATTGTACTTCATCTAAAATTTGCCTAGCTGCCTTAGCCAAGTCATCAAGACTTGGAATTCCCCTTTCATTCCTACTAACATGTTGTGCTTCCTCAACTTCCATTGGCTCATTTTACATTTCCTCAGAAAGAATACGTGGGCTATGTGGAACATTATTAGATACATTCTGAGAATCATTATGATTGTATTCTTTAGAGTCCTCTGAAATTATTATAACTTCAGGTTGAACAGACGTTGAGGTGACTTTACATTGTTTCCTTGCTGAAACTCTTTTTGGCAATGTTGCAGCTGCAGGAGGCACTCTCATGGCTTTCCTCTTTCTGACTTTCCTAGAGGATTCAGACTCAACAGAAGAAGATGATGGTGAAACTATAGTGGAAAAATGTGTTGCTGCAAGAGAAATTGCTATAGGAGAAGGTGTTGCAGGAGAGGAACACTATTGTCTTTGAACATGAGGGTCAGAATCTAGTGTTTTTTCTGCCCTAGATGACTCTCCTACCTTCATTTTCCCTTTTTCTCTTCTACTAGCAGACCTGGTTTGTACTTGGGTAGAGGGCTCTAGTGTAGAGGCCGCAGGAATAGATGCTGCAGGGATAGGTGCTACAGGTAGTGCTCTAGGAGGCTCTAGAAGTTGCAGACCCTTTTGGGAAACAAATTCTTGCCAAGAAAGGGGTGATACATCTCTCAGGGAACGCTCAATCAAAATTTTAATGAGGGCATGATGGGAAATAGAGTTGTCCCTTCCCCTCTGGGTTTCATGGGCACATTGCTTCAAAAGGTTTAACAAAAAAATTGGAACATTGCCAGCTAAACTGTGTCTCATATGACTCAATAATTTAAAATGGTAGGAATGTAAATAGGAAAAGCGTCCCTCACAAGTCAAGTACCTGATTATGAATGCGGAATATTCTGAATATGGAAAAGGAAGTGACACTCGTTTGCATCCTTGTTTAGAAACCTCAAAGGGTCCATCAGTTGGTACTGTAAATTCTGCCCTAGTAGAGACAACATCTGAAGAAAATTTTTCTCCTACTGCCGGAAGCCTAGTTACTTCTGCAATCCATTCTTCTATTACAACCATTGTCAAACCCCACACTGTAGCTTCTCCTTCTGAAAGAGTTCTCAAAAACTCACCTGCAACTTCCTCATTCAAGGAATCTAACCTAAAAAAATAATTCAGCCAACCACAATTGCTAAATGCCTGAACCGTTTGAGGATTTTGTGTCAAGAGTTCATGAGCTATAGGCTCATGTCTTACTAATTGGCCACCCATATTTGCAAATTATCCCTGCTGAGATTCTTGAAACTCAAACATTTTCTAAAAATTCAAAAAAAAACTTCTTCTCTACTTCTTTTTGCTTCTTTTTGTCTTGTCACTTTTCTCTACTTTTCCAAGAATGAATCAAAAGATAATTGCATGAAATGATTGTTAGGAACTACTCAAATCAAGAAATTAATTGTTGTTTAGGATAAAACACATAGTCATATTTGGAAAGTACAAGAAAATAAAAATATCTTATCAGTTGTGACAGTGACATAAGAAAAAGTTTGAAATGGATTATCCCGCTCCCTACTAAAAATTTGACATGTGTCCACACATGTGCAAAAGGACATGCGAAGAATAGGCAATAATGACTGATATGTACATAGCAGTTGATGAATAAATGAAATAAATAAACAATGTGATAATAAAAGATATCGCCTACCTTGTCATTAATGCTCGTACATGCTGGGAAAGATCACAACTCAACATGAAATGATGGCTGGAATGAAAACCATAAATGAGGGCAATACGGTAGATGGATGATGTGGAAGAAAAAGGAATGAATGGCAGTGATGGATGGAAAATAGAGAACGTGGTATCCTTAAAAGGAAACCTTTATTATGGGCATGCAACGTAGAATTTAAAGAGATGCTGCAGGAGAAAGGTCGAAGCCTTTCGCTGCAGGAAGATTAGTGGCCGTATTCGAAACAAACTGCTTCATAAATTCATCTTTGGATGCTGGCTTATGATACAACTGAAGACGGTGTCCATTAACCAATAGCTTGAATCGGACTGGATCTAGTGTAGCTAACTGAATTAAACCATTATCAAACACATTTTCTATTTCATAAGGACCAAGCCATCTAGTGGTGAGTTTACCTTGATTTTCCATGTATCTGGAGTCATAGAGCAGTGCCTAATCACTAGCAGAGAATTGCTTAGTTCGAATATGATTGTCATGCCATTTTTTCTTTGTTGTTGGATAGTTTCAGTATGCTGCAAGGTAGCCTTCCTTATCTCATCCAATGCATTCAGCTGTAGGAGGTGTTCCTTTTGAGCCTCTGAAATATCAATGTTAAGTTGGAGAGCAACCCTTAAGGTCTTATGCTCAATTTCTATTGGCAACATGGCAGTCTTACCATAGAGTAACTCAAAAGGAGTAAACCTTGTAGTTGTTTTCCATATTTTCCTATAGGTCTAGACTACTTTAGGAAAGTGACTGCTCCAATCCTTCTTGTGTAATTGGACTCTCTTTGTAAGGATTGCCTCAATTTCTTTGTTGGTAACCTCTGCATGACCATTGACTTGAAAGTGATAGGCGCTAGACTTTCTATGCCTGATCTTATAATCATTTATCAATGCAATGATTAAGTTGGATGTAAATTGAGCTCCTTAATCAGTAACAAGTTCCCTTAGGACTCCAAACCAAGTAAAAATCCAGTCATACAGGAACTCAACAACTTTATTGTCATGGGCTTGTGTCATTGCTTTCACTTCCACCCACTTGGTTACATAATCAGTACACACCAAAATTTATGATTTCCCATTGGATGGAGGATCAATAGGCCCAAAAATCTATGCCCCATTTGTTAAAGGGACTGACTACCACTTGTGGATTCAAGTGCATTTCATTAGACCTTGTTGGTCTCTCCATGTGTTGACATCTGTCACATTTCCTGGTGTAGGCTACAACATCTTTATGTAGTGTGGGTCAATAATATCCTGTAGTAAACACTTTCATAGATGTTCTCTTGGCTACAAATTGCCCTCCAAATGGCTCATCATGACAGGCATGCAAAATTTCATAGGTATCATCTTCCCTAACACATCTTCTCATGACTTGGTCAAGTCCTGTGTAAAATAAATAGTCTATAATCCATGAAAAGTTAAAAATTTTCTCTACCAACAATTGTTTTTCCTTTAGTCAGAAGTGTGCTAGAATTTTGTTGGCTGCTAAATAATTTGCAATATCTACATACCATGGAGTTTGAGCAGCAATAAAAAATAGATGTTCATCAGAAAAGCTATCATCAATTACCTCAGGGGTGTTAGGTGTAGTTATTTGCAGTCTTGACAAGAAATCAACCACCACATTAGCTCAACCTGGCTTATCAATAATTGTGATATCAAATTCCTGCAACAATAGGAGCCATCTTGCTAATCTGCCAGATATGGCAGGTTTATTTATGAGGTACCTTATTGCTACATGATCTATATGGACAAATATTTGGTAACCAGTGACATAATGTTGAAACTTGTTCAGGGCATACACAACTGCTAGCAATTCTTTCTCTGTGACAGTATAGTTTAATTCACGGCCTTGAAGGTTTTTGTTGATGAAGTATATGGCATGCTCAATGGAATTCTCTTTCTGTCCTAAAACTGCCCCTATGGCATAATCAGAAACATCTATGTGTAGATGAAAGGGAAAAATCCACTTCGGTCCTTAAAAAATAGGTGCTTGAGTTAGTAGGTTCTTAAGCTGCAGGAAAGATTTACCATAGGCCTCAGTCTAGTTAAATTCAGAATCCTTAGTCAATAAGGCATCTAATGGACTGACTATTTTGCTGAAATCTTTGATAAATCTTCTATAATATCCAGCATGTCCTAGGAAACTTCTAACATCCTTTTATTTTATAGGTGTTGGAAAAGTTAGAATAACTTCTATTTTTGTAGGATCAACTTGAATTCCTACTTGAGAGATATGATGGCCTAAAACAATTCCCTCTTGCATCATCATAAAAAAATTCTCACTATTCAAAGACAAATTTTGCTGCTGACATCTTTTCAACACTTTTTCCAAATTGGCTAATGCTTCTTCATAAGTAACTCCATAAGTAGTGAAGTCATCCATGTAGATTTCCATTGAATCATGAGAAATGTCAGCAAAATACTGATCACTGCCCTTTGAAATGTGGCAGGTGCATTACACAGTCCAAAAGGTAGGACAGAGTAGGCAAAAGTGCCCCATGGACTGGTAAAATTTGTTTTGTCTTGATCGTCAGGGGCAATTCTAATTTGATTATACCCACTATATCCATCCAAAAAGGAGAAATAATTTTTACCAAACAATGAGTCTAGTACTTGGTCAACAAATGGTAGTGGAAAGTGATCCTTTTTAGTTGTTGTGTTCAGCTCCCTATAGTCTACACAAACTCTCCATTTTCCACCTTTTTTAGGGACAATCACCAATGTAGATACCCACTGACTGTCTGAAATGGGGTAGATAAAACCAACATCAAGCAATTTCTAGAGCTCTGTTTTAACTATTTCCCTGAGTGTTGGGTTTATCCTTTTTTGAGGCTGTCTAATAGGTAAACAATCTTCCTTAATGTAGATCCTATGAGTATAGAGTTGAGGATCTATTCCCTTCATATCCCCATAGTCCCATGCAAAAGCTCTATGTTGATCTTGAAACATTGTGATTAGGGTAGCTTGTTGAGATTGAGGCAACTTATTATTGATGTTCAAACAACAGCCTGGAGACACCTCTACTTACTTGGTAAGATCATTCATGGAGGATGTTGATAAAGGTGGTGTCTGTATTTCATGTGGAAGCAAGTTGTGATAAACTGCATGAGATTCAGGTGGCAGGCTCTCAGAATTCAGTTGCTACAAGAAACACTGCTGAGGACAGCTATCTGTAGCAGATGGGCTACTCAGATTAAGGTTGGACTACAAAATGTGTAAAAGTAGGTCATCCTCACTCTGAAGCTATGAAAATGGATTAGTGTGCAACATCATTAGGTAAGCCAATGAATTGACTTCTTCAGTTTCCTCTCCTAAATCTGGCCAAATTGGTTGAGACAAGTCTAGCTGAGGCTGAGTAGGTGGATACAAAGCCAATTTCTTTCTTGACTGACCATCAAAAATTGTCATATCTCCTGAATGACATCCTATAAAAGCATCAGCTGTAGCTAACCATGGTCTGCCTTGGATAATAGGATATCCTCCCAAAGTTGCCTTAGTGGATAATATGGTGAAGTCTGCTGGGTATTCCCAAGACTCAAAGATGGCAATGATATCTTCTACCACTCCATCAGGTTTTACTGTGGAACTATCAGCAAGTTGCAGGACGGTAGGTGTAGACCGAATTGTTGGGATTTTCAAACACTCCATTGTATACTTGGTCATTACATTGATGAATACACCAAGGTCTATCAAAACATTATTTACTATTTGGCCATTAATATTTATTTGTACCACAAGACTCCTAGGGTCAGTATATTTTGAAATGACTACTTTCCCTAACATAATATCTGCCAACTATCCTAGAACATGGATAGTTTGGGGATTCTTTTTCTTTCTTCCCAGTTTCTTTAAATAAGCCTCCTTAATGGCTTTTCCATAAATTGGGTAATCTTTAATGGCTTGAAAAAGGGGAATTTGAATGTGTACATTCTTTAGCTGATCCAAAATATCAAAGGTAGGCTCTTCCATAGACTTTGATGTAGTAATTTGCAATCTCTGAGGAAAAGGCGGTTTGGCCTGATGCTGCAGGATAGGTTCCTTAGGGACAATATCTGATATAGGTATATATTTTGTAGGATCAGTAGGTTGTTCAGAGGCAGAATCTAGAATCTTTGTAATTACAGGCAGCTCTGAAGCAGGAAGAGTGGTTCCAGATCTAAGATGGATGTCATGAATATTCAAGGCATAAGTTGGATATTGATTGGCTTCTACAAGATACATAGGCTGTTGTTGTTGCTGCTACTTATTATTAGGATTTGACAATGGTTGAGCAGGCATAGGTGTTTGTTTTAGAGGGTCAGTATTTGCTGCAGGTGCTGCAGAAGGTGGCATGAGAGCTAGAGGTTGTGGCTGCTGAAGTTGCAGGGAGCCAGGGGATTGGTTCTGCCATTGTTGTGGACTTCGCCATTGAGGATTTTGCTGCCAGTTACCTGGGGGTGGAGTCCATTGTCCTTGTGGTTGCTTCCAACCTCCTTGAGGAGATTTCCATTGAGGACTATGATAGTTAGGTCAGTGAGGTTGAGAAGCATTCCAAGGTGGTGTTGGGTCATATGTAGGTTGCCATTGGTTATTGTAATTAGAATAAGGATTACCAAAAGTCAAATAGTCTTGAGGCATACCTTGTCTTTGAGCCCATGGTCACCTTTGGGCGACGAAGAATATTTGGTCATCATCACATTCTACCATCTTAAAGTCAGTAGGTAACTGCTTAGCCTCTAGGTTAGCCACCATCTTACATCTGTAGTCATGTTTCTTCTGTCTACAATGTGGATAGAACTTAGCCAAGATTGCTTTAGCTTCCTCATGTTTCTTTCGAGCTTGCATAGTATCCAACTGTGTAGCCATATTGTTTATGATATCCTGCTTGAAGTCAGACAACAAATTTGTGATCTCTATCCATGAAAATCCATTAGTAGAAGATTTTCCCACTGTGGCTTGATGACCTCTACCCTTCATAACAATTTCTCAAGAGTAATTGAGACATATCTTCTTGATATCATCCCAAGGCAGTTGGGTTATATCTCCTCCTCCCATCAGATCCAGGGAATCTATATAGGTTTCACTGATTCCTCGTAGAAAAAGTAGTTTCTAAGATTCTTCATTGAGAGTATGGTCTGAATTATTTTTCAGAAAAAATAAGAATCTTGAGATATTGTCTTCCAGACTTTCATCCTCCTTTTGTTGAATTCTGAATATATCATCACCCTTACTACCACTCTTACAATATTCCTTGTATTTCTCAAGAAATTTTGTTTGCATGGCTGCCCAACTATCAACAACACCTCTTTCCAAACTCATAAACCATCTAAGGGATCCTTCTTTCAAAGTAGCAGGAAACAACTTCATCCTATGAGCATCTGAAGTGTACATAATCATAGCTGCGACAGAGGATATCAAACTCAAACAAGAATTTTTTTGGGTCCTCTGTAACTAGTCCATAAAACTTGGGAAGTAATGAAGAAGGAATATTTTTAAGGTTATCATTATCTTGCTGAGCAATGATGGGGAATTCAAAATTAAGAGGTCGATTAGGTGGATTACGTGCCATAGTTGCTTGATGGAGTATCAAAACAAATGGTTTTTTTTCAGGTTCTTCGTCAGCTAGATCAAATGGCAGTTCAACAAGATGGTTTTCAGCAAACAAATTGATATCTTGATCTCCTCCTTCCTCAAATAGATTATAAGCTAGTTCAAGATTGTTATCAAGGAATGGAAGGTTAAGGAGGAATCTTCTCAGAGCATCTCTTCTTCTATGCATGCAATAGAATGAATTTTGAAAATGCTTAAATAATAGACTAAACTACTGCTAACAATGACTATGATAGGTTCTTAGCTTGACACCATCCCCGACAATAGCGCCAAAAATGGTCGCGTCTATAAAAGGATATAAAAGTCACATAAAATCTTAACCTGGGAATTGGACATTCCAGTAGGTGACTAATATCTTCTTATGGTCATTCATTTACATTGTTAAACCAGGGAAGGTATACTTGAAATGGAGCAGCACTGTATGTGCACTAAGAACCAGTTTCAGTCATGATTTACCAAAAATAAATGCGTGAAAGGAATTCTACTTATGCTACAGGAATGTAATGCAAAGCATTCTAAACTTAATCAAAGCATAAATCATGATGAGTATGACTAAGAAACAAACTATGAACTGGCCTTATGCTGTAGGAACAAACACAAGGATGGATTCCTGATGCTGCAGGAACAATATAAGACTGAGTTTGCACTAAAAATTTCAAGAATGAAATCTAACTTATGATCAACAAGAAATAAACAACTAACTAACTAACTACAGATACTTATTAAGTGGCCCCCCTTAGCAAGCATAAACTAGTTATGCAAGAATTGAACTCAAAACTTCATCAACTTTTATTCATAAACTCAGAATGATATACATTGTTCTGCTCATATGAAAAACTAACACAAAAACACTATATCTTATTATAATACTAACTTTTACATACTCTGCTTGCTCACTCGTGCAGGAGGAACACTTATTTAAACCAGAAAAGCAAATAACTACCTAACTCTATCAGAGAAAGATGTGGACATAAATGTATCCTAAAACTGAGGAACAAACTTCTCATAAATGAAAGCATATCCATTCAACACGATCCAGAGAGAATTTAGCATTCTACTCTTCCCAGATTAATGATCATTTAGGTTTCTTCCCAATGACCCGGTCAGAGAGTCTTCATCGGAACAACTTCCTTGACACCGTGTTGCAAATGGACTTTACTGCAAGGCTGAAATTTGTTGTGCTTGACTTGTTCATGCTCCCTTCAACAACCTGCGATGTACACAGCAACAAAAGCGAAAGAAAGCATGTGTGGCAAACAACACGATATATTCATTAATCACATATTAAATCTATTTCATTATTCAAAAACCACATGCATTATATCAGTCATTCGGGAGGTCAAACAGGGTAATTAATAAGACACATAGATATGTTAAGCTGCAGGAACATAGGAATGTATTGCTACATGATACTACCCATTTTTAGATAAAAAGTCTTTAATAAAAGAGTTAAAAAATCCATTAGCAATAAGAGTAGAGATATTAAAAATACATCATAATACTCAAATTATAAGCATATTATGAGCTCATCACAGAGCAGGGTGACACAACCAAAACTCACTCAACCAATCCTTTGCCAAAGTCTTTGAACATCAAACAAGTTGATTTTCCTTACAAACTGCCTAGTAGCACAACAAACAAAGTATTTTTATCATAATTTTTTGGTGATACCTCTAACCCACAACCTAATGATGATTTTGGATACCATTAATCCTTTTGAAAACATATCTTAACTTTAGGGTTGGTTACTTTGGAACAAAGCCTTCAAATTTTTGCTGCTATGCCCTCAATTAGGCTTAATTTGGTTTATGCAACTAGGTCACAATAGGTTTCTTTCACTTCCAACCTAAAATCTTCATTTCACCAGCCTAGACATATCAAATATTACCTACACAAATTCTTACCATCACCCAAAACAACTTTTCCCATGCTTTCCTAAAAACCCTAACACCTATGCATCACAATTGCCTAAAAACATGAGTTCAAACCAGTAGGGCATCAACGTATCTGACCAAATCCTAAACCCGTGCTCCTAAAAACTGTACCAAAAAAAAAAATTCTAACTATACCCATTCCACCAATTACCATACCTATTCATCAGTGGAATGGGTCAATAATCCATTTTCTTCTAATTAAACCCTCAAAACTAGGATTTCTAACCCATTTTCAGAAAAATGTCTCTAACAAGCCTCAAACTTGATGAAATTAAGTGCAACCAACTAAAAATGATAGCTAAATCATTCCCCTATGAATTCAAATCCATATTTGTACATTATCAAACTGTACGGAGTCGTACCAAACGTTGTAGCAGCAAACTAACACTAAAAATTACAGAAAAAGAAGTTACTTTTATTGCTTGATCACCAAATCTTCAACTAGAACCTTTCCTCAAAGTTTTCAAGGAATATTTAAACATGTAAAACCAAGAAACAATTTTTCAAACTACCTTTCAAACCATATGACTGTTCATCTTCCCAAAATCATCAAAAATGCAAATGTTGCTTCTACAACTTTGCAACTTTTGCAAAAATTAACATGACTCCAAACTGACCCTACATGACCAATTACATTGAGCATGGTCTAAATAGACCTTATTCCAATCCAAAAGATGACTAGATCACCCAAAACTAACATTAGACCACCTTTGTAACATGTTGACTAGGTGCCCCTGCGCCATCCCCAGGAAAAAAGGAAGTCAAGTCCCATTGAGGACCATGCAACAAAGGAATCATGTTTGATCACATCATACTCTGACCTCCAAGAGGCATTCTCATCTGGTAAACCCTTCCAATGGGCCAAAAATTTAAAATGTACATCATCCTTTGTCTTGTTGAACTCTTCGACATCTAGGTTATGCTTCAACTTTAGTGACCTGTTTGGTGATTGATTCTTGATTCCTTCCCCATCTGAAAAAATTGTTGAACCTGCTTTAGTACCTGCAAATATACCTCCTCCATCCTTCTTCACTTTAGATGCATGCTTGAACTTACTCTTTTTCCTTTGTAAATTATCTTCGATCTTGTCACCCTTCCTTTCCATCTCTTCTATATGATATTCTACCCCAATGTCTGTTGCTTTCTCAAGTTTACCAACCTCTGCTATGAAATAATTTGAATGATTACTATCCTCCTTTGAAAAAATTAAATGAATCACCTCTCTTATCCTCATATCAACACACTTCTCAAGTCCTTCCCGAATCCCCAAAATAATTCATCCTTGACCTTCAACAAAACATATTTTAACACCAACTCAATATCATTTCCCTCCAAAATCAAATTATTCTTCAATGTTGTTGTCATAACATCTCCAAGTATAGGAGTGGTTTCAAAGTTCCTATCCTCCTTTTCTTCTACCATTACAAACTCTTTCCTACCAACCATCATCACATTGGTTGCCTTAGTTGGTCCTTTATCATCCTCTATCAATGGTGTCAAAGTAAAAGAGATTCCATATTTTACTATCTCATATTTATTTCTTCTACCATCATACAAAGCATGCCTATCAAATTCACAAGGCCTCCCTAGCAGCAAATGGCACACATCCATAGGTAACACATCACATAGAATTTTATCCTTATACCCTCGTATATTGAACTCCATCCAATCTTGCTCATTTAGAAAAACATACTGACCCTTATTCAACCAAGAAAATTTATAAGGAGTATCATGTGGTATCTTAGGCAACTTAAGTTTCTCAACCATCTCAATAGAAACCATGTTATCCATGCTTCCTATATCAATGACAACCTTCCATACTTTACCCGTGCACTTACAAGTTGTTTTGAAGAGTGTCCTTTGCGATGGCTTCTCCTTTGAGGCTTTGATGAGTGTTCTCCTGACCATTAGTGATTCTCCAACTTCAAGAGCAACATGTTGTGATGGAGAGTTTACACTCTCAATATCCTCCTCTTGCACCAATTGATTCCTTCTTTCACCTCCATGTGAGCTAGAAGCTTGACCTTCATTGCACTTCCATGCTTGGAGTCTGAATTTGTTGCATTGATGGCACCTTCCTGTGAATCCTTGTGAGCCTCTTCCTTGACCTCCAAATCTACCTCTAAAGCCTGATCTACCATCTCTAAATCCACCTCTCTGATCAACAACTTGTTCTTTGTCTTTTCTTGTATCTTCTTAACCTTCATAGGACTACCTCAGAGTAGAAAATGAACCTCTTCCTCTAGAAGTGCTGCCTCTGCCCCTAGTTTTTTTGTTATTCCTTCTCGTTAGTTTTTCTTTATCCCTTATTGTCATTTGATAGGACTCCTCAACTATTCTTGGATTTTCCAAAGTTAACTCATCTTGGATGTTGAATATTAATCCACTCATATATCTAGCAACCTTATCCACATCATCCTCCATGTGACCTACCCTTATACTCAACTTATAAAATTATTCAATATAAGTCTTAACATCCATTTCTTTTTATTTTAGACCTTGAAGTTTCTTAAACATTTGAATTGCATAATCAAATGGTAAGAACTTACCCTTCAACTTAGCTACCATTTTTTCCCAAGAAAAAATCTTTGACTTACCTTTCTTTCTCCTTTTAGATTGCTCATAATCTCACCATAATAGTTCTTGAACCTTCAACTTTGTTTTTGCAATCTTCACCCTTTGTTCCTTAGATACATCCTCACACTCAAAATAATTGTCAAGTGTTGCAATCCAATCCAAAAGTTTTTCATCATTCAAATTACCTCCTGTAGACATGCAAAATGTACAAGTTGACATTGCGCATCTAACTTTGATCTACTAACATCGTTTCTACCTAAATCATCCCTCGGTCTAATTGTTTAATCAAATTCCCTTATCTGATTAAATTCATCAATATTCGTCTCTTAATTAAATAAATTATTTTTGTCTAATTAAGTCACTTTCCCTTGTTAATTAAATCAATTCATCTGATCTAATTATCCCTATTTTAATTAAATAATTAATTTTATTTAATTAAATCCTAAAGAATCTATCTATTAAATTGAATAAATTAAAATCTTATTTAATCTTACTTCAATCTCTTTAATTAAATAATCAAAACATGTTTATTTAATTAAACTCATTAAATCATTTCCTCTCTTGTTTGATTTAAATTAATCCAAAAATCTAAGTCAAAATAAGTCAACTCACCTAATCATCATTAAACTAACATAATCATCATTTATTTAATCTAACCATGATTAAATACTAATCTCACCCACTTGCATTCTCTAGATATCTCCACTTGCACAAATAAATCAATTTATTGATTTATTAAATCTTCATTTTCCCTCAACAAAGCATCTTTTGGAGGAATATTCTTCTATTTCAAATTCAAAATTTGAATGACATGTCCTTCCAACAAGGCATTTACTTCTTCTTACATGTCCTTGCCTTGAGCCAAGTGGCATTCAATGCAATTTTCTTTCCCCCTCTACATGTCTTTTCTCAAAATTCAAATTCAAAAATGCATTTATTGGCACATTTGTCAAAACTTGCTTATTCCTCATCTAATCACATTTGGACAAGTGGCATTTTGCCATTGGCCAAATCTTTGTCCCACATTGCTCTATTTTGGCTTTGTTTCCATTTCAACATTCTATAAATAGAATGTTTCACCATGCATTTGATCATCCACATCTCAAGCAAAGTTACCATGCTAAAATACTTAGCAATTCTCATCCATCTCATTGAATCATAGCTAGGTTTTTTGCAGATTTTAGCTTGGAGCATACATTCAAAGTCTTCATCAAGTGGATCACTCTCTTCTCATTCTTCTTCATTCGTTCATCATCAAGCTTGCAAAAGGAGTTGGGAAAGGGCCAATTTCCACATCAAATTGGCACCAACTCCCTCAAGAGATCAAGAGTTTGCTTGCATTAAATAGGATTTAATTGTTTCATTTGTGTTCTTCATTTTCATTTCTTATCTTTTGCAAATTTCAAATGGATTTCTTGAGAAATCATTTGTTTCTAACCTTGTGTTCGATCTAATTGTTTGCATGTTTATTGTGTTTGTGCAAGGTCTAGATTCAAATGGTTCACATATTGGTGCTAGAAGGAGGGCATATACCTCAAATCTAACACGTTTTTTTATAAAATTTCACTGTTTTTTAACAGCACTATTCATTAATCCGCATATGATCACTATTTTAGTGTTTTTATAGTCAATTTTAAAATGACCATATCTTGGTCATACGTAGGTCTTTTTTGATGCTTTTTTTTTTTAAATAGGGTAGAATTTTACAAGCTATCCAATGGTGTAGGTTTTTATTAACTATAAATTAGTTAAAATTTTCAAATTTGCATTTAAAGTAAAAATACATGATAACTTGGCTAAGTTTTAGGGTGTTTTGGTAAATGGTTTGTCTAACCCCTATATCATTTTGTTTCTTTTGATCTCATCTAACATTTTGATCACTTTTGCAGGTTGGAAATCAAAATCAAAAGAAAGAGGAGCATGGGGATGATATTTTATCTAATCAAAGTGTTTGTTTAACACTTCTTCAAAGAATTTGTCATCCTTCTCCTTCTTAGGACACTAGTTTTCAATTGGGCTTAAAAAGAACCTTTTTCATTTTTTGCAAAGGCTAAACTAAACTTTAGGATCACAACTTACTAGATTTGGTTTATTGGATTAACAATTGAACAAGGCAATTTCTCACACTTCATTTGGTGCTTTAAAATGAAATCATCATTGCTTTGAGGGTTTAAAAAGAACAAGTGTAGTTTTGTTTGTTTGTGAAGGCTTACTTAGACTAAAGCCATTGGAAAAGGACGTATGCGTTTCTCTCGCGCTTTATAGCGATTTTGAAAATCAAAAGGTCTTTTCCATGACTTTGGGTTGAGATAAAGCAATCACCTCCACACTTTGATTTGGGCTTAAAATTGAACAAACTATTGTGCGAGTGTGAGTGGGGGCTTTGTTGCATATATTCTCTCTCCTTGTTGCCTACAAGGATTGATCAAGTTACGAATATTGTTCTTCATTCACTTTTGTTTATCCTAGAGGGCCTGCCTTGGGGAAAAAGTACTCACCCAAGGGAACGACTCAACCGGTAACACTCTAAAGCCAAGAGTATTTCCAGCCGGGATATAAATGTGGGTATTGGTTAAACACCATTATCACGCAGTTGGCTCCGACAAGATGGATCTGAAAGGGGACTCTTGCCGAATGGGTCAATCTCCACGAATGGAAAGTCCTTACTAGAACCCATGTGCTAGAATTTTCCAAAATCCTTAATCTATTTGTTGGTGCAAGAACGGTCATTCTGAAGCCACCCCACACTCTTACGGTCTTCTAGTGAGATGGAAAGGAGAGCGGTGGGGTCAAACTTATCTAACATCAGCTAGAATGGCGTATCTAGACTTGTCAAGTGGGAATCCAACAAATATTGTCTTACACATCCATAGGGCTTGTACTTGTTCTTCATTTGAGAAACCACCAGTGTGGTATTGAAAACAGTACAGCTGTTATTCAACATGATTCTCAAAAATTTCAAACCCTTTTGAAGACCAAATATCATTGACTCGAAATCCATATGTTCTTTGCTTTCCGCAGGTTCACATCCTTAGGGTTCCTAAGCATTGGATTATACGCCTCAATTTGTCTTCTTGGGTAAAGCATTAAGGAAAAACCTTTGCCTTAAGTTCGTGATTTCCACATAAAATATCTTGTGGGGTTTAAAGAAATTAAGAGATTGGACATCTTAGTTTGAAACTTTAATCAAAAAGAGTATTTTTGGTAAAATAAAGCCATTAAACAAAGATAAGAAAAATGAACTTTCATGTGTGTTGAAGACTCCAAATCCCAAAAGCACAAATCATTGATTAGAAATCCAAAATGTTCAAATCATTCCTTGGTTACAAAGGTCTTTAGGAAGCATATGCATGCTCTTCAATACCCAGGTCTAGGAAAAAAAAGTGGTCTTTTTAGGTTCATCTAGGGATAAAAAA
The DNA here is from genome assembly GCA_007258455.2 of Sequoia sempervirens. NCBI lineage: Eukaryota > Viridiplantae > Streptophyta > Pinopsida > Cupressales > Cupressaceae > Sequoia > Sequoia sempervirens. The sequence goes on from VDFB02353493.1 coordinate 395,605,847, forward strand.
AAAATCAAACCTCTTTCATCCATCTTTCAAAACATCAAACATCATCTCACAAATCATCTTTTGAAAAAAAAACCTTGAAATCATCCTTGAAGTGTTGGGCTTTATGAAAAAATCAAGCAAACACCAAAATCATTGAGACCAAGTCCTTGAAAAAATTTATCAAAACACCTTTGGCTAGAAATGTGTAAATGCATCCTTTTGCATATCCTTAGTCAAAGTCATCCAAATCATCTTGTCTAGCTTAGTGTATGTAGATGAATCCTTCTCCATATACTTAGTGAAACAATCATTTTGTTTGGGTAGGTGTGGGTAGATGCATCCTTCTCCTCACACATATCCAAATCATCATCCTTTGAACACAACTATTCTTTAGATCATTATCAAACATCTTAGGGTCTTTTTGTTCAAAATCAAAATCAAAATCCAAATCAAGATCAAGGACAAAATCTCAAAATCCAAAAATCAAACCAATCAAAAATCCAAAGCCTAGTATTTCATTCAAGATCTATCAAAAGTCAAAACATCCATAACATCCATCTTTAAACATCACCATCTTATCATCATCACATTTGATCCTAAAAGCATCCTAAAACTTTCACTTTAGGGACATAAAATAGAGATTAATCCAAGGAATCAAGAGATTCATCTCCCATATTCGAAGATTTGATCGTATTTTTATGGTTCAACGAATCTCAATACAAGAAGTATGGAAGACCACAAAACTCTGCTTCTGAAGTGATTGTAGCCAAAACAAACCTGAGAAATAGATCATGAGAATCAAGCAATCCAGTGATCCCTCATCATCACAAAACCACAAGAAGAAAATCAGGGAGGACCTCACCTTTTGAATGTCTCATGAAAAGAAATAGTTAAATGCTCCAAAATCTGGACAACCATAGAATCATCAACATCATGATGTGAGACCCTTCGTTGTACATGCTTGAACTAGAAAAACAAGGGGCCAAGTTGCCTTCGGATTTTGATGTGACCACTATAGTAGAGACATCTTTTCCACCAATCTCATCCACCATCCCCATTTCATCTACACCCCCATCTCAAAACGTCACGGAAAATATCTCGCAAATCACATCATTTGCTCCAACTCAACCCAATGTTAACAAGGGAAACACATTCCTAAATGCACTTCAATCACATCCCCTTGTGAATAACCAAAACTTGGACGCAAACACCACAGTGGAACAAAACATCCTCCATAATCCATTACACCAAAATGTTCCTCTCACTTTACATTAGACCCATCATCAACATCTTTTCACGGAGCACCACAAACACCTCTCCTCACAAATTCACAAGAGGAGGGAGACATATTCGGACCAGGGGGCATTTTCAACACCACAACACTCTCGCAAGGATTCACCCCCCTTACATTTCCACCTCTCCCACCATCACCATTATCATCTACACCACTCCTTGGTCTAGGGCTTCCTCCCCTACCAAGTATCAATCAAACATACATCCCAACCATCAATCAAAACATCTTGCCAAACGCTCAAAAATTATTGTTGACATCACAACAACAAATGACAAACACACAAGTAATGGAAACATCATCAAACACCCCCAAAACATTGCAAAGCATGGTCTCTCAAGGGCCAATCACATCAACGACGCCACTTACCACATCAACAACACCATCCACCAATCACGTAATCAACACGACAACACCATCCACCAACCAAATAATCAACACAACATCATCATCTACCACCATTCCAAATCCACCACCACCTTCACCACCACCAACATTCACTACATCAAACCAATTCGACGCAACATTACAAGCTGCTTTTCAAAGAGGATACCAACAAGTGCAGAAACAAAAAGCCGTGCAACAAGCCGCTCAAGCCGCGCAAACTGCCAAAGCTACACAATCCACATTACAAGCACAAAAAGTACAACAAGCTCAAGCATTATTACAACAACAACAACAAGCAGCCGCTCAAGCTGCCCAAGCTGCGCAAGCATTGCAAGCACAAAGGGATTACGTCAAGAGCTGGCTATTGCGGCAACCAAGCCGCACAGCGCCAGGCCCAGCTCAAGTGCAGAAGCTGAAGCAAAGAAGCACAAGCACAGAAGCGCAACTTCTTGCCAAAGCGATTGCAGTTGCAAGCGTCAACAAACTTTAAAGCAATGCCAGATCGGGAAAGGCGACGCAATTGGCGGCCCAACGGCAAGCATTGTGGAGACAACAGCAAATTTTAATAACCAAAAATCCTAAGCGCTTAAACAAGCAAGGCAATGGCAAGCATTGTTCATCCAAAAGCAGAGTAAGGAAATACTTGGCCCACCACAACATGTCGATACCATTCAACGAAATGTAACAACCCATCCATCAAACCATGATTGCAACACTAAGGCACATTCATCCCACCCACGGTCTATGAGGAATGATATGGCCGACTACAACTCGAAGGTTTCTCTTGCCAACAAATTTTCGATCTTTTAATGAGTAACAGCCAAAGGCTTTCAAAGCAACTTGTCCTATCCGTTTGATGAGGCTTAGAAATGAAACCATTCCACAAAGAGGTTGAAATCCCAAATTTGACAAATATTGAGGGATAGGAAATCCTGAAGATCACATCAGGGAATTCCAAGTTCATTGCATGGAAGTCCCATATGACGATACGTATCTGATGCGGCTATTTCCTAGAAGCTTGGCGGGTCCCGCTATAGAATGGTTCTCTCGCTTACCTATAGGCATTAGAACATTCCAAGAGATTACAAGTGCATTCATTAAGAACTACGCAGGTAACAATGCAATGGATGTTAGTCTCGAAGAACTATATGCTCTAAAACAAGGGAAGAATGAATCTTTCACTTCATTCCTTCAATTATGGTGATCCAAGGCCAATCAGAGCAAATGGACCATGCCAGAAGAACAAAAAGTCTGCACAATCATAGCCAACCTTGAAAGTCACCTATCATTCCATCTCAAAGTTCAGGGTATCACCACATATGATCAATTGATCTCCAAGGCGCTTAGCATCGAAAGAGCCCTTGTGACTCAACCCATCAAATCAACATCATATCACGAACTGCAAAACAACCGCCCATCATCAAACTACAATGATAAACCTCGTACATGGGTGAGAAACAAAAACATCACTAATGATGGTGTCATGGATGCCAAGGTGGTCAGTAGTGGTCCACGCCAAAATACACCCGCACTACAAATCCAACCACAATGCCAAAACACTCATCACACAACATATCAACCCAATAATAATCCCACCATCAATAACATCAACGACCAAAGAGGACCACCTAAATGCAAAACATACCCCAAATGAAAATACACTACTTTGGGGGAACCACTTGAGGACATCATGAAAAAGCTAATCGATGAAAACCTCATCCAAGCTCCTACATTTGAGAATTATCAAGAACCTGATGTCAAACCTCCTTGGTACAATAAAAATCAACTATGTGAGTTCCAAAAAATCAAAGGCCACACCAAAAACAATTGTATGATACTCAAGAACATCATCCAAGATTTCATCGACAAAATAATCATAAATGTGGAAACACCTACAGGGAATCAAGATCTTAAAATCTACACGAATCCGATGCAGAATCATGGAAACAAAGGGAATAACAAGGATAAAGGAAAGGGCAGTGTAAATCATGTATATGAAACAGTTGTTGCCAACCTCAATGAAAACTGCATGGTCATCACCATCCAAAGTATCTTAGAAGATTATTAAGGTCTGCCACCAAGGCGAGGGATTTGCTGCCATTGGGGTCACGTCCCAACCCAATGAGCCCTTTCATCAGAGTACGAACTGCATTATAGCTACAATGAAGTAGAACCAACTCAAAGAACACCCCAGCACACATCTCCATCATGGGTTTTTAAAAATAACTCATGGGCCCATAAAGATCATTGAGGAAGCATTAGCCTCATCTACTATCCCCGCAAACTTTGATGCAGAACAATTCCAAGCTATGGTCGAAAACATCATAACACCTAATATCCTTACATTTTCTGACCAAGATTTTCCCGCCCAACCATCTCACAATTGCGGACTTCACTTAGAGGTCATTGTAAACAAGAGAAAAATCAAAAGGGTCCTGGTGGATGGGGGTGCAGGTTTGAACATCTGCTCTCTCAGCCTAATCAAACAATTGAAAATATCAGAGGATACCATTGACAAAGGTAAAGGCATCACAATCAGAGCATATGATGACCAAGAAAGAGTATCTCAGGGCATGATTAAACTCCCTATTCAAGTAGGGCCAACGCTTATGGAAACCACGTAGGATCACGGACCTCATTACCATACAACATTATCACGGGGTATGGATCCATGCAATGAAAGCGTGGCATCAACTTCCACCAATGTAAAATTTACACACATAATGGATAGAGGTTCGTCCATGTGGAGATCTGACGTTTTCATCTTGCAAAGAACGAGCCAAATATTACCAGAAATCCCCAAGTGCCGAGAAAAATGATGAGGAATCATGTACATTGATCGTATCTCGTCCTTATTGGCCAGAGACACCGCCATTCCACCATATGTCGATATCAAGCTCATCATCGGGAGGGCGGTTGTATTGGTAGGCTCCCTAACGAAATGCTTTTGTGGCCGAGTTGCCTGGTCTTCCAGATCGAGGGCGCCCTGAAAATCAACCACGTGTCACAAGCCTATCACCACACTCAAAATTATCCCAAATTCACAAGATGGGGAGACCTTGGTCATGAGGTTATTGAAGCAGATCCATCTCACATGTTGTATCAAGATGAAAGACTGGCATCTAATTTACCAATGGATGAAAGAAGCAAAGGCCTACACATGATGCTTGTAATGAACAATATTAAAAACCCGAGATTGGGACAAAATGAGCCAAGCGACCTCATAATACCTATCATAGATGCGAACCATAACAAATCTTGGTGTGGTGCCGCTTCAGGCGTAACCATCGTGAAGTCCTCAGGTTAAGTACTAATGTTATCTCGGCCGGTAATGTTACAAAGCTACACTCACCAATAGTCAGTGGACACACATAATTTATCAAGGCCCTATAATTAGTAGCGATGTGAAGATATCTATCCAATCTCCCTGGAACTGTTGAAGATACCACTCTATGTATGATTAGTACCATATCTTTTGAACTAGATAAGCAAAATCATGAGATCTGCTTAGTCTACCCCCAACTGATCGACTATGACCAACGAGGACCACCAGTTCTTGACACATTCAAAAATGATGAGGCACTATAGAATTCATGGGGTTGAGGGATAACATTCCAGATGGAGATCATAAGGCAGGATTCATAATGGAGTTAGACACACATGCTTATTACGAGGAAACGATTGAATCCTTTAGTCGCAAAAGTGAAAAACTAAGAATCATATCCAAGTCCTTGAGTGAAAACCACATTGTGGCACTCTCTGACAAGAAAATAGTAAAAAGAAAGGACGTATCCAATGGTGAAAACCTCTCTAAGGCACCTGAGGATGAAGGATTCAATCTTCCCCTAAGAGCTATTCATCAAGAGAAGTCAGCAGTCTTGGCCGAAAAATGTAACCCAGTCAACCTAGGAACATAGGAGACCCCGCTTATCACATTCTATGCGGAATCACTATTATCAGAAGAGCAAGAACTCCTAGCAGCATTCCTAATGGAAAGAAAAATAAACTTTGCATGGAGTTATGCTAATATGCTAGGGCATGATCCAAATACTGTGGTTCACCACCTAGCAGTGTATCCAGATGCAAAACCTATCAGACAGAAGCTTCGCAAAATGCATCCTCAAATTGCTTTGTTAGTCAAAATGGAACTCAAAGAGTTGTTAGATGCAAGATTTATCCGACCAATCGATTATCCAGAGTGGGTATCAAACTTGGTACCTATATCAAAACCTGACGGAGCTATCAAAATTTGCACGGATTTCAAAGATTTGAACAAAGCATGTCCCAAGGATGATTTTCTGCTCCCCAACATCGACATGATAGTAGACATGATAGCAGGGCACGAGATGCTATCATTAATGGACAAATTTTTAGGATATAACCAAATCATGATAGCAAAAGAAGACCAACACAAGATGGCTTTCACTTGTCCGTGGGGGACCTACTGCTGGAACATGATGCCATTTGGTCTAAAGAATGCAGGAGCAACCTATCAAAGGGCCATGACACTAATATTCCATGATATGATTCACAAAACAGTCGAAGACTATGTCGACGACATCCTAGCAAAGTCAAGAAAAAGACAAGATCATATAGCAACCCTAAGTGCTATCTTTGACAGATTAGAGGAATACAATGTCAGACTAAATCCCAAGAAGTGCGTCTTTGGCGTGCAATCAGGAAAATTACTAGGATACATAGTCTCCATGAGGGATATCGAGGTGGATCCTACAAAAGTCAAAGCAATCCTTGAGATGGAAGCACCAAGGAATCTAAAACAATTGAGAAGCCTCCAAGGAATGCTCCAATCCATTAGAAGGTTCATAGTACAACTGGCAGACAAGCATAATCTATATTCACACCTACTCCACAAGGGGGTAATATACAAATGGGATACCAAGTGCGAAGAGGCATTCAACAAAATAAAGGAATATCTACTCACACCGCCAGTCTTAATGTCACCTATCCCAAAGAAGCCATTGATCCTATATGTGTCAACAACAACAACAACCCTTGGATCTCTCCTAGCCCAGCATGATGAAAACGGATCAGAGAGGGCTATCTACTATATCAGCGGGACAATGGTCGGTCACGAGCTAAATTACTCCATTGAAAAAGCTTGCCTCACAGTAGTGTTTGCATCCCAAAAATTCAGACATTATATGTTGGCACACAAGATCAAGCTTATTGCCAAAATTGACCCCCTTAAATATCTCTTATCAAAGGCAATGTTAACTGGAAGAATGGAAAAATGGGTCATGATATTATCAAAATATGACATCGAGTATGTTGAGAGAAAAGCCATCAAGGGTCAAGTTATTGCAGACCAATTAGTAGAAGCACCTATGTATTCTGAGAATCCTCTTGTATCTAAATTTCCAGATGAGTCCATCTTTAACCTCAACGTTGTTGATCACTGGAAACTATACTTCGATGGGTCATATACACAACACGGATCAGGAGCTGGTATCTTCTTCATCACCCCCCAAGGGGACTGCATACCACGGTCATACAAACTAGCATTCCCTTGCACGAACAACATAGCAGAATACGAGGCTTTGACTATAGGTCTCAGGATAGCAATGCAATGAAATATCATAGCCCTCAAAGTCTACGGAGACTCTCAGTTGATCATAAATCAAGTCAATAATGAATATCAGACTAAGGATGACAAACTAACTCCATACAAGAAATTGGTGGAGACTGTCAAGGAATCCTTCATTGACATAACATTTGAGCAGATTCCAAGAACCAACAATAGAGCCGCTGATGCCATGGCTACAATTGGGTCTCTAGTAGACATCCCTCACAACGTGCCAAAATATGAATTTCTGATCGAGCAGCTTCTCATCCCCACATTCGAGGGACCAGAATCAGAATACGTGTGTGAAATCGTTGGTCCTGGCGATCCTTGGTATCATGACATATATACATATCTTCAAATAGGAGTCTTACCCGCTGACCTACCATCGAGCCTAAAAAGAAACCTTCATCAAAAAAGCATCTAGATTTGTCATCCTAGGTGATACCTTATACCGTAGAAGCATAGAGGGTACCTTACTACGTTGTCTGAATGCCTAGGAGGCATTAGCCGCTCTAACCGAGGTTCATAATGGTATTTGTGGCTCACACTCGAGTGGGATAACCATTGCTAAGAAACTGCTGAGGCTGGGGTATTACTAGCCCACGATGGAAAGAGAAGTGCATGATCATGCTAAAAGGTGTTTACAATGTCAGCAGCATGAGGATCTCATCCATGCTCCAACTCAAGAGCTCCATCTGATCGTCACACCATGGCCTTTCTCACAGTGGGGACTCGATCTTATTGGGAAAATCTCACCCACCTTGTCCAATGGCCACAAATTCATTATAACTGTAGCTGTGTACTTGAAAAAGTGGGTGGAAGCCATACCCATGACCTATATCACTGGAAAGCAGATCTAAAAATTCATCCTGAACTATCTCATCTATCATTATGGTGTTCCACAAGCCATTATCTCAGATAATGGGACACCCTTCAAGAACCAAGAGGTTCGCGACTTGTGCGAGAAATTAAAAATCCAGCATTGCTTCTCCACCCTGTATTATCCCCAAGGCAATGGCCAAGCAGAAGCCATGAACAAAACCATCCTCAAAATCCTCAAGAAAACAGTCAATGACGTAGGTCGTGACTAGCACTTACAGCTTAATCCCGCCCTCTGGGCTTATTGAACTAGCATCCGCACACCCACTGGCGCCACCCCATTCTCCTTGGTCTACGGATCAGAGGCTGTACTCCCAATTGAGATCGAGCTCCCATCCCTCAGAATATCACTGCAAAATCTCATCATTGATGAAGAATATCGGGTTTCAAGATTAAACAAGCTAGAGTTACTGGATGAGAGACACATAGATGCTTTGAATCACTTACAAGTCTATTAGAATAGACTCAAATGAAGCTACAACAAGAGGATCAGAAGCAGGGCTTTCCAAGTCGGAGAACTAGTCTTAAAAGAAAATTAGAAGAACGTCCCAAATCCCAGCAGCAAAGGTAAGTTTGAACCCAATTGGTTAGGGCCTTTCATCATCACAGCAAGCTATAAATCAGGGGCATATCAGCTATCAACACCCGAAGAGGAACCTCTGCAGGAGCCCATGAATAGCTCCCATCTCAAAAAGTTTTATGCCTAATTCTTTCGAGGTATAAAACCAAAAAATCCAAAAAATTAGAAAAAGTCCTGAAAAAATGGTTACTTTGGTGAAAACCCTGGCAAATAGGCGTCTTGGTAACAACAAAAAAAATTAAAAAACAAAAAAATCCAAAAAAATCAAAAAAAGGATCAAAAAAATCATCCTCTAGTGAAAACCACTTGTGGCACTTTGGGCAAGTACCTCAGTGAAAACCTGGCAAATAGGCGCCTTGTGTAAATAAGCACTTTCCATCCACCGGGACCTTTACAGCTTGTTCATCATTATCCCTCCATTTCGCTTCCATCATCCATCTCTCATATATTCCATTCATCACTCATCCGCCACATCCACACCATAGCTTGGTCCTGTGTTCAGATCATGATCCCTCCTAGTACTACTACGACTCCATTCTCAAGGTCATTTGTCCCGCCTTTATCTCGAGTAGTTTATTACATCACGATGGGGCACGCTCATCGGATCGCATTCATGTATGATCTTAAAGTCCTTAAAATCAAAAGTCCAAAAACATCGAAAATAAAAAAAATCCAAAAACATAAAAAAAAATCAAAAAAATCCAAAAACATTCAAAACATATCAAAATCCAAAAACAGGTCAAAAAATTCATTCAAAAAGTCAAAAACAAGGTCGTCTTGTCAAACTACTCGTCTTTGAGCTTGAACGTAGGCAAGGTTGATCTTTGATCATCCCCAAGACATTTAGGGTCAGTCCTATAGGAGTCTGTCATAATAAACTGACATCTCATCATGCATATCATCATCTCAGAATCAGTCAAGTCGTCAGTAACTACGTGGTCTCTGCGTGTATAACGTAGGCAAGGCTAATCTGTTGATCAGCCCCCGAGGCCCCTAGATAGGTCTTTAGGTTAGTCTCTTGGTCAAAATCTCAGAAAATCTCAAAACATTGGAAAATTGAAAATCAAAACATTTGAAAATCTCAAAAAAATACCAAAAACAGCCTCAAAACATGGCAAAACTCCAAAAACATCCAAATATTTGAAAAAAAAATCCATCCGCCTCATCTCGCTTACACTCGCAATAATCAATCATCCATAATAAATCGTCATCACCCTCAACCTTTGGTAAAATAGTCGGAAACAAGTCTAGCAGTCAAATGTGAAAACCTAAACTGTCAAAATCTCAAGTATAGGTCAGTCAGCAAGCAAGTTGGTCAACTCTTTTCTTATCAATGGCATATAAATCATAAATCAATTTCATCATCGTTTGATAAAAGCATGTCCTAGGATCCGTTCCAACAATGGGAACTTTTATCAAACCAACCACTTTGGGTAAACAAAACGACGTGTCATTAACATGTCCTAGGATCCGTTCCAACAATGGACATTATCTTTTGGCAATAAGTTTCGGCTCCCATCTTTTGAAACATCGTTTCTCTTGGCTAACGGTACAAAGAACATTAGTTTGTTTGCTCACTTACTTTATCTTGTTTGATTTATCTCATTGTGCTCATTCCAAGGACCTCTCGATGATGTCCGAACGAAGGATTTAGAGAGATAGGAATGGGGCAACGATCATTATCTTTTGTCTGCTGTGCTTGTTGGATATCTTTGTAATATAACCTTGGTCATGCATGCTTTTGTTTAGTCTATAGCAAGGGTGTTTTAAGTTTCTTGTTGACCACATAGAAAGGCTCGCCTTCCTATGTTTTGGTCCGAGATATTTGAAATATCTGAACTATTTTCTAGACAGGGTTCCGTATGTCAGGTGTGAACAAGAATACTCCTATCCAATTTGTCGAGTCAAAGTCCATCACACTAGGTACAATGCCATCCTGGTTCTCGATACCTTGATGCATCGTACTGCGTGTATTATCAAACATAAGGAAATCCGCCCTTTGAAAATCCCAACTCCACGGCAAGTAGTCATCACCATTTGCATGATCATCTCATTCTTTCATTCTTCTATCACATTCTTCTATCTTTACTAACATTTCTATCCCAGTTGGTACATGAAGCTACCCACAGCTAATGAATGTCCATTCATCTACATCAACCACTCCTCTCGCATTTTATCACGATTTTGATTAGAAATTGGCATTCCCATTCAACATCTCGAGGGGGCAATATACCAGTGCAATTCTTCTCACTGGGGCAATAGTGGGGCACTCAAAAAATCAGATTTTTTTTTATTTTGATCATGACAAGATCATTCTTTGAATCAATGAAACAAGTACATTGCTTCAAAGAGGGGCAAAATGTAGACACGCAAAATGTACAAGTTGACATTGCTCATCTAACTCTGATCTACTAACATCATTTCTTCCTAAATCATCCCTCGGTCTAACTGTTTAATAAAATTCCCTTATCTGATTAAATTCATCAATATTCGTCTCTTAATTAAATAAATTATTTTTGTCTAATTAAGTCACTTTCCCTTGTTAATTAAATCAATTCATCTGATCTAATTATCCCTATTTTAATTAAATAATTAATTTTATTTAATTAAATCCCTAAAGTCTATCTATTAAATTGAATAAATTAAAATCTTATTTAATCTTACTTCAATCTATTTAATTAAATAATCAAAACATGTTTATTTAATTAAACTCATTAAATCATTTCCTTTCTTGTTTGATTTAAATTAATCCAAAAATCTAAGTCAAAATAAGTCAACTAACCTAATCATCATTAAACTAACATAATCATCATTTATTTAATCTAACCATGATTAAATACTAATCTCACCCACTTGCATTCTCTAGATATCTCCACTTGCACAAATAAATCAATTTATTGATTTATTAAATCTTCATTTTCCCTCAACAAAGCATCTTTTGGAGGAATATTCTTCTATTTCAAATTCAAAATTTGAATGACATGTCCTTCCACAATTACAAGCATTTTACTTTTCTTACATGTCCTTGCCTTGAGCCAAGTGGCATTCAATGCAATTTTCTTTCCCCCTCTTACATGTCTTTTCTCAAAATTCAAATTCAAAAATGCATTTATTGGCACATTTGTCAAAACTTGCTCATTCCTCATCTAATCACATTTGGACAAGTGGCATTTTGCCATTGGCCAAATCTTTGTCCCACATTGCTCTATTTTGGCTTTGTTTCCATTTCAACATTCTATAAATAGAATGTTTCACCATGCATTTGATCATCCACATCTCAAGCAAAGTTACCATGCTAAAATACTTAGCAATTCTCATCCATCTCATTGAATCATAGCTAGGTTTTTTGCAGATTTTAGCTTGGAGCATACATTCAAAGTCTTCATCAAGTGGATCACTCTCTTCTCATTCTTCTTCATTCGTTCATCATCAAGCTTGCAAAAGGAGTTGGGAAAGGGCCAATTTCCACATCAAATTGGCACCAACTCCCTCAAGAGATCAAGAGTTTGCTTGCATTAGATAGGATTTAATTGTTTCATTTGTGTTCTTCATTTTCATTTCTTATCTTTTGCAAATTTCAAATGGATTTCTTGAGGAATCATTTGTTTCTAACATTGTGTTCGATCTAATTGTTTGCATGTTTATTGTGTTTGTGCAAGGTCTAGATTCAAATGGTTCACACCTCCATCCTTGGGTACACCAATTGTTACCTTATTTCTATCATCCTTTACTCTCAACAACTTAGCCATCCACTGATCATCAGGATCCAATTCCTATTCATTTTATTCTTCAGTCTCTACTTCTTCTTCAAAGTCACTCTCATCACCCATAACTATACCTCTCTTATGACTTGTTTCCAGAGTAGCAATCCTCTTCGTCGACTCTCTCATCTCTCTAACATGATTTTCCTTCAACTTATTCACTTCTCTAGCAATGGTTTTCCAATTTGCAGGCATTTTGTCACTTTTTGCTTCACACTTTCCTTCTTGTTTCACATTTCTCTCCCTTCTTCAAATCAAACCTATGCTCTGATACCAATTTGATATAGAGCAGGGTGACACAACCAAAACTAACTCAACCAATCATTTTTCAAAGTCTTTAAACATCAAACAAGTTGATTTTCCTTACAAACTACCATTTTTCTTAGTAGCACAACAAACAAAGTATTTTTTTCAAAATTTCTCATGATGCCTCCAACCCACAACCTAATGACCATTTTGGATACCCATTAATCCTTTTGAAAACATATCTTAATTTTAGGGGCGGTTACTTTGGAACAAAGTCTTCAAATTTTTGTTGCTACACCCTCAATTAGGCCTAATTTGCTTTATGCAACTAGGTCACAATAGGGTTCTTTCACTTCCAACCTCAAATATTCATTTCATAAGCCTAGACATATCAAATATGACCTACAAAAACACTTTCCATTACCCAAAACAACTTTTTCCATGCTTTCCTAAAAACCCTAACACCTATGCATCATAATTGCCTAAAAACACGAGTTCAAACCACTAGGGCATCAACCCATCTGCCCAAATCCTTACCCCTACTCTTAAAAACTTTACCAGCACAAAATACATCCTAACTATACCCATTCCACCAATTACTAGACCTATTCATCTATGGAATGGGTCAATAATCCATTTTCTTCTAATCAAACCCTCAAAACTAGGGTTTCTAACCTATTTTTAGAAAAATGTCTCTAACAGGCGTAAAAATTGATGAAATTGAGTGCAACGAGCTGTAAATGATACCTAACTCATTCCCCTATGAATTAAAATGTAGATTAGTACATTTTCAGATCGTATGGAGTTGTACCAAATGTTGTAGTAGCAAACTAACACTAAAAATTACAGAAAATGAAGTTACTTTTATTGTTTGATCACAAAATCTTCAACTAGAGCCTTGCCTCAAAGTTTTCAAGGAATATTTAAATATGTAAAACCAAGAAACAATGGTTCAAACTACCTTTCAAACCATATGACTGTTCATCTTCCCAAAATCATCAAAAATGCAAATGTTGCTTGTGCAACTTTGCAACTTTTGCAAAACTTAACTACACGACTCTAAATTGACCCGACATGACCAATTGCATTGAACATGGTCTAAATAGACCTTATTACAATCCAAAAGATGACTAGAGCACCCAAAACTAAAATTAGACCACCTTTGTAACATGTTGACTAGGTGCCCCTACATCATTCACCCATGTTAGTATTCAAAGCAAAAATAGATCTCCAAACATCAAGTCTACACCTTTTAGGTGGTTTTCTATTCCTTGTATAGCTACAAAAAAGTTGAGTTGAAGGTTCTTCCTCCTCTTCTGAAGATACAAAGCTAGATGAGCTCTTCTCAACTTCTTGTTTATCCTTGGGTTTCGATTCAAATTTCTCAGGTGTAGAAGGAAATTGAATCACATCTTCCTATTTACTTTGTTTTGGCTGCAATGTAACAAAATCTAAGTCTTAGTTTATCTCAAATTAAAACTTCTACTATATATTACCTTTTGTGCAATAGGTTCCCAAATCTTGTATCCTTTCACACCATAACTATATCCGATGAAGATACATTTCACAACCTTGTTCTTCAACTTTGTTTGCTTATCCTTTGGCACATGTGCATATGCCTCACAACCAAAAACTCTAAAATTCCTTAATGAAGGCTTGCAACCCGACCATGACTCTATAGGTGTCTTATCAACAAGAGTTGATGTAGGAGACCTATTAATTAGGTAATAGGCAGTGACAACAACTTCAATCCAAAACCTTTGTTCTAGGCCAACACCACTCAACATACTCCTAGCCTTCTCCATCAATGTCCTATTGATTCTTTCTACAACTCCATTCTGTTGTAGAGAATATAGAGTTGTCTTTTGTCCATGAATACCACAATGTTTACAAAATCTATCAAAATCATTATAGAAAAATTCACTGCCATTATCAATCCTCAAAAAAAATATTTTCTTTCTAGCCTACAACTCAACCATTGCTTTAAATTCTTTAAATTGACCAAAAACTTCAAATTTACTCTTTAGAAAATATACCCATGTCCTTCTACTATAATCATCAATAAATGAAAAATAATATGTGGATTTACCAATCAAAGGAACATCTACAGGACCAAACAAATCAGAATGAATAAGATCCAATACACTACAAGATTTATGAGAACTCGAGTAAAACTGAATGTGGTTTTGTTTTCCATAAATGCAATGCTCATAGAAATAAAATTCAAGATTACAATTAGTCAAACCTTCAACAAGGTTTTTATTTTTTAAGGTCCTTAGACCCTTTTCTCTATTGTTGCCAAGTCTTTGGTTCCATAACATAGTT
Organism: Sequoia sempervirens; assembly: GCA_007258455.2. Classification (NCBI taxonomy): domain Eukaryota; kingdom Viridiplantae; phylum Streptophyta; class Pinopsida; order Cupressales; family Cupressaceae; genus Sequoia; species Sequoia sempervirens. The sequence goes on from VDFB02353493.1 coordinate 395,620,879, forward strand.
TTCTCTATAGGTAACTTTTTTTTAGAAGAAAGAGCACCCTTGGGTACCCAAAATCCATTACCATCTACTGAAGGTGAAACTGTCACTTCTTCCATAGACTTGATTTTCACAGAAGTACTATTGCACTCAACATTGTATGCATTAGGCTTATACAATGTGCCATATCTCACACCTCTTGCAATCACCATAGAATCTCTAACTATCTTGCATCCTACATAAAAAATACTACCTATACACCTGCTTCTATTAGTTTGCTCATAGATAACAAATTTTACGTTAATCCAAGGATATGCAACACACCATTAATCATTTTTATTCTACCATCAAGAAATCTAATTTTAACTTTACCACATCTAATAATGTCTAAATGAGAATCGTCACCCAAGTACACCTTACTTCGATCAAATTCTTCATATTCAAAAAACTAATCTCTATTAAAGGTCATATGGAAAGATGCACCTGATTCAATTAACCATGCAAATCATTACATACACAAGTTGCCAAAGTTGTAATCAATGCATCACCATCTTCCTTCTTGGACACAAAATCATAATCAAATTTCTTCTTTTTCTTCTTCTTTTCTTCTTTGCATTCCTTACAAAAATGTCCAAGCTTATCATAGTTCTAGAAAATAACTTTGGGATTTCCAAGAGATTTAGATCTTCCCCTGGACTTTGATTTGTCACGCTTCTTATTCTTCTTTCATTTTTCCTTAGGTCTTCTATGAACATTTAGGGCCTCCTTGGCAGTGATGGATACCTTCCTCCTCATCTCTTCAGAAAGAAAAGAACCCACCACATCTTAAGTCTTCAAAATTATAGTACTCCCAATAGCCATATAACAAGAGAATCCCACAAATCAGGCAAAGAACAAGCAAGATCTAACATTTTTCCTCCTCATCCATTTTGACACCAACAGATGCCAACTAAGCCACTAGCATATTGAATGCTTCTATGTGGTCTATGATGCATCTCACCAAGCTTCTTCCATAGTTTTTGTGCAAAGGTCTCCTCATGGACATTAATTAAAATAAAGTCTTTTAAACACAATTTGATTAGACCCTTAGCTTTACGATCCATAACATCATATTGAGCAACCTTAGTACGATCTGAAAGCCTTGAAAAATTCTCATCAACAACATCCCACAGATCTTGATCTATCAACAAATCCTCCATCTTCAGCTTCCACATCTCAAAATTATTTCCAAAAAAAATCTTTACCTCTATTCTCCCTTATGAACCATCTAGAAATTCCTGTAACAAGATCACAAAGTATATTTTGTACAAACTCCCACTCAAACCTAGATTAGTCCAAAAAAAACCCAACAACTCACATCTGAAACCAAAGGGGATCAAGCTTTGATACCACTTGTAAGGAAGCTAAGGTAGTGGAACAACTTCCTACACTAATATTGAGAGGAGAATAATGCAGAATTTTTATAGATCTTTAACAGTTACAAAAACTTAAATAGAAATAAACACAAATATCATGCATACCATGAAACAATGATTTACACGGGAAAAATCCTTTCGAGAGAAAAGCCCCACACTCTGAAAACTTCCCAATATATTATTCAGTAAATCACAAAGATTACAATATACTTGCAAAGAAAGCTCCTCACAGGAGTATCACCACTAAGAGATCAAGAGACAACATGACTCCTATCAAAATCTCTAAATACATCATCGTCTCTCTCTACCAAAATAATAATACAACACCCTCATAAAATAAGGTTATATTCTAGGGAAAGACAAGCCAACAAAATATCCACCATTAGATCTAAAACCTAATAATTAACACTCTAGATTTATAATGTATCATTTATCTAATGTATATCGACCATTTTAGTAGTTTAGTGAAAAAGTAAACAAAAAATTGTTTACACACATTGCACTCCTCCCCCTTGATGCCATATATATAAGTGCAAGGTTGAGACACATTTTCCCAACAACTTGAAACCAAATCAAAATGTGAGAAAAGAATGGCCTCAAAAATTTAGGAAGTAAATAATAAGTGGCAGTAGAGGTTAGTAATGAGGAAGTGACAATAAGGGTCACTTTGGTCGATTAACACCAAGCCTAGCATTAAAATCACCAACACACCACAAGTCATCAGCCAATCATGTGAACTGGTGAAAAGGGTCATTTAAACATACGTTAGTGATCATTAAAGACTATAGGATTAATAAAATACTGGTAGTTTCCATAAAGGTAACAACTTACCTATAAAAATAAATAAATAAATAAATAATATGGAAAATTAGTGGCTTTAGAAGAGTTGTGTGAGGATACAATTTATTTCATTGCAAGAATTGTCACCTTTACTTTAATCATGTAGATTGTAATTAATTCTTGAGTTATAATTGATAGCTTTATTTTAATTGTGTGCACTAGTGGATCCTCTAATGAGATAAGAGAGTACTGATTGAAGTGTTTTATTTGTAGAGTTGCTTAAAAATATTATTTTGATTCTTCACCAAAGTGTTGGTATGTTATTTTTTATCGTGTATTTGTTGTGCTAATTTAGCATTACAATGTAGATTTTATATGATATGAATATTAAAATTAATATTTATAATAATAAATTGAATATACAAAAAAATCAAGTTACACTCTTCTCTACTCTACACCAACTAACAACTAAGAAAGAATCAATTAAAGAAATCAACTTTCCATGGTTCATAATATTATATTTTTTGAATGCTTTTGGATTTGGCTACATTAAAAATTATGTCAACATTTTGGATCACACTCCATAATACATCATCAATTAGTAAAGACCCAAAGAAGAGAAATGATAGATCATAGATTTTTATTCAAAACATTAATAAAAAAGAGTTTATGAAAAAAAAAACTAAAGCATTCAAGATATATAAATGAGAAAAAAAATTAAATAATAAACTTCAATTCCACATAAATATCATAGAAAATATATATCAAACAAATATTGACCCCTACATAATTATCTTTGGATCCAACATGAAAACCACTTTCATCCACTAGACATTAATAGTTAAAAACCAAAGACACCTTGATTCAAAAATTGAAGAAATGGTGAAACCCAAGTGGTTGGAAAGAAAGAAAGAATTGATTTAGAGTGAAGGTGATACACAAAGCATTCTAAAAAAAAATAGATACCTACAGAGTGAAATTCTAGAAGAAGGCTCATAGATTAAATCAAAGTGAATAATAAAATACATGAAAATCTTTTTTCTCTAGATTGGATTTGATATAAGAGTGATTTTATTGTAGCTACCAACTCAAGAAATATTTAATAAGATGAGATGTGTGACATTGACTTCTACCATCATTCAACGACAAATTTTCCTTGCATGATTTATTGGTAATTTTTTAGTGGATTGATTTAGGAGTTTGATCTGATTGTTATTCTTAGTCCAAGGGGTGTGAATTTATAATAATTATTAATAGAGCTGGAAAAATAATAAAACATTAGTATTGATAGAGAAACTTCACTTCATTGTGAGTTGAAGGGGCATACATTTATAAGGATTATTAATAGAGTTGAAAAAATAACCAAATGTTATTATTTATAGAATTTAATCTCCATTTTTATGTCAACTAAAAGAACATGTATTTATAAGAATAATTAATATAGTTACCAAACATTATTGATAGAGTTAGATTTCTACTATAAATTGCCAAAAAAAAAAAGAAAAAAGAATTTCATCCTTGAATATTCACTACAACAACCAATAAATAAATAATTTTTTTCAATTTTTTTTTTATAAATTATAATATCATTGCTTATACTCTTTAATTCTATATGAGAATGATCAAATTGCATCCAACACATAATTTAACAAGTGCCACGTAGTGGCGAGTACTTGCCTTTGTAGTATTCTAAGTAGAGATTTGTAGAGTTGGAATAAAAATAAATGTAATTTTTTTAATTGTTGTATTTTAGTTTTGACTTTTGTATTTTGTGTTTTGTTTGATTAATAGCATTGATTTTTTTATATGTTTTGGTTATGTAATGTAATATCTAGTTTGATGTTAAACATTTGAAAATAAAATAAATTGGAGTAAATGCTTATTGTTTGGTGTTATTTTTTTCAAAAAAATTAAAGTTGAATACATTTGAATATTTATATAATGAACTCATTCATTGAGAGAAGGAAGTAGTTTATGAATTATTTGTACTAGACATAACTATGACTAATAAAGTTGAAGTTGAGTTTGTTCTTTATAATACATATTTGCTAAACATCAAATAATCAAATGACAAATGATTTATTATTAAAAAATATTTTTTAGATTGATTCTAGTTGATTTTGAATTTGATATTGAAATTTTCATATTATAATTGAAGTTGAATATACTATTAATATAATAAATATATTATATAAACTAAGTAAATAGGTAAATATTATAATATAAATATATTTTAAAATGTTTTTATAATTTAAAAAAAAAAAAAAAAAGTGGCTAAGCCACTAAACAATTTATTAATAAGGAAATAGTTTACAAGCCCTGATTCAAAAGGAGCATACCGGCATATAGCTCCGAAAAAAAGATAGAAAAAATAAACCTATAACCCCATCCAAACCCACAAAGAAACCCCAATATATACTTTAAATATTGTTAGTTGAAAATTAAATTATTAATAACTAATTAACTAAAGAAAGCCAAACTCATTACAATAATACTATGCCTATGACAAATACTAATATTCATCCGACAAGAATTAAAATATTAATTCAATAACTTTTATAAAAATCTTGAGAGTTTTAACTCTTCCAACCATTTCTCCTATAAAAAGCATCAATTAACTACTCATACAAACCGTAAATATAAAATAACTACGTACACACTTTACATCATAAACAAGTCATAGCTATATAGATTTCATACGGACATTACAAACGATGGAACCGCTTTATACGACACAAATTGTTGGGAATAAATGGGTGCATTGAACTTGTCAGTAATATCTTTCTCAATAGTACGGACTCCATTCTGATTGACGCGTGTCTGTTCTAAACCAAGGGGACTTTACCTCTTACAAAAATTTCGGATACCCACATTCTCCCAAGAGTCCGGACGGAGGGGCTCCCTTACCAGGCCTGGAATTTGATGGTCTATTTGACCGTTTTTTGTATTTTGGACTGTATATTACAGCCTAAAAAATTATTAGACCGTATCATTTGACTTGCTATATTTTTATATAACCGTAAAATTGACACTTAAAATTATTATTAAACCGTAAAAAATTATTGTGTATATATATAAATATAATAAAATATTTTTTATGATAAAAATATAAATTAGTTTAGATTTGGAATAATTCTTTCTAATTTCACTTTATATTAATATATATATAATTTATTATAAATATATTTATTAATTTAAAATCTGTTGAAAATATAATATTTTCAAGATTAAATATAGTTTTTTCTAATTTTTTAAAGATTTTGACATTTTTACTAATAGTTATCATTGATTTTTATTAATATATATGATTTGTAATATTTATTATAAAAAATTATATTAATTCAAAATCTTTTCAAAATAGAATATAATTGATTTTTAACTTTTTGAATATTTTAACAAGATTTATTTTCTACATAATTTAGAAACTTTAACATTAAATTTAAGATTTTTAGATTTATTTCTAATTATCAATATTTTCTTATTTTACATTTTTTCTTATATATATAGGATATCCGGCTTTGATTCTTTAAAGATTTTTTTACAGGCAATTCACCAGCTTTGATATTTTTCAAAATAATACAGTGTTTTATTGGTGAGCATGTTGAAATTTTAGATAATGAGTTGAATAAGGATTAAAATATTTTTAATTTTATATAATTATTTTGGATAGGTTTGAAATTGATATTTAAATATGATTTTAGATAGAACAATTTGGGGATTGAACTATTTTTTAATTTTATATAATTATTTTTTGCTAGATTTGAAATTGCTATTTAAATGTGTTTTTAGATAGACCAATTCAGTCCTTCTTATTATCCATTAGATCGTCAAACTCGAGATAATATCTCAGGGCATTGGCTTGATAAGCTTCTCCAACATTTGCAACATACTACTTCAAATAATGTAAATGAATTTGTATCCATATTTGATGTTACCGGTTGTAAAAGGGAGTTAAACTCTTTTGTTGATTCAATGCATTTGAGTTGTGAGGGTTTCAAGATGAAAGATGCATGGAGAGCCTTTCGTAACACATAATATTGGAATATAAGCTATCCTCATATGATGAAGTTATGGCAATTCCTGCAAGTACTCTTCATTGTGAAAGAGGATTTTCAAAACAAAACATCATCAAAGATGTTAGAAATTCAAAGACGAGTTTGGATACATTGGACGCATTAATGAGAGTGTCTTTAAATGGACCTCAAGAAAATGATGTAAATTGGAATAAAGTATATCAAATATGGAAGAATACAAAGTCAAGAAGAGTTCTTGACATTTGATAACATTTATTTTTGTTTATTTTCTATGTAATGCATCATTAATTTTTGCATCTCAATTTAAAAATAATAAAAGAAAATAGCTCCTTTCTTTCCAAAAATTGTTTTTGTGTTTAAATATATGAAAATTATATAATGAAGGTTTCTATCAAATTATTATATTTTTCATTGTTTATTTGGTATTTTTAAGAAGTATGATTCCTATAAAAAATACTTAATTAATTTATATGATACATAATATTTAAAAAAATCAAATTACTTGTGTTATTAAAAATAGAAATTTATAAAAAAAAAAAATCATATTTAATATGTATGATTAATAAAATCAATAATATTTTAATATAAAAGATTTTATAACAAAAAAAATATAAATTAAATATTTTTTGACAGTTAATTTTTTTCATAAAACGTAAAGTGACAGGTATTTAAATGAACAAACCGTCACAAAATTTTCATATGATGGGTAGGGGTGGCTGTCAAATTCCAGGCCTGTCCCTTACAAATACAACAAAGGGTTTGGTCTAAGTTGGAAACAAAATTGGCTCCACAACAGCATCCTAGGTTGACTTATCTTTGAGACTCAAATATATCCCTATTCTTGGCTCCCTCCAAACAAAAATAATGCGAAGTTTTCGGGATGTCATTTTGTAAGAACTTTAAAAAACAAAAATAGCGTAATTAATTTAATTTATTTTAGTTCATTGTTAAAATTAAATATTACTTGCAATGGCATCTTAGTGTGCAATGGGATGTCGCAGGGCAATTAAGAAAAAAGTTGGTTTATCTTTTTTATATGTTTGTGTAGTATATGATGTCAATTGATAGATCATTTAGCAAATAATGTTGTTTGTGTAACAAAGATCTCAATAGAGAAGTGATGGCTTCAAATAAACTATGCATCCACTTATAGAGATCCAAACACAACTAAAACAAAACCTCTGAATCAAGAAGATAATCATACTCTATTACCAACATGCTCATGTTATGTTCAATAGAGAGAGGGGGAGAGATTGTGATAAAAAAAGGGAGAGATAGAGGGGGGGAGAACAAGAGAGAGAAAGGGGTATGGAGATAAGAGAGGAAGATAGAGATGGAGATGAACATGGAGAAGGAGATGGATATGGAGATGAGAGGTAAAGAGAGAGGAGATGGATAGATAGATATAGAAGAGATAAATATATAGAGAGGAAGAGAACAAGAGAGGGAGAGATAAAAAGACGAAGATATAGGAAGTGGTATACAGAGAGAGGTAGAGGGAGAGATAGAGAGATGAAGATAGAGAAAGAAAGTGGTATATATAGAGAGGTAGATATACAAATAGAGAGGCAAATATATAAACTCATAAAATGCTAAAAAGTTTTTCATATAAACTCAAAAACCCTAAATCTATGAACAATTGTGTTTGATTTCATCGATTGTATCCTTCATGAGTAGTTTGTACTATTTACCTCAGCAATGCATTGACAATTGAGTTTTCTTATCTTGTATTGTTTAGGGTAAGTAGTAGATATCCCTTTGTCCCTCCTATCTATTTCCCCACCTTCCACTCTATCTCTTATTTCATTTCTCTAAAAGATCAATTAAATTGTTGTATTTTTTATATAGTAATTTAAATAATATATTATCTCAAAATATATAAATATTATATATATATTAATTACATATTATATTAAATATGTATATTTAATTTAAATAATATTATTTATAAAAAAAATTACGTATATATCTATATATATAATAATGTGCATTATATTTCATATAATATGTAAATAATAAATATATTTTCCATTATATTTTTCAATAAATTTAATATATATTTAAATAATAAATATAGATAATTATTAAACATATAATATATTTAAAATATTAATTAGTATTATATGTAAATTTATATTATATTTATATTTAATAATGTATAATTTATACAATTTTTTTATATTATGTTAAATATAATGTAAAAGGATAATTTGAAAAGCAATTGTCCCTTCCCTAAGTGCAAACTTTAAATGTTCAAATGGTGTTGCTTATAAGTCAAGTTTAAAGTAGGGATGATGTCCATTTGCCATAAACATCCATTTTAATGTGTGAGTATATTCTAAGATTTTCATGAGTTAAAACACAATGTACCATGGCCTTGCTAGATACAAGAATTTTAACATGTCCATCGCAGAATATGGCAATGCCGGTGGAAAAAATATGAAGGGCTGATAAAGCACAAATTGATATATTCCTAGGATGTGGTTGACATCACCTCCAGTTGTTTTGGCAAATGAAAAAAACTTGAAAAAATCAATGGTCATGATGATTTTCATTGTCTTGCATCCCATCTTGAATAATCTATTCTATTGATCTTGAAAATCAATCAAACTTTGTTCAAAGAGGGAATGTCTTTGACGTAAATATTAAAAAAGAAAAAAAAAATATTTTGAATATTGTTTGTGTTTATAATTTTATATATTTATTGATTTTTTAAATTTTTATTGTGAAATATGTTTGAGTTAATTATCAAGCAATTGTATTTCTATATACATTTACAAATTAAAAGAGTTTTCTTAATTGAATATATTAAATGAAACACTAATGAAAATATTGAAGTGATATTAAAAGATGGTATATAATAAAGAAGTTTGTTTGAAGTGATATTATATAAAGTCTCTTGGCATCACCTAGATGCAATGAATGTTAAATGGACCATTCATATGATAGAGATGGGTTCTTGTGAACCACTACTCGTGAAATATGAGTCAATGAATTTGACTCGAAAACTATAAGGTTGAATCCTCATAACAATATCATAATGAAGTTTGTTTTATTATGCAGATTTATTTTATACCTTTTCTATGCAGGTCTACAAATTGCATCTCCTAAAAATAGAATAAAGATACTTGAAAAGAACTTTGAAATGGCATGAAGGGTTGAACCAAAAAAACTCTAAAAACACTAAGATATTACTTTCTCAAAATAATTTAGAACCCTAAAACTTTGTCCGTCTTTGTTGTGCACTTCTTTCATCCATGACAACTAATATTGAGCAACAAACTTCTTGAAGTCTAAAAATAACTAGGCATTACCCAAAGTGCTCGGAATACATGCATACCGTTCCCTACAATTATTTGAGTCTTCTTCAAGGAATTCCTGGAAAACTATCTTCTGGGTTTTCCTCCCATTTAATAGAATTTGTCGACACGCATAAATAAAATTTAAACGTCATACTTGAAATTTAGCAAGATTGTTCGTCAAGCTTCACGCCTGCAATTCTTTTGATAAAAGCACGAGCATAACAAACAGAAAAGGTCTGTAGCGAATCCACGAGTGGAGTACAAGATAAAAAAGGAAGGCTATGTAATAACAAAGGAAGTTATACAAAACCAATTTGCAATATCAATTAACAATGCAAATATCAAACAATTCCTTGTTTCTCTCACCATCAGAATGTGAAGAAACAAAAGTTTATTTAAAAGTACGTTAAAAGACGATTCCGATTCCTTGTATCAACTGTGAAGAAAGTCCCCACTACCCAATACCCATGGTTCCGCGATCGAATCCTGGGCCGCGACATTATGTCATATTCGCCAAAGTCATCGGTGGAACCCGAGAAAATCTTAATGTTCTTCAAAAACAGATACGCGAAAGCCACCCAAAATAGTGCGACGCCTGTGTAGACCGCAAAAGTGGCAACAACAAGTGGACTGAAGCCCTTCCTGGCGAACGCAGTCCTGATGATACAGCCGCCCATTTCAGATGATTTCTTCCCTTTTCTCTTCATGTTATGACTGCATCTAAATTGGACCTCCTCCTCTTCTGCAGTGCAATGAAGCAGAGACACCGCCAGAAGAAGAACAAGAGTGGCCTTGATGCACCTTACGGCAGCCATTGCTCTACCTATTCTTTAGTTCTCCTTTTCTTTAGGAAAAAACTCACAAGCATTGGTGCATTGCATTGCTACGGTGGGTTCAATTTATGCTTTTACTCTTGCCTTGGTCTAGACGGCGCCTACAAAAACAGCCAATTATAACCACACAATGCTTGGAAAAACGATTTTCACGGGGACTTTCTCAGGACAAAATTGCGTGGACAGTAGACCAGTTTGGTCCATATTTGTCATCTTAAGTTTCTCGTACATTTAAGGATGACAGGGATTCTCCGCTCCCTTCCAAAAGATTAGCAGCATCAAGAGGACGTCTCTTGTATGATCGCTAATACGGGTAACTTTTTAAAAACATTTAAGGCCACTAATGTGTTTTGTCGTGTACCCTACGTAAACAAATCTCTTTTTTTCTACAGTTCTATGTAATGGATTACGGAGTGTGATCTGAAATATTGATGCAGACAAATTTTACTCATTTGAATCCACAAACAACACACTCTCAATAATGAATTATGGAAATCTAATGACTTTAACTCTACGTAAATTTATTTATTTTGTATTTTATTTATTTATATTAAATTAGTGTTTTATATGTTATTTTGTATAAAGATGTATATTATATGACATTCATGCAAAACAAATATGAGTGAAATCATATCAAATATCAAAAATTAGTCAAGATAAAGTTTTAAATAAAATTTATTAAAATATGAGACAAAATAATATATCACATCATATTCACATAAAAATAAATAAATTGGAAGAGTGACACACCTAAAGTCTAGTCAAAGAAAACCTTAATCAAATAAAAACATGAGACAATATAATAAGCAATTAAACCACTATGCAACAAGAGCTATAGATTGAGTAGAAGGTGGAGGGAAATCATGGTCACTAGGCTTGCCCTAGCCACTCTTGAGTTCATGGATATTGTGAACAAGTCCCCATCTCATATAATGGCACCTTCTTCATTTTCTTCTTCAAGTTGAAGAGTAGCTCTCAATGGAGAAATGATCAAATTAGATGAAGAACCTTGTCACTATTAGACCAATTAGATGTGCCATGCCATGATATTGAGAAGTGGAAAAGTGAACAGGTGTTTGCTAAGACCATCCATGTCGTCAAGGTTGAGGAGATTCATAAGACTTGTTGGCAAGAGACACTACAATTATGCTTTGGTGTTGTCATTTATGGAAAACCCTAGTCAGTAATTGGATCCACATGACACCATTTGCTTATATTGGCAGTCAGATTGAGGATAGTCAGGAAGAACAGAGCATCCAACAGTTTGGTGTTCAACGATTCACATGCAGATTTCCAGTTGTTATCTTGAGTTGTGAATCTCACGAAAGGTGCATCAGTGTATTTCTTGTGTTATCCAGAAATCTTAGTGCCTCGTACCAAGTCATGTGTAAGTTTGGAGATCCGATTGATATTTTTTTGTTTATCAGTATTTTGGGGCCGACTCAGTTGATAAAATGTGGCGTGGATATTCAAGGAATGTTTATTCAAATATTTTTGTGTTTAATCATTTTGTTTTGGGTCCAAGCTAAGTTGTAGATGACCGCTGCGGATGCACATTAGATAATTCTTAAGTTTTGAGCTGACAATTGCTAATATTTTTTAAGTTTTATTAAAGCTTACTTGTTGCGATTAAGTTGTTAATCGTGGATATATGTATGATCTATTATATCATTTTGATGTGTATGCATGGTGTGTCGATGAGTATTGCGATTATTAGAAGATTGTTAGAGCAATTTTATGCACAGTTTCACTTGTGCATAAAGATTGTGTGATGCAAGTTAGAGCAGAGCAGAAGTGCAGTATCAGTTAAAAGGATAGAAGATTGACAACTGAGCCTAACCAGAATTGTAATCAAACATTTGTAGATGTTATTCTTTCAGTTCATTCTCTTGGATCTAATCCAAATCTCTGTAAGGCAGTGTGCCATCCTATTTTGAGTAGTGAGCTCTAGGTAGTGAGCCTGAATGCAAGTGCATTCCCATTTTGTAAACTTTTTTTTGAGTATACTCATATTATATTGTGGATTAACCATCCACCATGGTTTTTCCCCTAATAGGGTTTCCACGTAAAAATACTTGTGTTATGGTGTTGTGGTTATTTGCTTTTTGTTTCTACATATTTCTTTTGGATGAATGTTTAAAGTGGGTTAATGATCAGAGTAATAAAGTTAATTTTTGTAAAACACTGATTCACCCCCCCTCTCAGTGTTGCTTGTTTCCAACAATTGGTATCAGAGCTAGTTCCTTGGAAGAAGTCTACTAGCTTGGGGAGATCTTGGAAAGTGTCTACAATGGATACAAGCAATCTTGAACAACAACTTATGGTGGCCCTGGATGATCTTGACTAGTCAAAGTATGAGAACTGGGAACTGCAGGAAAGTCTTGAGAATGTAGAAAAATTCATCCAGTCATTGAAAGACAAAATCAATGAATCAAAGGAGAAAAGAAAGGAATTATGTGATTAGCTCAAGCATATGAGCATAAGCATGGAAGATGAACAACTCAGTCATGCCTTGAAGGAGAAAATAGAAGAGTGAAAATTTTTCTAGAGAAAATGTTGCCCTGAAGCATGAGATGGAATCCATCATGATGAAAATGACCAAGGAAATTGAAGATAGAAAGAAGAATGAAGAAAAGCTTTCTCAATCCTTGAAAGACAAATTTGAACAATGTAGCCAATCAGACAATGAATTGGAACAATCTAAAAACAATGAGGAAATGCTTGAAAAACAACTTGATGATCTCAGAGATGAACTTACTATCTCAAATGAGTACAAGGAGAAATTCAAAGCTAGTTCAGTCAAACTTGATGAACTGATTAAAGGTCAGAGGACTGATGGTGATAGGTGAGGTCTTGGATATGAAGAAGGAGAAATTTTTGGATCCGGACAAAAGAAATCCAGACAAGGGAGATTCAAGCAAGGAAATCAAGTGAATGGAGCTAGAAGGAATCCAGTAAGACAACCAAATGCTCAAAGATTCAATGGCTATTGTTTTGCTTGCAACAAATTCAGTCATATGGCTTCTCAGTGTAGGAGCAGGATGAACACAAGTGGACCATCATTCTCATGTCAGTGCTTTAATTACTATAAGTATGGTCATAAGTCTAGTGAATGCAGTGTTATCATAAATAACTTTCATAGAGATATTAGATGCTATGCATCCAATAGACTTGGGCATATTGCTAACCAATGCAGATCAAGGAAAAATCAGTGGAACAGTTGGTCTGAACAGAGAAATGTTGTGTGTTACAATTGCAACAAATTTGGTCATATTGCTAGATTATGTTGGAACAAAAGAGGTCTGGTAAGACATAATACATAGCAAGATGTCAAAGGAAAAGGGAAAGTTACTATAGATGTGATCACGAGACAAATGTAGAAGAAATGGGTAAAAAAGAACTCCTCTATTGAAGGAAATACGCCAGCACCAAAATCTACTTCTGGAAATTCCTCCAGGAATTAGTTTTAGGCCTTTGGCCTAGGGGAACCTGTCAGAAGAAAAATCCTTTAACCCCTTGCAAGAAATTGATACTGGAATGTGGACCAGTCTAGTAGGTGGATCAATGATTTTTAGATGTTGTTTAACCCAATTGGAGGCAGTATTATAAAGTTTCTGAAATCTGTAGAAGAATCATTTGTCTTAGTGTAGGAAAACAGAGTAATTAGATGAACTAGGGTAAAGGCATTTATTGCGACAAGAAGGGTTAGGTGTGTGAACAATAAAAGAACATTTCTATCCTTCATTTGTCATTTTTCATTTTGGCAAAAAGTAGTTTGAAGATCCCTGGAGTGAACCTTGTTTATGGAGAGACTCAAAGCATGAAGAATATTTTGCAATTAAACTCTAATTCGACGGAAAGGTATTTATCGAAAAGCTTGTGAATTTGTGATTTTTTAATCATGGCCACTCCATTAGAAATAGAGGTTAAGGACATACCTCATCCTAAGTTCAAATGGAATCCTTATAAGTCTATTGAGATCAAGCCCTTAGGAGCATTTCCATCTGTACCGTACTGAGTGTTGCACACAAAAGATATTAGGGCTTATATACATGCCAATATTGAAGAATTTAGAAGTTCTCAAATAATGAATCTGTATTCCCATCATATAATTAGAGAGGATTTTATTGTAAAGCCAAAATTTCAAACCCTAGAAGAGAAGAAGTTCACACAGTTTGTGAAATTTCCCATATTTGAGGAAAATGAATGGGTTAGATACATTTTAAGCTGTGTTCATGCCGAGTTCATGTGGCTAAATATACCCTTCAAGATCACAAAGGAGGCTATATGTGTAGTCATGGGTCTGAATTCCACCGGTAGACGTCTAGTCTTGAAATCCATGAAAAATGAGAAGGTTATTGAGGCAATAGGTGCGCAATGGGATCGAAGGGCAATGACAATAGAAGACATTGCTAAAGTGGATGTAAAATTTGCATCAATGGTCATTGGCTACAAGATATACCATTCTAGCTGGGATAATTCTATATCTGGTATGACCATCTATGAAACTTATGAAATGGTGAAACAAAATGCAGAATATGACTTGTGTGAGTTGCTCAGAAGTCAGTTGATGGAGAATTTGAAAAAAATCAAGAAAGATAAGAAGAATACTTTCGAATATGGTAATATTCTATTGTGTTTATTCTTCTATTTCATGGATGAGGTTCCGGGTGTTGGAAAAGTACATTGGAAAAATGATGAGCCTGTAGCTATTTAGATAAGGAACATGTTGTTTGGAATTGGTGATCATCAGGTCAGAAATACTACCCTCTGGGGATACTTTAAAAATTTCCAGAATATGATGGATGCCAGGGAAAGAATTCCCACTTCAATTGTGGAACAGTACAAAGATATTATCTGTTTCATGGTGGATATTGACCAGTGTTACATGGAAGCTGCTGATCCTAGAACAATATGGATCATGCCTATGGGATACGAAGTAGAATAGAACATGTTCTAAAAATGTATGTAGAATACTTGTTGAATTCACCTTTGGATTAGGGAGAAGAGAGGTTTGGAAATTATGCAGAGAAAGGTATGCAAGTTCATATGGAATTGAAAAAACTAGTGATAGTCAAGAGAGTAAGAAAAGAGGTAGAATTTTTTGTAGAAAATATGGGCATACCTGTAGAGAAATTGAAAGAAGTGTGAAGGAAGAGAGAAGAGGCTAAAGTAGAGAAAGAAAAAATGGAGTCTACAAGTCCGGGAGCATCCTCTGCTCGCACTAGATCTACAAGGAGTTCCCCTGTAGCCAAGCCAGCTCAAGACAAGCCTTCCAGTAAAAGGAAGAAGAATAAAAGCACAAGAACATACAAACCTATTTCAGAAGATGAGGAAACAAAATTAGAAGAATTTCTAAGAGAAGTGAAATCTACCGGAACTCAGGTTGTCGAGTTAAACAAGAGCAAATCTTCCGGCAAAGAAGAAAAAGAAAAAAAGGAAAAAGTTGATAAACTTGGTATGTCAGTTGAGGAAGTTGAGAATGTAGTTATCAAGGATGGTAATATTAAGCCCCTCTGTGAATTGTATGAAACTTTTGATAAATCAGGTCAAAGAATTCTTGAAGAAGCTCAAATAAAACATATGAACATTTTCAATGAAGTTCTTGTTGAGATTATGTCTGGCTTACCAAAGAATTTGTATGATATTTTGGAGTCGATAAGATTAAGTGCTAGGATAGAAGAAGAGAATATAAGGAAGAGAATTCTTGTAGATTTATGTCCAGAAATGCCAATTGAGGAGATGAATTTACTCCTTGAAAAATCTAAAAAGGAATTTAAGAGCAAGACAAGGGTGAATAAACTCATGATTGGTGAAAATGATGTTGTCGTTGGTGAAACCAAGGAGATTCTAGAAGAGTTTCTATTAAAGAATAAGACTAATGTTGAGAAAATAAATACTGAAAATGTTTCAGAAAATTAGGAAGTAAATGTAGATGCTGAGGATTTTCAGATTCCTCCTAATGTGGAAAATACAAAGACACCTATGGAAATTGAAGTTCCTAAGGTGGTATTAGCTGAGGAGAAGGAGGTGAAAATTTATGAGGTCGAAGAACCCAAAGGCAATCCAGAAACAGTCTCTGAAGAACCTAAGGATGAAGAAGAAAAAGTTCAAGTTAAGGAGATCATAATATAGGCAAGAGATATTGCCAAGGCAGTGAAGAGATCTTTGATGGAGCACCAAGAAGATTTTGATCCTGAATTGGATGAAAGCTCAATCAATCTATCCACTTTTTCCTCAATTTAGATGATGAAGGTCACATCAATTGCTCAAGCTAAGGTCAGTGAGAAGATTTTGAAGTCTCACATAAAGGATAGTGAATTGCTAAGCCTTGCATATGGAGTTCTACAAAAATTAGTGCCTAATCATGTCATGGATTCATCGGTTTCCTCTTCTGGTGAACTAAAGAAGCTCATAAATGTTGTAAGTACTCAATTCAAGTCTCTTGAGAAATCTGTTGAGGATAAAGTGCAAAAAGAGTTTAATGGTAAAAGACTTAGTCAGTTGAAGGAAGTGATAGCAAAGGATAAGAATATGTTAGTCACCTGCATGAAGAACATTCAAGGTTCTATATTTGAAGCTGGAAAGGCCTATAAGGCATGTTTGGCTTTGTCAAAGTTTACTTAAGGTAATTTGAAAAAGGTGAAGGATCTTAAAAATCAATTAGCTATCATTTCTGATACTTTTGATCCATTAGTTGGTAATGTTGCTCAGCAAGAAGGTTAAGTAACATCTCTACTTGACAAAATAAGATGCTTGAAGAGTGAAAATGACAGGATTATTGGGAGAGTAAGTGAACTCAAAGGACTATTTTGTCTGAAGATTGAGATAATGGTGAGTGCTTTGAAGAAAGCGAAATCTACTGTGGCAGTTAGTAACCCAAAGAATCTTGATTCTATAGAAGCTAAATTTTACTTAATGTGTGGTCACATAACAATTTTGGAGAGCCTCAAAAAGGTTTGCGATGACAATTTAAGAGTGTTGAAGCAAGAAATATTACAGATATTTTCAAACTTTTGTAAGTTACAAGTTCATGCTTGTATAGTTTTGGAATTTTTTTTCATTTCCCTAGTTTTTTCCATTGATGTCAAAGGGGGAGAAGTGTACAGTGAAAAATTTATAGTTGTCATAGGGGGAGTTTCTTTTATGAGTCAATATTGAAGTTTCTTTTTGAATTTTTGAAATGGTAGTGTAATTCATGCTGGTTTTGTTCCAACACTTAGTCATTTTTCACTAAGTGTTGCCATCAACGCCAAAGGGGGAGATTGTTGGCAAGAGACACTACAATTATGCTTTGGTGTTGTCATTGATGGCAAACCTAGTTAGTAATTGGATCCGCATGACACCATTTGCTTATACTGACAGTTAGATTGAGGATAGTTAGGAAGAACATAGCATCTGATAGTTTGGTGTTCAACGATTCATGTGCAGATTTCCAGTTGTTATCTTGAGTTGTAGATCTCACGAAAGGTGCATTAGTGTATTTATTGTGTTATCCAGAAATCTTAGTGCCTTGTACCAAGTCATGTGTAAGTTTGGAGATCCGGTTGATATTTTTTTGTTTATCAGTATTTTGGGGCCAACTCATTTGATAAAATGTGGTGTAGATATTCAAGTTATGTTTATTCGAATATTTT
>VDFB02353493.1:396278627-396340842 GCA_007258455.2 Sequoia sempervirens
TTTCTTTTCAATCTAGCCCACAATCTATCAAGTGTCTCTTCATTTTGTTTTGGACTAATATTATCTGACATGATTTTTCTTTACCAAGCTTGACTATTTATATCTTCAATAAATATCAAACTCACACTCCAATCATTTTTATTCATAGACAGGTAACAAAATCTAATAATTTTGATATTTTACACCCAAAAAAATTGGCATGCAACCACCCCTACAAAAGAGAAGATAGTCTAAAGTTAATGACCCCAAAAAACACTTTAAAATGCTAATTCTAAAACTTATTAAATTCTGATTTTACTTTGATTTCCAACCGTTAAGACTCCTAAAATCATAATATTGAACTTGATCGCAAACTTCCTACAACGATGGAGGTAGCAAGCTAGTAAGAGCAAGTGACCCATTCCTATGGAGCAACAAGTCGGAATCACCATTGCTAATGTCAATACAGATTTATCCCTTTAGTTAAAGATGTAATGTGTCACTTCTTACGACGAGCTTACCCCTAGGGCCCTCAACATTGAGAAAGCCCTAATCGCACAAGGAAGCACACACTAGTAGAATTTTGCAAATAAATGACTAGGTGACTAAAACTTTTAGTCACAACAACTAAAAATGACTAAATTCTCTCATTTTTTGCAACTTAGCTATAAATGAGTAAATAAATTACTAGTTTGGTCGTTGATTAAAAATTATTTAGTCACAAATAAAAATAACTAAATAGTTAGTCATTTATTTAGTCATAATCCATTTGAATAAATCATTTAAGGAATCAAGAATATGGCCTGCCAAAATACTCTAAAACTTTAATAAATATACCCTAAAACTTTTGTCAAAATCTTATTTTCAGGCATAGCCCACCAAAATGGAGTTTTCATTTTAATAAACATACTCTAAAATCTTCGTCAAAACATTATTTTCAAGAATAGACTACCAAAATGGAGAAGTGTTTCCATAAAGAATGACAGAGAATGGTGAGGAGATGTGCGTGAAAGGAGGCATAGGATTCATTGTTGCTTATCTCATTCCTGCTCTGCTCAACAAATCTTACATTGTTCCCTCTACTATTTGTAATCTAGGTATTTACTTGGCATATATTTGCATAATCTCAAATTCCTTTAGAGGCTTTTGAAGTATCAATGTACCCTATATAGGGTTTAGAATGATTTATTTTAATTAAAAAACTAAATAAATGATGTATTTCCCTGTAATTAGATAATGTGGAGATTTAAATCTACCGCAACACACTATCCTCTTTGGCACTGTATTCATTACTCCAGCTACTAGGGTTTTGCATGTGACATCTTTAATATCTTCATGACTGTTGCTTTTAAATAGATCTCAATCTTTGCTTTAATCCTTTTCATGGTAACCCTTGAGTTCCATAATCCACCTTCAATCTATTCTAAGAATGGTGTCTTAAGCTAGACTACATAGTATGCATATAAAGCAAGTCCTTCATACCTGCCATTGTTCCAAACCACCACTCACTACCTTGCTTAAAATGTTGCCTCCATAAGCACAATAGCATGTTTTAAAATCATGGTTGCCAGTGATTGAACATTAAGGTCACCACTTTCATCAAGATACAATGAGATTTTTGTCTTCAAACTCAAGGCATTATGCAAGATAACATTGTGAATTTTTTTTTGTATGATTTGATTTTCTTAACATTTACTACTTTGCTAACTTCCTTTAAGACTGGGTATTGCACCCTCAGCTACAATCTCAAACAACTCACTACAATCTCTTGAAGATTCCTTTCATGACCATCCTTCTATAAAATCAAACTATGCCCTATAAACTGCCTACTTACTATAGGGGACTCATTGTTTCATGGTATTGTAGATCTTAAGATCCTTCAACCTTATTGACACTACTTCACAGTCCACAAGGAATTTTCACTATTCTCCCATCTTCTATGAGTCTCAAAACACTACTCAAACATGGAATCCACTACCTCCATTATATATTAATGGCTAAGAAGAAACATTGAACCTATGATTACCACTGCTACTTCATTTGGATAGTCATTCCCTGATTGCATTTGCCTTGTCTAACACTACCAAAAGCATTTGAAAAACCCTTAAGGTCAGCAAGGGGGTAAGGAAACTCACTGTTAAAATCTCCACTTTACTATAAAAGGTTTGAGCTTTATTATCTTGTCACTGCTTAGCCTATTTTTTACTATCACATCTCAAGTGACTATCATTCTTCTTACCATAGATTGCATTTAAAAATGTCACTAAGCTACATAGTGTGTTTGTTATTGGCTACAATCTTTAGATTGCAAGATTTTGTTATTACCTATATTGTCTCAATCTTTCTGGTATTGCAACCTCACTAATCCGCTATAGTTATTGTTTATGTTTCTATGGAGGCCTAGGGTTTGTACCCTACTCATGCTCTTACCAATGTTTCTGTTGGTATTAAAAAACAACCTTAAATCTTGGGTCAGAAAATTAGTTGTCTTGACAAAGTTGTGGTATGATCTTGGATTGTATCCTAGAGTGTGTGGGAAGTTTGTGTTTGATCATTAAGGTATGTAAACCTGATCAGGAAAATGTATCCTATATAGCATGGGTCTTGATTTAATACTTTCCATAATGGTTATTAGCATATCACATTATTATAGTTTGTATAAACTCCAAGATTGCATTCAAGTATGTAACAAACTTGGCTTGTAGTTTAAGCACTTAAGTACATTCATATAAGGTTTAGAAAATCTCTGGATCACCTCTGAATAGGCCCATTAAACATGGGTTGTGCTTGAATGCATCTACATAATTGATATAACACAACCACTTTGCATATCAATCCAGATATAGGCTCTTTATTGTAGGAAGAGGTAATCACCTTCATCATGCTATAATTACATCCTAAACTGCTGCTAAACTTGAGACAACCTCAATGCACCCAATGATGATTGACACCTACATTATACAACCTAAATTAACTACATTATATGAGTGCCTCCATTTCTATCACAACATAGCCACAATAAACTCTAATACACATGAATGCATCTTGTATTTGTTATAGCACAACTAAGGCCACATGACCAATAGAGTTATGGATCACATAATTACTACAAGAATTTGTTCCTTGGTTGTGACCTGCATTCCACACAACAAAATATGGACATGAAATTCTCAAACCCTAAACCTCTTAAAAAATGAAATATGATGAGATGTTGCTTTAAAATATGGTTTTCAAACCTGGAACTACAAATCTGACTTCACAACTGAATTCTGCAAAAATACAATGACTACCCTCAACCTGGCGATATCTTCTTGAATCTTTTTTTATTTTTCCCAAGAAAATCGTCCTTAGTTTTCCACAAACTGTCTCAAGTAGAGCAAAACATTGTCGCAATAAATCAGCGAACTCACTTTTCTTTATGTCAACCACAATTTGATTTTTTTCTATTTTTCATGTTTGTCGAAATTTCGACGAAACTGATAGTCGACATTCGACGAAACCTAGGTTCATCGAAATTTCAATGAACGTCGGGATAAACTTTTAAAAAATTGAAAATTACACATCAAATTTTACAAGCACCCAACGATACATCAAATTATACATATTTCGTCGAACATTTTCGTTGGATTTTGCAGTCAAATGAGTTAGTGTAGCTTCAACCTTTTTCCTTTTTATTAATGGCTCCTTTGGAGATGATGGCTCCCTAGTTGGTGAATCCAACTCAATTATTTCTAGACCAGAAGAATGTTGTGGTGGAGACTGCACCTTTGACTCCTTAGACTGTGCAGGAGTTGCTATTGTTAGCTACTTTTTAATTGTGCTTTTCCTCCTTGAATAAATGTGCACCTTCGTGGAAGGTTGTAGAGTTGTTTCTCCCTCTGTCATATGGGCCTTCCCCTTACCTTCTACTACCCTTTCCTCTAGATTAGCAACAACTTTGTCAAAGTTATGAATAACTGTCTTAATCTTCAAAATTGGGTCACTAATATCTAACAAAGCTTTAAAATCATGGTCTTTAACCCTTCTTTCTCTCTCCAATTTTATGAAAACACCCCACTTCCTCATTTCGTCATTTTGGACATCAAGGTCAAAAATATTTCTAATAAGATCTTAGGGCAAAGTATGGGTGTGAGCATATCAGCCTCCCTTGATTCTCTTCATCAACCAGATTATGAACCCCTCAAGATCATAAGTCTTGTATTCTCATAGCTTCATATTATAGGGCTTGAGGTAGTTTTCCACAATATTTCTACATCCAAGTGTTTCCATAACAAAATTCGTAAACACAATTTATGTAGGAAAAAATGTTCCCTTTCTCATCCCATTTAGGAAATAATCATCTATATTTCCCAACTTCCACATCACCTTCAAAAAATAAATTCTTTAAGGCACCTCCCTGGGGAGTATGTGAGGTGTTATTTGTGTGCCAAATACTCTCAAAATAGTGCAATCCATATAAGGGATCACATTTCCCTATTTGTGAGCAATGCCTAAATCAGGCCTCCTCTCAACTAGCCTCGAGAATTCATGTAATTCTTTGGGGACCCTAGGCACATCCATCATTAAATCCCTTCTTAAATTAGAAGCAAAGAGATTGATAGTATTCAAAAAATGGTCTTTTTCTCATTCCTATCTAATAAAGGATTCCATGACTGCACTGGCATTTCAATGCCATCTACATTCCTCCTAAATTCCATATCCTAGCCGAAATAATTTCTACCTCAAAAGAAACATGTGCATGAATAATGAAAATCACCAGGCTCCATGTTCCTCAATGCCACCAACCCTTTGTGAATTTCCTCCGCTATATAGGGGGAAAAATAGCATAAAGCTTTTATGTTGGGGTGCTAGATATTTGCAGCCATGTACATTTCAGCAATTGGCATGCTAGAGCTAGGATCAAAACACAAAATGTGGTAGACAGAATAGAAGGTTTTCTGAAAATATGTAAGGAAGTAATTAATGGGGAGGGGCTCAACATTAGAGAGCCCCCAAGTAATCTTCCTTTTGTTCTTTCCTTTCCTTGTCGATATCAGAAAATTGGTCAAGATTGAGACCCTAAAATTGTGCTTTACTTTAATATATTCCTCCTTCAGCTTCCTCATATCAATCTTGACCATGTCATTGCTCAATTAGTTCAACCTGAACACATGTAATTTCTACCCTAGTAACCCATACCATATTATTTTCATCATGATTTCTAACAACCCTAACCAAAGGATCATAGTTCACAACAATGGCCTTGATAAGATCAACATCAATATACATGTTGGGAACAACCAACTTACCCATGTCTAACTTTTAGGGGTTGCTAAGTGGGATACCAGCATTCTTGTTTCCGCACCAACCATAAAAAGAGTCCATACAGAGTATGATAGGATAACATCCTTAACTGTGCAATACTTATTAGTGATGCCAAACTTAGTTCCAGGGCCATGATACATAGGCTGCCCTTTTGCTTTATTAGAAGTTGAGGGTTCCAATTGGTCAATTAAATATTGAACCAACGGTCTTACTACAGGTTTAGGCTTAGAGGCTTGGCCCTTTGAAGTAAATTCTCAAACTTTAGGTGTCATAGGTAACATACAATTCAAACTAGGGCTTGATGGGTTCAAACTAGGGTTCTTACTTATCAAGGAAAGGCTTGATGCAAAGAAAAGAGTAAAAGCACAATTTATAGCAGTTTAGAGAACGTCAAACCTTAAAAGAAACCTAATTTAGAGAGAAAGCAACATCAATCACAATTTTAAATGGAAATAAGGGTAAATTCAAGTTCAAGAAAGGTAAATTTCACTTACTAGTTGCATGATGCAAGAAAACCTAATTTCATGATGCCAAATGCTCGAACAACTCAACAATAATCTCTAGATGAGTTGATAATGCTTTAACAATCAACAAGAAGCTTTAAGGCAAGCTTTTATGGAAAAAAAAGCCATCAGTTCAGTAGAAAACCATCAACTCCACCATTACTATTCACTCACGTGAACTAGAACAGCTCAATGGTGTACATTTTAGAAACTTTGAATGTTTTCCATTGATTTGATCTTGATGTAGACCAGTGTGCGGCTTAGATGGAGTCAACAAAGTTTGAATGCTTTATTTTTAGCTAACTCGACATCCATCATGTTTTGTTTCTTCCAAGTGTACATCTCCTTCATCAAAATCATGGTCCCATCATGCCTTATTAGCCAATAGAAAAACCATGTGGCACTTGCTCGCTAGCCCTCTGAGATTTGCAAGTTTTAGATCTGCAGTCACGGGCTAGTGGGAAATGACCCAGAATAACCAGACGACCATCAACTTGCTTCCCTTTTAATCAATAGGCTAATGGACATAATGTATTACCTCCTTTAGCAATAGATGGATGAGATTAGAACATCTCGATGAATGTTTTGCATGTGCTCATATGGCCATTTAGTAGCACATTTTTTAGCCCTTCAATATTTGTCGAGAAATATTTTACCAAATATTCCTATGTCCTCAATATTTCTATGGATGGTGGCCATGGTTCCACATGGCATCCGCCCGCTATCCCTCCACGAGCCTAAATCTAACAGTGGGTCCCCCATGGGCTAGCAAGGAACGACTAAGATTCATTTGCCATAACACATTGTAACCATTGATTTAGTAACCTTTAGCCATCGGTGCCTTTGAACAATGGTAGGGCCCACCACGAGGGTGGATAGGTGTCACCTTCCCACCATCCCTCCGAATTCTTTATTTTAATCCCTCAGGTTGGATGGGAACCGATAGAATGCACTCAATGGGACCCACCAAGGATTACTAAGGAATTTAATAAGCATGTGTGCTTATTACATGATTTAAAATGTGGTCATTTTCTTAGGTTTATGACGTAGAAATATCTGAGGAAGTATTAGACCCGAACCTAGGAAAAAGGGAAAATATTAAAAGATTTGTGACCCACACAATATGAAGCAATATTTATAATAAATAAATGGGCAATGATTGAGAATACTAGGCTCAAGGGGTTGGTAACCAGATGGATTCAATGGCATAAATGGAAACTTAGGAAACTTGGAATGGGTGATAACTAGTGAACCGTGAAATAGAATGTATGCAAAGAGACTGAAACTTAGGGTTTTTCAAGAGGCTTAAGACACACATAGACCCTAGAACAAAAGTAAGACTAAAACCTTAAGCCTTAGGACACACCTAGATCATAAAGACAACCAAATTTTTCTATATTTATCAGTGGAACATGAAAAATTTTGAGGGGTTCCACCAAGTCCCATTTTGGAAGCAAGAGAAGCTCTTTTTACACAGTTTAATCTATTTGATAGCACATATAGGAAATGTTTTAATTTTTCTATGTAATAACAAAAGATGACTCAAATACTTAAGTGTATTTCTTTAATTTTGAATATCGACCTATCTTGCTTTCCAGTATTGTATTCACTATCTTTTGACTCAAAATAATCAAGGGTTATTTATAAGCTGTCATATCACATCATGTGTTTATGTTATGGATGTTGAACTGTTAGCTTTTGCTCAAGAAATGGATTAATATTCCTTTTAGTTATTTATCAAAGATTGTGTGAATGGAAATGCAATAGGAATTTATAAGTAGTGTGATAAGTGTTGTTCTTTAAAAATGATGCAAAATCACATATCAAATATAATATCATGGAATACAATATAAAATATCACAATTTCATGGAACACAATATAAAATATCATCAACTATAGTTTGGAATATGATTCATGAAGTGCAATATAAAATAAAATATCATGAAGTGCAATGATTCACAATTTCATGGTCCATGGAATACAATATGATATATCATCAACTACAGTTTGGAAAATGATTCATGAAGTGCAGTATAAATACCTAAAAGTTGCTAATTCATTTCCATTTCCCAAATGGAGTTAGGGTCCTAAAATTGACGTTCAACTTGAGATAAAGTAAAAGAGTCATCTAGATTTTGAGTCTGGTCTTCATTTCCTTTGCCCTACATCTCAAATTCAATATTCATTGTTTCAATGTCATTTGTCCCACTGCTAGTGCCACCAGTACTAGTGTTTGGAGTGTTGTACAACCCTCTTCTTTTGCATATGGACCTCCAGATTGTGAGTGCCCTTTCAAAAGGAAATTTTTTGACATTATACGCAATTCCTTTCACCCTTAATCAATTTTCCAAATTATTGTCTAGTTTGTTTCTTATCTTTGATTTCAAAAGCACCAATGACCTGAAAAATCTCTCATCCTCCACTAACCCCAATATCATTGTTTAAAATAAATCAGCAAGTTTGAAATATTCTAATATTGAACTACATAATATTTCACTCCGACCTAAGTTTTTCCAAGCCTTTGTTATTGATCTTGATTCAAAGGGATCTATAATATGCTTACATTGTTGTCTAAGCTTATCTCCATTTATAATTCCTTCTATTGTATGCTCATTGTATTTTACACTTTTTGAAAAGTGTTCAACCAAGATTTTTACTTTATCTTGAAAATAGGTTGGGATATCTTGGTTTATCCAAAATTGAGGATACACAATACCCATGGCTTCAAGTATTTCTTGTTGAGGGAATCTATCATAAATCTTTGTGGAAAGATATTTTGCAATTTCCTTCAAATTATCACTAATAGATTTAACAATGTCGTTAAAACTTCCTTTGTAACAAGTACTTCTCTAATAGAGTGCTCGGTTGTCATGTAATGGTACATTGGTATCTCAAATCCATGTACATAAATACATAAGTACCCACTTGCATTAAACTATAAATAATTATCAAGATGATTCAAATCTATAATTTTCTACCAAATGAAAAAAATTGGGCTTTTAGAAGTTAGATCTAGATATAGATGATCAATAACCATGCATGTATTTATACGTAGTTTGGAATATTCATTAATATACATAGTTTTGTCTCGGGATTTCTTCACAAGATTGTTCATTTCATCCAACATGGGGAGAAGACTAGCAAAATTCAAGAGTGTCTCTATATCACTTAACCTATGTAAGAGGTTAGGAGCTTTGTCTATTGTGTTGTGATGCTCATACATTACTTCAATCAAGGATTGATATTCTGAAAGCACTCATTGCGTTGGTCCATGTAGGGAGATCCATATGGTATCAACATCCTTGAGAAGCTTGTTTCCTAATATTATTCCCTCAGCAACGTTTTGAAATCCCACAAAACATTTGGGACTTTGATAGAAGTATGTGTAGATCTCGTGGACTAGATTTTCAACTTTTGATACTGTAGGAAACTTGCTTACAATCCTAAATGCTAAATTCATTCTATGGGTCATATAGTGAATGCCAAGTGTGTACGGTGCACAAGTAGTTTGTAACTTTATGAAAACATCGGTCCTATGACCTTCCATTACTGCACCTCCATCAACTCCTACACACACCAACTTTTTGGCAATTGTCAAGTCATCCATACCTGTAATTTTATTCAAATATTTCTTGACTATGTTCAAATAGATTTTATGATGTTGAACTATCCTTCATTTTATGAACACAGAGAAGATGAGCTTGGAAAACATGTTTTTTAATAGTATACACATGCATACAAACCCAAGAAGTATTATCTACTATAGTAACTTCATCTAAAGATAATGCAATGAAGTTTGACTCTTTTACTTTCTCCTTTAAATCTTGCTTTTCCACTGTAGTAAGATAGTTTTCCCATTTGTATCCAGTGTTTACTGACAAATGTGCGCTAGGAAAGTGAGGGACACCCAAAAAAGATAATAAATTAAAATATTTTGGGTAGTCTATCATAGGACACCCTTTGGAAAAAAATATGAAAAACAACACTCATCTAAACAATTTTTTCTAGTTGTGCTTCTTCCATTACTTTTGCAAATTGAGCCTCAATTGTACCTCAACATGCAACAAGCTTCGAGATTCTTTGCTTATTCTCTTCATATTCCACGACATACTTAACATGAACATATTCTTCCTTTGATTTCCATCGTACTACTGATTGTTCCTTTTCGTCTATGATTTATTTTTTATAGACTTTACCGATATACTTTTCTATGGTGTCAAGCTTTAGCTACAACTCCTTGTCTCTTTTACATTTCCAACTACAAATCAATCACTTGAATTTTGTTGGAGTTTTATCTTTGTTTTCTTTCTCCACTGGTACAATGAATGGGTACTTTGACACCCAATCAAGCTGAAAATTCCTTGGCATTTCCCACTTACGCCCCACTTTTAATTTTCCTTTTCTTTTCTTGCTACCAACATCATCCTAGTCAATTATCTAATTCTAGCTAATGAGGGTATCCATTGGAACATCTTCTATGGTATTTCCATCCTCATTTGACTCATTTAACTCAATGAAAATCTCACCTTGACCTTCCTATGGTGGTGAGGTATTGTGAATTCCTTCTTCATTAATATTTGGTGGAAGAGTTGATAATGTAGGTCCATCTTGATTTGATGGATCAAAAGCATTGCAATTCCAAAGTAAGATTGTATGGCAACTCTACATTTTGGGTGTTTTGATGGCCTCCTAGTCCCTTCACCACCTTGAGGAGTCTTACCCTTGTTGCACTTGCTACTCAACATATTGGCCTCTCATTTCGAATAAAATATGGAAAAAAATGTCTTCTTGTTTAAGAAGGATAGAGAATATAGATCCCATTCCCTACTTAATATCATCTTTAAGATTGAAGCAAGAATGTAAAAGAGATAAAGAAATCTTATGACATTATGAAGAAATGATCACTCACCTTTAAGTTTAGGTTTTCACTAACTTGCTATTCTTTAATGTAGAAATGCCTGTGTTGTAAGTTTGTAACTTGCCTACGATCAACTTCAAGGTTCCAAGTCCAACTTCTGAATTGAGATCTCACAAGTTTAGAATTGAAAAAAATGTGTAAGAATAAATGATAGTTTTGATTGTAATTATATCAATCCATATTTGGTGAGTTTCACAAGATTTTTAAATGGTATATTAAAAATTTGGAAAATCCCATGTGATTATACAACGATATGTTATAATTTTCAAGGAGATTATGGCCCTATGATTAGCATGGAGGTGTCATAGCAATTGACTAAATGTGTCCTCAAATGTAATTATTTTTTAATGTTATT
This sequence comes from Sequoia sempervirens, assembly GCA_007258455.2. Lineage (NCBI taxonomy): Eukaryota > Viridiplantae > Streptophyta > Pinopsida > Cupressales > Cupressaceae > Sequoia > Sequoia sempervirens. The sequence goes on from VDFB02353493.1 coordinate 396,289,688, forward strand.
GGAAAAATGGGTCCTCAGAAGCAACTATTTGTAAATTTTAACTGGTGAAATGGGTCCTCACAAGCAACTATTTATAAATTTTAATTGCCAAAATGGGTCTTGATACACAATGTTGTTTTAATAGTATTGATGAATATGTAGGTGATTTATTATATGCTTCTGAGATTCCAAGCAAAAATATTAATTGGTCCATTTGAAACACATAGTTTGTTATAGCAAATTGATTACTTAAATATTCCTCATAAAATAAATCAACGGTGAATGGACATGAATTGAACCAACAATTCATAAAATATGGGTGGTTTGGCCACCCTATTGGGTGCGATCAATTCACCAATTTCGACTTGGCCAATATCTAATATTTTCCAATTGGCGAAGATTCACCACTAAAAAAATCCATGCACAGGGCCAAGTATTAGGAGGATGCATATAAGTGTTAACATCCAACCATGCTAAGTTTCAAATTTATCATTCAAAATTTGTTTATGCTAGTCAATTTTTTTAGTAAATGGGAGGAAAAATAAGAATATGGTTAGCATACAATTTATTAAAGAGGCTCAAATAAATATCATATGAAATGACATGCATGAATTCCAACCACTTTGAAATGAATCAACACCTTAAAATGCCTAGATGTTTTAGTATCTTCAGTGAACATTATTTACCATTACATGTTGAAATTTAGAATAAATGACAGCATAAGGTAAGTAGTTGAATAGTTGGGATAAAAAAATTTAATGAATTCATAAACAATGATGCAATGATTAAGTATATAAAAATAGTTATATTGTTGGTGATGTTACTCATTGTAGAAATATTTAAACAACTTTGTTATGCACATTAAATTTTTGTGTAAGCATACCAATGTAAGAGGAAATGAGAAAAACATAATTAGAAGAAAAATAATAGAGTAACAACTAAAGTTAAGTAGTGAAGTACACATAAAATATGAGTAATTACTAAAAAATGGGTCTCCTTTATTATGTGTTTAATAGATAGGGGTGCATGCAAATTGAGGAGAGAGGGAAAAGTCATATTTTAAGATTTATAATATGATTTGAGTACAAAAAAATAAGTATAAGAATGATAAAGTGGCTTAAAAAATGAGTATAATCATGATAAATTGAGAATGGAAAATTAAGTATAATCAAGATAACATGAGTTAAAACTTTGAGTATAAATAACTGATAAGAAAATACAAGGAAAAATAAAGATGAGTACCTAAGATGATTATCCATGTGTGATCAATGTGGATGCAAGATGAAGATGAAATATGCCCATAAATTTTCTCTCTAATTGGAGAAAATAGAAAAATGAAATAAACCACCTTGCACCACAACAGACAAGATCAAGTGAAACATTTGTTGCAAGTATGAGCAAGCTTGGTGGTGTTGTCATTAATATTGTCATTAATGTCAACATGGTTCAAAAATTTGTAGATTGTGCATCTATAGTTGAGATGTTGTGAGTACATGGAGCTATCCTTATGATGTTGCAGATGTGCTAAAATGATGAGTTTCCAAGTGCTTTTGAGAAAATTAATAAAGAGGTCAGAGGTATGTATGTGTTCAAAATGTGCTCTGGTATGTGCTCCGCATTTCTTCTTTGTTGATCATATGTGTGTGCGGATATAAAGGGTTGTTGTTGGGGATTTTTTGGTGTCATCTCCTGATTTGTAGCTTTTGGCTTGATGGAGTGTGAAAGTTGTGTTCATCGGTGTGTGAACTGGTTTGACAGAGTTGCTTGTCTGTGGACTAGGAGAAGTGTTTCTACCCTCTAGTCCTTTGTTGTTCTATTTCAAATCTTGTAGATCTGGAATATGTCTTGCAATGGTGTTCTCTGGGTTCTGAAAAAGATGTTCGTGGTTTGGTACTCCGGAAGTTGAGTTTCAGAGTTGTTCTATGTGTTTGCATAGTTTGGATGGATTAATGGAAGGTTTTATGTGTTTGAAGGTTGTTGAACTTGGTACAGATGTATTTGAAGGTATCTAGGATGTCTTCTCGTGCATGATAAAGCATGTTGCACCGTCTGTGTGTTATCTTATTGTTGGGAAGTGTGTGCTTCAATGTTCATTTTAGTTTTCATTAGGTTTGGCCGACCTAGTGTTTACACTTCATATGAAGAATTAAAATTTTAATTAAGGAAGCATGTGGTTGATCCAAGACATTTTTTTTTGTCTTGGTTAAGTTTTTTAATTGGTCCACTCTCACTCCTTTCCACTGCAGGAATGTTGAGTTTCCAACCAATTTGAATTTATGAAATGAAAAGTATATGGCCAACCTTGGAGAAATTTTCTAACGTTGAAGATGGTATAAATGCAAGTCGAGTTGTGAACGATTAAAATGTACATAAGTAATGAAGTAAGCCACAAGTGAAGAGTAGAGTTGTGCAAAAGTGAGTTGAGGTAGCAATACTTTATAGTGTTAGATTCCTGAAAGCAGTGAGCTAAAGGTTTCTACAATCTTCTAAGCAAGGTTGCAGATGTGTGTAAATTGTTATGGTGGATCTTTTTGTTATCTTTTGTATTTGTAGGCAATGAGCCTCCTTGTTGGACAGTGAGTCCTTTCTGTAGGAAATGAGCCTTTGTATTCAGGCAATGAGCCTTTTTTATTTGGTTTTTCTATCACTTTATATTGCAATTTAATCCTCACCGTGGTTTTTCCATTGGGTTTTCCACATAAAATCCGGTGTTCATCGTGTTGATTTTTCTTTCTATTATCTACATTTCATGTTCATACTTAATAACATTATAGTGTGGTTGTGAAGTTGATAAGTGTTTGAAGTTTTTTTTTTAAATTTGGTGACAACTGATTCACCCCCCCTCTCAGTTGTCTTGCACCTTTTAACAACATATAGAAGAACACAAAATAACACATGTAATAATAAATTTAAAGAAACTTATGTCAAAATAGAACTACAAGATGTATCACTTGAATTGTTCCCCACAATAAGATCATATTATTTTATATTGGTGATGCACAAGTAAAGTAAGATCTTTTTTTTTATCACATTGTAGTGTTGAGAGGGGGGGTGAATCAACATATATTAAAACTTAACCATTCCCATTTGTAGATTAAACATCACATAATATAACCTAAAAGAAGAAAAAAATGAAAACATGCACCACACAAGGACACCAAGATTTTTACGTCAAAAACCTAATGAGGGAAAAACCATAGTGAGAGTTAACTCACAATATATGAAGCTCACTGCTTACAAAGATTGCAATGTTGTTTAAGGCTCACTACCTATGGACTTGTAGAGTAAGGCATACAACCTTAGGGAAAGATATAAGGACCTGATGACACACACTATCTCAGAGCAAGATACATGAAAATTATAATGAGAAATATGAATATGAATTGTTATAACACACACTATGAATATGAATATGAATATGAATATGAATATGAATTGTTTAAGGCTCACTACCTATGGACTTGTAGACTAAGGCATACAACCTTAGGGAAAGATACAAGGACCTGATGACACACACTATCTCAGAGCAAGATACATGAAAATTATAATGAGAAATATGCTAATGTTGCAAACCCTTTTTCTCATAATTAATCCTTTACACTGACTTCACACACTTCATCTTCAACATAATTCTCATTATCACTTTATCATTTCTCAATTACCTTCACAAATGATTTTTATCTTTTATAAATATACTCTACAACAACTTAAAACCCCAATTAGATCATCTCACAGATGACCTTTAAATGAAACACATGATACTACATAGGTCAGCCCAAGAATAAGAGTCGTAGATCAACACACAACATAACAGGACCAAAAACCATCTCAACACATCCTCCAAAGTAATATTAATTAATCAAGACCAACTACAAATGAAAGAAACAATCATGTTGGCCCAAAAAATGATAATACCACCATAACTACCAAGTGTTCAACTTTGCACCAACAGAGAGAAAACCAAAGCATCATGCAAACCAAGATGTAAGCATTGTACTTTATGCATAATATATCTTTAAAATTTTCCTAAAGTTTTTGATCATCATATGCTAGTGCAACTTAAAAACCCTTTGAATATAGAGGAATGGAGCATTCCAAACAAACTGTAGCAAACTGTCATTTGAAAAGTGATCTTGCAAACCATCAAAACACCAGATACTACAAAGTAGTGTGAATTTGGTATTACTGATCATGTCTTCAAAATCGCATGGCCATCACTTCACTTTCAAAGGAATGTGGAGCATCCCAGCATACCTTTACCAATACTTTTCTCTGTCAAAGCACATACTAGAACCTGTCACTTATAAATTTCATTGTGCAAGGTGTAATGACTTGAATTCTTTAATAAACACCTTCACATCTTGACCATCTTATCTTTTGAACCCCAAGACAAAAGCTTTCTCTATTGAGGGATGCAAACCACATTACCATGACTCTGTCATATAGTATACATTGTAAATGCCTTAGCAGAATTTGTGCAACTTATCTTCATGTGTGGTACACCACATCGGTAAGATATCAATGTATAGACATGTTGGAAACCTATTGGAAAAAAGTGTACCCACCTTTGCATCACACATATACATCAAAATAATCATCACTTCTTCAAATATTGCATTGTTGATTGTATCAATAGATATCTTTGTACATCAAATAACACTAGAGTATTAAACAAACCTCAACACACATCTTTGACATCAATGACAACACATCTTGAGTTGACATCAATGAAAACACATATTTCTAACAATATCCCCCTTTTTCATTGGTGACAACACTCATTTATCTAGAAGTCTTCTCTCCCCCTTTGACATCAAGGGAAAAGTGTATGATATCTTCTATTTCTAATAACCCAAAATTGTATAAACTCTCCCTTAATATAATATTTCTTACAAAAATACACTTCCCATGATATGGAGATGCTCAAAATTGATGCTATGTACAAAGTCTTTTCAATCAAAAAATCAAAAAGATATTGGACTTCTCCACAAAATTATACAAAGACAAAATTATGCAACTTCTTTGGAAGGTAGAATATTCTTGTAAATAACCTTAAGCTACAATAGAATTTCAACCCAATTTTCTTTTTCTGAGGTGATAATGTGATTCTAACATTCAAACTACATACATAAGTCCTCAACCTCATCTAAACTTTTCAAAGTTTTCATTTTCTGACTAACTTTTTCTGCTTCATCAAGCAATCTAGATAATGAAGCAAGTCTCAAGTTTACCACTTCTCTTAACTGACTAAAGTGCTTCTTTATTTTCCCTCTTTGATTCAAAAGTAGAGACAACTACACATGAATATTTTTCAATTTATGCTTTGGTGGATCCATCCATATCTTTTTACAAATCATATGTCTCGACTCATTGAGTGATTTGTGACTTAATAGAGTCAATCTAACTTTTGATGTTTTTGGTGGAACTTGGCCATTTCAAAAAAAATTGATAGATATTTGTAACTCCATCCACACAATCCTTGAACATATCTGTGTTTTCCTACAATTTGATGTGTTTATTAGCACATTGGTTAGAGGCTTCAATCATTCTTTTGTCTTTTATATTTCTCAGGGCCTCTTGCTCTACCTTCTACTTAATGTGTGAAGAATGATCCTTAAAATAATCAATTAACAACTTTAATTTTTGTTTCAGAGGTAAGGAAGAATCTATTTTCACCTTAGGTAAACCTTCTTAAATGATCTTCACATTATAATCAATCAATTTGGTCTTCTTCATGTGTTCTTATAAAATCTCCTTCCTTATGGAAGCATGTAGAATATCTCCAAGTTGTAACTTGTGAAGGGGATAAATATTTGAAAAGTTAACTTTCCCTTCATGGGTAGGGATTTGTAAAATTTGGGGTGTGACCACAGGTTAAAACTACATCTGTATCCCTGGAAAATCCTTAAAGGAATTTGATGAAGAAGAACCTTGACCTACAAAGGCATCTTGCTTCTCATCTTCCTTCTCTTTTGTATCTTGAACTATCTCAGGATTGTCTTTTCTTGTCTATTCATTATTCCCTAAATTCTCCAAAGGAGGGACACCAACTTCATCTTGATTTTTCGCACCTTGTGCATTAGTATTTACCAAAGGACCAGTCTATTCATTTTTCTTTACATCACCATTAGTCATATTACCCTAAAAAACTAATATATATATGCCTTGAGTAGACACACTAGGTATATCTTGTAGGATAATGTCAACTAGGGAACTTGATCCAAAAAAGTCACCTCAGCCATCTTCATTTCTTTAAGTATCTTGGTTTTCTTTTCATTTGACTCTTTCTTTTCTTATTTTTATATCTCCATACCAAATATTGTTTATACTTCATGCACACCAGAGATACCTTCTCCTTCTTGTAGCTTGGAGGGACCTTGTACTTCTTTATGACCAGATATGTTTTTCTCATTTGTGTTTTCCAAATTAGGTATTTGCGGATCAACATGAACTTCATTGTGCAATGCATTGATGATTTTCTTTGTGGCCTCTTTAGTCTCATTCTAGATCTTCCTTTTGACATTTTCATGCAAGCTCATCAATAGATATATTCTCATCTTAGTGTGGAGCTCCTTAGCTTGTCTCTAGAAAATATTTTATTTTTCTTCTTGGCAGACTAAGATTCCAGAATTTTTTATAGCTTGTTGTTTCATTTCTTCGTTAGTCTTGATAGCTTCTTCTCTTCTTTGTCTCAAAGCCTCGACAAGGCTATCTAGAGAACAATATTACTAAAATATTTTTTCTTGCATAAGCATATATTCAATGATATCCTTCTCAATTGTCTTCTTTTCTGTTGAAGGGTCATCTAAATGTAGCTCCATTGTACTGTCTAGTAGGTTGCATTCAACAATTTCATTTAGGATGGCCTCAAAATATAGGGGTTCATGTGTAACTGGAGGTGTTTGCTCGGCTTCCTCTTTTTTAATCTCTTCTCCTTTCTTCTTTTGCAATGAAATATCTTCTTCTTCAACCTCTTCAATATCATCTGATTCTTCCTCATTTGTCTTTTCTCTTTTTTCCTTTTGTTTAGCCTTAGCATGCCCAACTTTAGTGGTCTTTTTCTCTAGAGAGATTAGAGGTGTTTCTTTTCTTACTACCAGTTTTTTGTGTAGGCTCAAAGGTTTGTAGAGAAAATGCAACAATAGGAGCAGATCTCCTTAGACCTTGACTAACTTCCAGAGGAATAGATTTAGCAATGAAAACCTTCACAAGGATATCAGATGTAATCTTTGAAGACGTGCCCAATATCTTTTGAAGCTCATATTTATATTTTATCTTTGAATACCATGGAGAACCCATCTACTTAAGCACTCTTTCCACTTTCTTTTCACTGGCTTCTTCTCTTTGCTTCTAGTATATTTCATCCATAATTTCTCTATATGTACCAAATATTTTTACTTTAGGATCCTTAGTTTTTTATAGTAGAATATCTATATAACCTTGTACAAAATCATTCTCAACCTCATAAGGTAGCTCACGTATCCATGAGGTTTTGGGCTCCACAACTTCCATGAAACAATAATCCTTGCTCGCCATAAAAGTTACCTCATTCTCATATTTATGGACCAAACTAGATGGTATCTTATATCTTGTTTCCATCTCATTTTATAAATTCTTGAAAAATCCCCAATAGAAAGTAGTGTATGCTTTCTCATTTTGAAAAATATTCATGTGTTGTTTAATTTGTGTTGCTACCAGAGTGAATTTGCCCCAAATTTTACCCTTAAAAATAGGTAACTCATTCAAAAAGAACAAAGTAAGGCATATAATCAAAGAACCAAACCTAAAATTATAATTGGGTTATTTTTTTCTCCTCAAACTCTCCATTAGCCACTCTCTTAATAATTCACATAGATTGAATTTGGTACCTTCTTTTACTATTTTATGTGCAATTTGAATTACAGTGGCGTTGGTAGTGCCTTCTATTTTTGTGAAGTAAATCTTATATGCAATCCCCATTGATGCATACCAAACACTAAGATTAATGATATTTTTAAATGTTAGAGTTCTCTTATAAAATTTAGCACTGATGAGCTCCATAAATGTTTCATTCTTTATAGATTTTAGCACTGGGACTGGTCCAGATGCACAAATACTTGTAACTACACTAATTGCATCCTTTGTGATCTTGTAGGTTTTTTCTAGAGAAATGTAATTCTCATGAATGTGGCTCAAGATAATTCACACCCATTATTTTTTTTGCAGAAGTTTGGAAAGTATTTCTAGATATTCAATCCTTTCGCAATAATGTTTTGCATATTTCAGCTAGTATACTTCATTCTCATTTAGTAGCTCATGTCTGACTTCTTCAAAATAAGAGGTATGATTAATCTCATTCAACTAGGAATGGATGTAAATCCTTATATCTTATAAGTACACAACACCAACTAGAACTTTTGAAAACATACCATCTTTATCCACCTCCATAGCTTTGAATAAAAACTTCTTGTATTTGGGCCTTGGCATCTCAACAACATCAATGATAGTTTGTGTAGCCATGATAACACTTTTTGATACTAGGGTTTTACAAGAAAAACTAGAGAGATACTTTTGAGTATTGCCATTAGTATTTACATGCAACACACTAAAAATATTCTTCTCTTACTTAGCAGTTGCATACACTTGATATCTTTCAAATGAGATCAATTTTGACCAAATATGAACTAAATATGCCCCTCACCAACCCTAGTTTCTCCACATTAAATGTATTTTTTAAATTTTGGTATTAGCAACTTTTTATTGTCTATGATATCATAGAGACCCATAAACATTCAACAATATTTCACATAGAGCATTTTCTCTAGAACCTTCAGCAAACATATTCATGTTAATAACAACCATTATGTTGAATACTTCAACATCTTATGCTTTATAGGGGTTTGAAAATATTTGCAATTGAAACTCCCCCTGAGCCAATACTTTCTTTTAAGTTACCAGAGGATCCATATGCACAAACTTTAAGGTATAGATTCATTCTTTGTTTCACTTTCTTCCTTCTTCTATCATACCTGTTTCATTTTCTTCTTTTATTGATTAGTGTCAATCTTCTCTTGGTGAGCAGAAGGTCTTACATTCTTTCCTTTGTAGAACCTTGTAATGTGTCCTAGTTTATTGTAATTGTAGTAGGTTATACTATCCTATAGAGCATAATTACTTCTTCTCACATTAGATCTACAATCAATAGCTCTATGACCAAACTTGTTGCATGTGTATTAGTAACCATAGAAGGATTGAGAAGTCATAGTATTACTATTCCTTATCTTTTTACTTCTACATTAATTAGCCTTATGACCAAATTTATTGCAAGCATAGCACTTACCATGAAATGATTGAGAGTTCATATCATTGTACCTTATAGGCCTAAATGAATTTTGACTCATCTTGTTTCTACACTCAATTTCCTTATGACCAAACTTATTACAAGCATAGCAGTTACCATTGAACTTGATGGGAGCCATTTGTTTAGGGGCGGGCTTTCTGAAACTTGTTTTCTTGTTCTAAAAAAGAATGAATCCTCCTTCTTTCTATCTATCTTGACTTTTCTTTGCATTTCTGAAGGATGTCTCCTAAGTTTTTCCAGGTATTCTTTCTACTTTAAAGTTATCATACAAGTTTGTCTATTTATTGTTCATAGGAATTTTCCCTTTTTCAAAACCAAGTCTAAATTTCTCTTTAGATGGATTTTGAGAGTTAATCAACTCATCAAGAATTAAAAAACCTCCTCTCAATTTTAGGCCCTTGTCAATTTTCTCTTTTTCCTTTTCAAGTTCTTTTCTAAGAGATATAATCTCTTCCTCAAGTTTTGAGCATTCAATAGTTTTATCATTGAGTTTAGTATTCAAACAGTCTTCAATCCTCTTGACTTCTTCAACTTTAACTTTCAAATTAGATATCACAACTTCTACCTCCTTGAATTTAATTTCACATTCATTTCCTCCCATTTGAGCTTTCAGTTTACCAATTTATTATTTTGATTCTTTAGCTTGTGCCTTCAATTTTATAATTGTCTCTTTTTATTTTTCAAGCATGCACTCATATTTGATATTTTCAATCTTGCTTCATCCAAATCTTCAAGAGAAGGCCAGAGTTCTCTTTCAAAACATGTTTCAAAATCATCTAGATTGATGTCCCAACCTTTAGGCTCCATTGACTCCATATCCGGTTTTGGAATAAACACATCATTGATCTTTGCTATTGACTCCATGTGTTCAAGATCAAGATTTATTTTTTATTCGTCTCAAAGGAACTTAGCTCTGATACAATTTGCTAAACACACTGTAGTGCTAAGAGGGGGGGTGAATCAACATATATTAAAACTAAACCATTCCCATTTACAAGTTAAGAATCACATCACATAACCTAAAAGAAGAGAATAAAAGAGAAAATGCACCACAAAAGATGCCAATATTTTTATGTGGGAAACCCAATGAGGGAAAAACTACAGTGAGAGTTAACTCACAATATATGAAGCTCACTGCTTACAAAGATTACAATGTTGTTTAAGGTTTGAACTTCCTATGGACTTGTAGACTAAGGCGTATAACCTTAGGGTAAGATACAAAGACCTAATGAGACACACTATCTTAGAGTAGGATACATGAAAATTATAATGATAAATATGAATATGAATTACTATAAAGAAGCATCCAACATATGTTGATGTTGCAGTCCCTTTTTCGCACAATCAATCTTTCACACTGACTTCACACACTTCATCTTCAACACAATTCTCAACCTCACTTCATCATTTCTTAATTACCTTCATAAATGATTTTGATCTTCTATAAATATACTCCACAACAACACAAAACCCCAATTAGGTTGACTCCAAGATGACCTTTAGATGAAACACGTGATACTACATAGGTCAGCCCAAACATATACATTATGAAGATAAAAGGAGTTGCAAGTAAACACATGGAATAACATGACCAAAAACCATCTCAACACATCCTCCAAAGCAATATTAATTAATCAGTAGCAACCACAGATGAAAGAAACAATCCTATTAGCTCAAACAATGACAACAACACCAAAACTACGAACTCCTCAACTTTGCATCACTGGGGAGAAACAAAAAATGTCATGCAAACCAAGATGAAAGAATTGTAGTCACACACAATATCTCTTAAAAAATTTATTGAAGTGTATGATCATCATATATTGGCACAACTGAAGAAGCCCAATGAATATATAGGAACAAAGCATTCTAGACAAACTATAGCAAACTATCATTTGAAAATTGATCTTACAAACCACCAAAACACCAAATAATATAAATTAGTGTGCATTTAGTATTACTAATCATGTCTTCTAAACCACAAGGTCATCACTTCACTTTTGGAGGAATGTGGAGCATCCCAACATGCCTCTACTAATACTTTTCTCTATTAGAGCACAAATCAAAGAACTTTCACTTATAGCTTTCATAGTGAAAGGTGTAATGGCTTGAATTATTGAAGATAACACCTTCACATCTTGACCATCTTATATTTTTAACCACAAGAAAAAATATTTATCTATGGAGGGATGTAGACCACATTACCATGACTCTGCCATAGAGTATACACTATAAATGCCTTAGCAATTTTTTTGCAACTTATCTTTATGTGTGGTACACCACATCGATAATATATCAATATAGGCATGATATAAACCTATTCGAACAAGTGTACCCACATCCAAATCACACATAGATATAAAACTAATCATCACTTCTTCAAACACTTCATTGCTAATTGTATCAATGGATATCTTTGCACATTAACTAACTTTGGATTATTATACAAAGCTCACAACACATACTTGACATCAATGGAAACACATCTTGAGTTGACATCAATGAAAACACATATAATCATTTAGATCATTTCTATAAACCATTCAATTTTGGTGGTGTATGTAGGGAAAACTTGAAAACCCTAAAAAATACAAGAGGAATTATTAAGTAGATGATTTTTGTAGCATATAAAATTACCAAAAAAATAGAAAATCAAAAAACCATGCAAAAAATTAAATATTTGACTTAATAGAAAACTACACTCAAGAATGCGATTTTTCGATATTAGAAGATTGCTAAAAGCATGGTGTAAGAGAAATATATAATATTATACTCAAGAACATGATATCACAACAAAAAAATTGAATGAAATAAATAAATCCTTACCTCTAGTAGTATGATTATGGTGCAATAAGAAAGGATAAAATATAAAGGAAAAAAAAACTTTTAAAAATTAACAAAAAGACTTGATCAAATTTAGGACTTTGTTTTAACAAATATCCTTCCTCAAGAATGTACTTGTTTGTTCTAGAAAATTGCTAAGAACGCGATGTAACAAAAAAATCAACTCAAGAATGTAATTTGATAGTAAAAATGTATGAAATCAAAGAAAATATTTACCTATAATATAGTGAATAAGGATAAACTTAAAAGCCTAAAAACACAAAATATTTCAAGATAAAAATTTACCATAAAACTAGGAAAGCCTACTTAGCATTTTTTATTACTAGATAAAACTGATTGCTTGCAAGGAAGTAGTTGAAATGAAGAAAAATAGGTTAACCAAAGTGTGGTATTGATGAACAATGAGGGACATATCTTCCTTTATTTCATTAGGAAATGGGATCCCCACAAAGAATTGACTAACAACCCTTAGGTGAATCAACCCAATGTGAGAATCTACAGATTTCCTTATGCTTTGAGGATAGGTATCAAGGTCAAACAACAGTTTGGGGAGAAAAAGTAAAAATAGAAAATCAATTCCAAAATGAAATCTAACACTTGAAATAGAAATATTAAATGCAATATTAGCATAACCAAAAAATAGATTACAGATATGAGAACGGAAGAAATGTGTTTACTAGTCACCAAAAGGCATTTTTTGAAGGCTAACTGGGACTCATTTTCCCATGGGTGAATGGATCTTTAGATAGAGGTTTTCTGTAACTTTCAGGAGCCTCTGATGTTGATATGCAGTTTCTGATTTATCCAATTTTTAGTGTTAGAAATTCAAGAAACAGATTTGTAGGTTAGATTTCATGATTTGATAACTTTGAAAACTTTTGCAACTTTGACAAATTTTCCAATCTTTCTCTTTAAAATGTCTTCAAGTCTTCTTCAACCTAAATCTACAATCACACACACAAGAGATAAAAATGTTTTTTTGTGAATAGGGATTTGCCTTGGTCAAATCCCATTTTGGTAATCAAACCTTGAAATGAAATGAAACATGAAAGAGGGAATGAAGAATGAACAAAGCTATGTTACCACTCAACAAACCCTTGAATGAACTTTGATAATGGACATCTTAGAAAGTCTGCATCTTGCATGAAATGACTAAATTGGATGTGGTTCTTGATATTTGAATAGTGCTTTGAATACTTTAACTTGATCTTGAAACCTACATCACAATGTTAGATCCAAAAAAATGCATGATGCAAGAATAATTTGACATTATGATTAGATCTTGATTGCTATAATAAATCTCTGATATATCTACTCTTGAATGCTCTTGATGATAAAATTTTATTTAGGAATTATCGAATAAAAATTTTAGCTTCATGGATTGCTTTTCTAGGATTAGAAATGATGAAATAACCTTGTATTTATAGGTAAGTATCCTTAATTTCCTAAAATTCAAATATCACAAGCCAACATTGAAATATGGATTTGGAGATCTAAAAATACAACCAAAAATATAATTTAAATTTAGGTCCAAAGGTCGAGGGAGGACCCATTCTCCCATGGGTGAATGGGTCCTAGGTCCTTATTCCTAGAACACACATTGCTCAAAGTAAAGTGTTATGTTTAGGCATTAATTATTGTCGGGTTTCCCCTTCAAAAAATGCAATTTATTAGGCTTGTAAATGAATAAAAGGGATTATTAAAGCATAATTAAATCCAATTTAAATAAGAGGTCCCAAATAAGTGTGAAAATGTAAAGGGATGCATTTATCAACACTAAATTAGGGCATTATTAAGTCCATTTTAATTAGGAGGGCTCAAACAAGTGAGAAAATGTAAAAGGATACATTTTTCTACACTACATTTAGCCCCCACTTTAATGAGAGGATGACCTTGTGTCAAACTCACACTAAAGTAGACAATAAAGAGAGGTCCAATTGTACAATTTTTGGAAGGATAAGTTGTCAGAAAATATCTAAGATCTCATAAAAAAGAAACAAAGGCACAAAGAGACACATGCCTATGTTAAACATATATATGGAGCAATGACAAGATACTCAATCATACAATGTTAAAGACTAAAAGAAAGAAAGAGAAAAGAAAAAGAAAAGGGGTGGATCAAGCCTCGACTGTCTAACTCAATGTGGATCAGGCCTCAATTTTTTTTCTGAAAATGTTTACAAGTGGAACTCGCTATCCACTATGCAAACAAAATGCACACTCACACAAGCTAGTGAAATCTTTTGTCCGCTAGGTGAGCCCCCAAGAGTGGAAAAGGAGAGAATATCATTAGGCTCCCATACCATACCAAAGTTATACCTCCTAATAACTTTAATATGACACCACACAATATGAACTTTTAGCTTCATAAGGCTTAGCAAGTTGTGTTATGCTAAACACTTATGAATAAAAAAAGCTCCATAGGCAAGCAAAGTGTCTTATACTTGGTGGCAATAAAAAATGGTTTTTCTTAGTTCATGTAAGGTCTCCTCTTAGGGGACAATGTGCCTAATGTCTCCAAGATAGTACAAGTCTAGGATAAAATGTTCACAACTAGGAAATGCAATGCATAGCATCACCATTAAGAGGAAATTTGTATGCCAAGAAAGGTCACACTCTTGGAGGAAATCAAACCCAATGACACCATCAAGAAGAAGACATGTCATGTTAAGTAAGAAGACCGCACAATGAAACATAATGAAATAGTCCAAGATCTCCAAAATGATAATGCCAATACATATGCCCCCACTTTGAACAAATTGCTAAACACCATGCTATGAGCAATCACTTTAATGTAGAAAATGATAAATTCTAACAATAAAGAAGACATGAGATCTTATTTGGAAAGCCCTAATCCAAGTCATATGTTTCCAAATGAAGCTACATCATGAAAAATGGGTTTCCCCCAAAATGAAATCCAAAAATCACACATAAGGGATCCACGGATTTGGGGTCAACCTATGTATTTGCTACAATGATATTATAGAGATCAAATACGTCATAATTCCCCAAATAACTCATGGAACTTGAATAATGATGCATAGAGAGTGAAAAAAAAAATCTTTTGGGTCAACATGGAAGATACCTAAATGTCTCAATACCTTGCATCTTCCTCAAAAGGAAAACACAAGACAAAACAAAAGATAACGGTTTACGACATATAGAATAATCTAGATACAAATAGTCGAATGAACATGAAGATACATCAAACATAACAATATGGGAGATCACATTAAACACATGCAATCACACAAAGATCATGAAAAGAAAACAAATACAAGACTAGTAAGGCATATGCAAGTTAACCTATAGCAAGTCATTCACAACCCAATCTTGTTCATCATATGTAGAAGGTAGACAACTAGCCAAAGGGACAATGTCAAGTGCCAAACTAGGTCAATCACCAAGTTTAGCACGTGGTGAATCACTCTTTGTAGGAGGATTATCACGTTTGTTATTATTTATTCTCATTGAAGAGGGAAAAAATGAATTTAACTCATTATGCACTTGTTCATCATTTTTTGCAATTTCATTATGAAATAATGGAAAATAAGTGAATTCAATGTGGAAGGGTGGAAATTGGGTTATGATGGACCTATCTTCCTCTATTTCATTAGGAAATGAGATCCAAATAATGAAATGAATATCAACCTCGATGTGAGTCAAGTCAAAGTGTGAATCTACAAATTTCCTTTTTTTGCAAGGACGGAGGTCCTTATTAAACAACACTTTGGGAAAAAATATTAAAAATAGAAAACTAACTCCAAAATGTAATCTAAAAAGTGCATCTAATAGATTAAGCTCAATTATGATGGAGCCATAAATCAAAATGCATATATGAGAAAGGGAAAATGATGTGTACCAGTCACCAAAAGTGATTTTTCAAAGCTACCTGAGGACTCATTTTCCCTATGGTGAATGGGTCCTAGCTAGGGCTCTGTAAAAATGGTTTTTGAGTTCTCTTCTACTATTTTTGCGCTCCTAGATCCCCGATTTTCACAGTCGAACAACCAAAAATAAATTTTGTAGGTGAGTTTATGTTAAATTGCAAGAATGATGACAACAAATGCAACTTTGAAAACTTTGCAATTTTTCTCTTCAAGAGATCTTCCACCTAAAATTTGCAAACACAAATCAAGAGAGAATTTTTTTTGTTGTTAGTGAATGGGGGTTTTCCTTGGTCAAACCCCGTTTTAGTAATTTAACCTTGAAATGAAATGAAATAGCATGAAAGGAATGATGAATGAACAAAGTAATTTCACAACTCAGCAAACCCTTGTATGAACCTTGGAATGTAGATCTACAACTAGCATGAAATGGATTCAATGGATGTGGATCTTGATCTTGAAACTTGACTTGAAACAATGCCTTGGAATTCTTGAATGGATCATGAACACTACATCAACATATTAGCTCAAATAACATGTATGATGCAAGAAGACTTTGACATGATAATGGATCTTGATTTCTACAATATTTCTTCTACAAATCTACTCTTGAATGCCTTGAAAATTCTCTTGAAATTCTCTTGAACTCATAAACTTGCTTAGATCACACTTTCTCATGAAAATGCTAGCTTGAAAATCTTAGGATGAAACATAGTGAAATGACTTGTTATTTATACATATGTTAACATTAATTCCCAAAATTCAAATAACGCAAGTTGACATGTGAATACGCATTTGAAATCATTGAAATACTACCAAAAACATAGTAATAATTTAGGTCCTAGGCCTAAGTGAGGACCCATTCGCCCATGGATGAATGGGTCCTAGGTCACTTACCTAGGACACACATTCTCCAATGATAAATGTTGTACCATGGAGTTAATGAATGTCGGGTTTTCCTCTTCGGAAATTGCAATTAATTAGGCTTGGATTTGAATTAAAGGGGCCAATTAAGGGAAATTATCCTCAATTAATTAATAAATCGCTAGATGAGTGTGAAAGTGTAAAGGTGAACTTTACAACACCACATTAAGGCACAATAAAGTGCATTTTATTTAATAGCACCCTAAACTTGATGTGAATAAGTAAAATACATATTACAACACTAAATTAAGGAATAATTTAGTCCTTTTTATTATTATTTATTCCCAAATTAAGTGTGAAAAAGGGATACTTTTTCCTACACTACACATTGTCATCATCCAAGTTAATCACAATAGAAGTTCTAACGATAATATCCATGGAAGGTGCTATTTGTGGTCGAGTTATAGGATTTTATTGTTTCGGTGAAGGTGGAGAATCATCATGCATTGCTTGAGGTAAGTTTGGATTTTGAATTTCTAAGTTATGTTCTTCTTTTGCTTGTAACAAATGAATAATAGTGTGATGTCTATTCCTATGCTCTCTAGCATTTTGGTTTCTTTTTGTCATTTTTTCAAGTTGTGATTGTGTAGGAGTGGGTTTATCAACCATAGGTTTCTTTTCTTCTATTAAGGGAGGAATGGATTATGGAAGGAACCATGGGAGGTTTTTCAACCACTTCCTCTTTAGCTTTGTAAACTTGTTTTATTTTAGGAGGCACAATGATATTTATTTGGTTATCTTGTGGTCTCTTATATGAAAAAGGTAAAGGATTTTTCATGGATTGGTCTTGGTTACTTGGAAGGGCTTTTGGTTCAATCATGGTTTCATCAAGGATAGGAGGCTCAATCGTGGGTTGAGGCATATTAGTAAGAGATAATTTTGTTATGAATTTTTCCTTAAACTTTTGATAGGATTTAAAAAAGAAGTATTTATGAGGCCTAATAGGTTCCATAGGTTTGGGCTGAATGAAATCCAATGAGAAATTCCCAAGAGAAGAAACTAGATTCAAACCACTATGGTGCACAGTAAAGATCTCATTGCCAAATGGAAACTTTAAACATTTATGCACAACTAAAGGGATGAAATTCATGGAGTGAAGCCATGGGTAGCCTAAATTCACATGAAATTGGTCTGATGATAGGATGATGGAGAATGAGATACTTAATGTTTTTGGTCCAACCTTTAAAGGAAGAGTTATAAAACCTATCCTAGGGCAAGAAAAACCATTATGCATTTTGATCCATGCTTTCAATTTTTCCTAAGTATCTTGATAAAGCTCATGCACAAATAAGAATTCAACAATTATCACATTCTCTTCACAAACGGGATCAATTAATATCTCATTATTAGGTTTTTCATTGATTCTTCCAACTATGTAAAGATGACCATTGAGTGCATGTTTGATCATGTAATTTTGTGAGAAAGCAATGTCAAGAGGCATTTCGGTTAGGCCCTTAGAAGGTTGAACTTCAATGAAGTTGACTGAGGGGTTTATAGTATACTTCTCTTTATTTCTTATGTGATGTTGCATGATGTGATCAAGGATACACACCATTTTTATTCCTTGTTGAATTCTAATTTACTTTGTCATGTTTTGTATCATAGGAACTACATTACTAGCGATGGATTATGAACTTACAATGTTTTGCAACCTCTCTAACTCTTCATCCATTCTTCTAAGGGTCTCGTGAGGGACATTAGAAATCATTGTATCAACATCAGTCACATTGGTTGTGGATAGGGAAGTCATGGGAAATGACATGTTAAGGGTATGGTCCATAGTGGGTTGACTAGTGTCAACACTATTAGTGAAAGAGTTACAAAACCCAAGATCAATGGCAAGTGATGTATTGCAGGATGACATGAGTTTCAAACTACGTCTCATGATAGTATTGGAAATAAGACACCAAGGTGTAAAGCTCATACAAGTTTCACAAACCCAAGGTGCACTCCAAAATGGATAATAGGGGAAATGCAATCAAATACCCTAGAATCTAAAGTGCAACACAAGTATGTAAAAGCAATTTTCAGATTTAAGAAAAGATTTTTTATTATTATGCTATGTAAAAACTTGAAAATGGTGTCTTTTAGATGAAATTTTGAACTCAAATAATGTAGTGAATTTGACAAATTAAGCTTAATACGAACAATTTCAAATAATAGAAATTCTGGAAAATGAAATTGCAGACTAAATGCAAGAACACATAAGGTAGAAACAGTGGTTTTAATGCTCAAAAACTCAGAAAAATCCTTGATTAGGGACTCATTCACCCATGGTAAAATGGGTCTCACTTTAGGTTTTTTTTAAATCAATTTACATATTCCTGAGTTGATTTCTATGGTTTTCAATTTTTGGTTTCAAAACAAGAGGTTACAATTTCATATTTTTGGAAAATGAGGTCTAAATGCAAGTGCAAAATGATGTTAAATGACAAGAAAAAAGACCTAATTTGAGATACAATTTTGATTCAATTTTCTAATGTAAATGACTCATGATGCAATGTTATGTAAACACTATGCAAAATGACTAAGATTTTTTAATTTTCTTGATTTTTTAATAATGCAAAAATACAAACCTAAAACCCTAAATGAAATGCAAACTAATGCAAGTGAACAAACCTAAATGAGATGCAAATCAATGCAATGCAATGAAAATAGAAGAAAATCCTATATCTAGGGTTGAAAATGGACTCCAAAATTAGAAAGTTATGATGATCAAAATTCGAGTTCACCAAAATGAAATAAAGAAAAATAGGTTAACCAAAATGTGGAATTGATGAACAATGAGGGACCTATCTTCCTTTATTTCATTAAGAAATGAGATCCCCACAAATAATTTACTAAAAATCCTTAGGTGAATCAACCCAATGTGAGAATCTATAGATTTCCTTATGCTTTGAGGACAGGGGTCAAGGTCAAACAATACTTTGGGGAGAAAAACTAAAAATAGAAAATTAATTAAAAAATGCAATATAACACTTGAAACAACAATATTAAACTCTAAAGTGAGAATTTTTTAAATGGAGCTTTCTTTTGGTGGCGGTGATGGCGGTGGAGCAATTTCAAATTTGGTGAAGGCAAGAAACATTGATCCTAGAGTTGGTAGTAATGGCGATCAGTTTGTTGATGGTAAGGTGATGTCAAGTGGGTTAGAAGCTAATGGTAAGTAGTGTGGGTCCCCTCCTCTCGTTAATGTGACTCTTAGTGTGAAAGAAACTTTGAAGCTTCCCTCCCCCTTGTTCTCTAAGTCAGGGAATCTCAGTATTGAAAAAGCTAGCTCTGGTCAGTCAGGCAGTTTTGTGGGTGTGGGTTCCAAATCCTTTAGTGCGGTCTTATCTGATAAGACAAGTAATGTTGGGTCCTTCTCAAGGTCAAATCTTAAGTGGTCAAACCTCTTCAGTTCAAATCCAAAAGGTTAAAGTACTCCTCTGGTGGCTTGTGTTTCTAACACTCTTATAGGTTATTTTGCTATCTTTTTTCCTAACTGTATTGTCGAGAAAAGTGTTTCTCATATGGAAATGAATTTTTTGGGTAAGTTTATGGGGCCCCATCCCCATATTGAGCTTTTTCGTAAGTTTTGTATGAATTTTTGACACCCCAATGGTCAAGTTAATGTTTCGGCCATGGTGAAGGGGTTATTCTTATTCCCTTTTAATTGTGAGGATGATTTCATTTTAAATTTAATGGGAGGCTCATGGTTCATTGGGAAGCCTTCCTTGTTGCATAAGAGGTGGGAAATGGGGTTTAAACCCAACTCTTGTTATTTTTTAGCTATCCTTGTTTGGGTTAGACTGCTTGGTCTCCCCATGGAATTTTGGGATGAAGAAGCTTTTAAAGGAATTGCTAGTACTTTTGGGTCCCTTCTTTCTATTGATCAAATGAAAGCCTCCAAGAAATAACTGGTATATGCTCACTTTTTTGTCAACGTAGAACAGTCTGTAGATCTCCCTTCTATTGTAAAGATCAATTCTAAACTTGGGGCATGGGAGCAAGCGGTGGAATTTGAGTCCATTCCTTTCACTTTCGTTCACTGCAAAAAAATTGGTCATTGGGAAAATAAATTCCCTCTAAAGGTCATAAGCATGTGGTGAAACAGTGGAGAGAAAAGGAGAGCATGCATGTTTCTGAGGAGTTTCCTAAGGAGCCTGTCACTGAAGATTCTACGGCTAGGCATGTGTTGTCATAGGTCCCAGATCCTTTGGTCCCTGGGGATAGCATTGTGAATGAGGAAGTGGATTTCAAAGATGGGGATGATCAGTTGGTGGAAGCTCTAGAGGAGAGTCCCCTTCCTCATTCTGAGGAGGTTGTGGAATTAAAGAACCTAAAGGAGGATGTGGCCTTAGTGAATGATATGTTGCAATCTCCTTTGGCTACACAAGTCTCGGGGGGGATGATTTATCCTCAGGTTTTTTATGCTATCCCTTCGAATGTGGGAGGGGTGGAGGTTGAGAATCTTGAGCCAAATGAGAGTGATGATGCTTCAAAATAACCTCCCTATATTTCGGTTAAAGGAAGGAATAGGAAATAACAGTCTCCCCCTCTGAGAGTTTCTACTAGGAACCTTCAGAGGCTTGATTACAATTTGGAGCCAAGAGGAAGAGGTCATCCTTCATCTCAATTATGTTAGGATAAATAAAGCAAACTGGATATTGTTCATGGTACCTAGAGGACCTTGTTGGAGATGTGCTCTAAGGGCACTTCCCCTAAATGCTCGTGAAGAATATATCTTGGAACATGAGGGGGATAAACCACCCTCACAAACAAGATCTCTTATCAAATCTTCTAAGGTATCATAAACCAGACATTATTCTTATTCAAGAGACTAAAATGAGGTCTGATAAATTGAGCAGAATTAAAAACAAGCTTTTTAAAGACTATGGGATGCAATGTTTTGAGGCTACTAGAACTTCTGGTGGAATTGTTACTTTTTGGAATCATAAGGATATTTAGGGTGTGGATTTGTTTATTAATTGCAATCATGTGGCTACCTCTTTCACCAATATTAGTGATAATTTTTCGTGGATCCTCTCCAATATTTATGCTCCTAATTGCAAGAAGGCTCGAAAGAGGTTTTGGGATCATCTTTGCTCTTTTAAATCTCTTCATCCTTCTTCCAATTGGTTGGTGATGTGGGACTTTAATACTTCGTTGCATGACTCTGATAAAATGGGTGGTTCTTAGGTGGTGGATGACAACAAATTTGATTTAATGAGCCTATTAAATAATAATGTTCTTCTTGACTTAGATCTTAAAGGGGCCTCCTATACATGTTCTAACTATCCAGCAAGGGATGCTTTGATCCAAGTAAAGTTAGATCAAGCTCTTTTGTCTCCTAATTGGCTTCTTTTCTATTCTTGCTCTTTGTCAGCTCTTACTAGGTTAGTGTCAAACCATTTTCCCCTTTCTCTTTCTATGGACCATCTGGGGAGGAGGAATTTTTTTCCCTTCATGTTTGAAAAGATGTGGACTTGCCATCCGGATTTGAAGGATAGGATTCTTTCCTAGTGGAATATTTAGGTGGATGCTTTTGTGATGTATTTAAGGTGGCCAAGAAACTTTCTAATGTTAAAAACAATGTGAGAAGATGGAATAAAATGTCTTTTGGTCTTATTTTTGTGAAGGATGTTTTTAAGGAGGAGCTTCATGTCATTGCAAAATTCTATTCAACTCCTAGGTGATGTTGGGGATCTTGTTCAGAGGGAGAATGTTCTTCTATCGAAGTTGCATAATATTGTGGTCAAAGAGGAGGAATTTTGGAAGCAAAGGTCCCGAATAATGTGGTTAAAGAGTGGGGATAGGAACACTAAGTTCTTTCACCTCTCTACTTTAAAACATAGGGCCTCTAATCATATTAACTCTATCAGGTTCAATAATCAACTATTGGATAAGGATGAGGATATCTTGCAGGTTGCTTCTTCTTTTTTCTCAGATCTTTTGAAAGATGATGTTGGTCTTGACTCTATTTGTCAAGATGATCTTCTCCAGGATATTCCTAGTATTATCTCAGTGGATCTTAATTGGTAGTTAGTTCACATTCCTTCAAAGGATGAGGTTCGAAGTGTTTTTTTTTTGTTTGAAGGTAACAAAGCACCTGGCCCTGATGGATTCCCTATGTTTTTCTTCCAGTCCTTTTAGGATATTATGGCTAAGGATGTGGTGGATTCTTCGAAAGAATTCTTTGGTAGTGGTAGCCTCCTAAAGAAACTAAATGCTTCTTTCATTGTTCTTATCCCCAAGAAGTCGGGGGCCTCTCTTTTGATGAGTTATGCCCCATTAGTTTATACAACTCTGTCTACAAGATCTCCAAGGTGTTGGCAATTAGACTTCAAAAAATTCTTCCTCAAATAATTTTGATCCAACAAAAATGGCTTTGTTTCTAGAAGGAGAATTCTTGATTTGGTTCTAACTATGCATGAGAATATTTATTCTTTAATGGTGAATAAAAAGGTTGGTTTTCTTTTGAAATTGGATCTTCTGAAAGCTTATGGTCATGTTAATTGGGGATTCTTAATATATTAAAGGCTTTCAGTTTTGGGGAAAATTTGGTGTTGGTTTCTCAGCTGATTTCTACCCCCAATTTTTATGTTCTTGTTAATGGGTCTCCTTCTCCTTTATTTGGTTGTTTGAGGGGATTGAGACAGGGAGATCCTATATCTCCCTTCCTATTTATTATTTTGGAAAAGTTCCTTGGCAAAATTATTTAGAGATTTGTTAACTTCAGTCAGTTGGTGGGGCTTTCTCCTTCATCCCAAAATCTAATTTTCTCTCATCAGCAATTCATGGATAATACACTCATGCTTGGGGAATCATCCATTAAAGAAGTGAAAGTTGTTAAATGTATTTTGCAGTTGCATGAAATGGCTTCTGGAAAAAAGGTTAGCCTTCTTAAGAGCACATTTTTCTTTCTTAATACTCCAATTGATAAGCAACAAAGCATTTCCTAGATTCTTCAGTGTAAGATTGGGGAATTACCTTCATCTTATTTAGGTCTTCCTTTGTGTTCTAACTCTATGCTTGATTCTTTTTGGAGGGGTTTGGTGGATAATTTAAATGCCAAATTAGATGGCTAGAAGGGTGCTTTGTTGAGTCAAGAAAGAAAGATTCAATTGATCAAATAAAATTTTCAAAATCTCCCTATCTATGCTCTTACCTTTTTCAAATGCCCCAGAAATTTTTGGATAAACTTGAAGGCATTCAAAAAAAAACCTTTGGTCTGGGGTGGAAGAACGAAAGAGGTTACATCTTCTCTCATGGGATGAAGTGTGCAAACCTAAGAAGGTTGGGGGTCTTGGCATCCAAAAAATTAAAGAGTTTAATATGGATTTACTTGCTAAGCAGCTTTGGAATTTCATTTTTCGTAATTATGAATGGGCTCGTATTGTTTCAAGCAAATACCTCAGGGGAGTGGATCGTTTTAGAGACCTCTTGGATTCAGTATTTTCTCCTCCTTCTAGGTCTTCTATGGAATGCTATGGTGAAATCTAAACATATTGTTTCCAAAGGTCTGAGGTGGCAATTGGGGAATGGGAGAAGAATTTTTTTCTAGGACAACTGGTGGTTTGGAAATGGTCTGCTAAAAGATAAACCTTGTGCTCACCCCTGGATGGATCTTTGTGTAAAACATTTTGGGCGCTTTGTGACTGCTTACATAAGAAATTGTATGTGGAAGAGGTTGCATGATTTTGTTCCTAGTTTGGAAATTCTCTCAAAATCCTTGGCTTTTTTTCGTGTCCCTTCTTTACCTCTAATAGATAGGATTGTGTGGAGGTTTACTTCTGACCGTAAATTCTCTATTTCCTTGGCTTTTTCCTTGCAATTTTATTTTATTGGCCCTACTCCCTTTTGGGCTTCTCTTTGGAATCCCAAGTTGATTCCTAAAATTAATATTTTATTTTAGTTGCTCTACCAATGTAAATTGCTAACTACTGGTAATCTTGTGCGAAGGGGATTTATGTTTCCTAACAAATTTTTTTTATGTGAAGAAGAGGCAGAGAATCTTGGTCATCTTTTGATTGGGTGAAATTTTGTGATATCTAGGGTCATATGCTTTCTCTTTGGGTCTTGTGTTGGGTTTTCTCATCCTCTCTTAGTGACTTAGTGTCATAATGGAAGGCTCCATCACATAATCCTACTTTGGTTGATCTTCAGTCCCTCATCCTACCTCATATGGCTTGGGGTATTTAGTTGAAAAGAAACAACAATATCTTTAGGGATTCTACTCTCTCGTCTATCAGATTGGCTCATAATATTTGTGTTGTGATTAAACAGAATTACTTGTCTCATTCCTCTTTTGTAGATGGCCCGAAGTTGGTGATTTCTTAGGGGGATGATGTGGTTGCTCGAAATTGGAATCTATCCTGTGATATCTCTCTTCCCTTGACTAAAGGTAAATCTTCTAGGGAGGACATGGTGTGGAAGGCTCCTCTTGCTTTGTTGGTGAAAGTTAATATAGATGGAGCTGCTAAAGGTAATCTAGGTCTTGCTAGTTGTGGGGGACTGTTAAGAGATTATAATGGTAGGTTTTTTTCCATAGTGGTGCTCCCTTTGGGAACCCAAACAAGCCACTTTGTGGAAGCATCTTCGGCCTATCATGGTTTGAAGCTAGCTCAAGATAAAGGGTATGATAAGGTGTGGGTTGAGGGGGATTCCCTCAATATTATCAATAACCTTAGGAAGTTGTCTCATCCTTCGACTCCTTCGACCAATGTTACATCTCACATGTTTTTAGAGAGGGGAATAGGTTGGCTGATTTTTTTCCAAATTATGGGGTGAATAATCCTTTGGAATGGGGAGAACACGACCTTCCCTTGGAGGCTCACTCAATAATTCATTATGATTCTCAAAGTTGTTGAGAGGAGTGGTCTTTTAATGATGGTGTGGAATCACATGCTCCTAATGTGGCAACTATTTCTAAGGTGTAATTCTTTTAGAGGGAAAGCCAGGTGGTATAATGATGGTGTGATGGCTCAAATGACTAGGAATCTCATTATTCATCTCTGCCATCTTGCCCAATCCACACAGATTGTGGGTAGTCAGAGAACCTTTGTTTTCTCGAGGTTTCCTTTTTTCATTGCAATTTTTTGAAGTATCTTCATCTCCTCTGCAAGTTCTTCTTTTTGTGGGGATAGTTACTTGTTGCTACTATGCCTGAGGTAGTTGAAATAGAACTAAGCCTAAATCTTGTGATACTGTGAAGGATAACAAGAAGGTTTCAGAACTATTGGAGGTCCAAGGAGTGGCCCTATATATGGAAAATTTGAATGGGTTTGATGTGCAGAATTTGTAGGATTTCCTTGAGGGCTAGCATAATCTTGTGCTAGAAATTGGGGGAAAAAAGTTTAATATTACTGAGGACCTTGTTGCTAAAATTGCAGGCTTATGACTAATGGAAAAAAAAAATATAGAGATAAGAATGAGTTTGGGCTGGCAATGGATGCTTTCTTTAAAGATGATGAAAGCAGAAAGCTGGAAAGGGATAAATGTGATGGTTATTATCATTCTTCTCTCAAGGAAATTTGGTGAGATGTGGTTGAGGAGATCATGAGGTATTTTACCCTCAATGGTTGCTTTTCTATTATTTTTGGGCATCATCTTATTTTGTAGAACCATTTTAGACATAAGAAGAAGGTTTCGTTCCCTTACTATTTATTGGTCTATCTAGAAAATGGTATAAGGGATCATAGACGCAATACCAAAAACCCTATCC
The DNA here is from genome assembly GCA_007258455.2 of Sequoia sempervirens. Taxonomy (NCBI): domain Eukaryota; kingdom Viridiplantae; phylum Streptophyta; class Pinopsida; order Cupressales; family Cupressaceae; genus Sequoia; species Sequoia sempervirens. The sequence continues at coordinate 396,316,368 of VDFB02353493.1, forward strand.
TCCATGGAGGTTTAATTTTTCTTATTTCTAAGTATGTCAAGGAATTTATTGTCCCTTCTCAACCCAACATCTCTAATGTTGGGAGAAAAAGGAAGAAACTGGAGTATGTGACAAGGTCGAAGGATGATTTTTGGGATGAAGATTATTCCCCTGGGTATGATGCTTTCTTGGAGGTTGATTCAAAATCTCTTTCCATTTTTGAAGGAAATAATTTATAAAAAAGATTCACTCCCCTATTTCCTCAAAGGATGATAAGTATGTTACTGGTGACGAGGAAGAGATTGTGCAGTCTTGTCAGAAGTCTAAACTGGTGAAAGGGTCAAGTGGAAAAAAGGCGAAGGTTGAAGGTAAGAAAAGAAAAAAGAATCAAACCCTAGTCTCCTCTAGGGCTGACAAATATGAAACGGGAGATGAGGCTGAGGTTGTTCGTTCCTACCATAAATCTAAACCTGTGAAGGGGTCGAGTGGAAAAAATATTAAGGGGATGGCTTTGGATAATTTGAGCAAGAAGGATCTGGTTAACAAGGGTCAACTAGGGGTCTCCCTTTTTTCCAATGTGAAAAATAAAGAGGGGTCGAAGACGAGAAAGTATCCTATGAATTTGGGGAAGGATGAGACGCAGGTTCATGCTGACAATTTTTTGAATGATGATCAACTGTTGGGTCAGAACTTGGACAAAGGTGTTGCAGTCTCTTATCAAAAGGGGGAGGAGACCTAGAGAATACTTCTACTAGCAGTGACTCCCAAGAATATTATGTTGTGGAAAAGGATGGTTTTAATTTTAGGAGGGAGATTATGCTTGATTATCTTGGTTTGGTGAAAGAGAACTCTCTTTCTTTGTTCAAGCTTTTCAAGTGGTTTTTCCATGAGATGAACTCCACCAATGTTCAAATTAGAGCTATGAGTAGTAATGTTGAAGAGCCCTCTTCTTCCAAGGGCCCTAATGTGCAGGCTCAAGTCAACAAGGTTTAGCTCGAGGTCAATCAATTATTTGAAACTCTCAAAATGGTGGTTGATGAAATGATCAATATGAAGAATACCTATGATCAAGAGATTGTTTCTCTGGAAGGAGGTTTGGAGCCTATCAATCAAAAATTGGCAAAGTTTTTGGAGGTCAACAAACATTCTATGTGCAATGAGGCCATGGGTCTATATATATTGAATAAAAAGGCTAGGAAGTGGTTGGGGGACAATTCTGGCATGAAAGACATGGTGGTTGATGGTGATGTGCAGCAAAAGATGACTAGTGAGACGGGACCTTCTGCTAGAACTCGTAATAAGACCAAACTTAATACAAATGTTGGTATTCTTGTTGATGATGCGGTGGAAGTCATGAATATCCATCTGAAAATTATTAATAGTGATCTTGAAGCGGTAGATATTCTCAAAAATCTCCAGTCTATTTCTATCTTTTGTGCCTTTTTATGGCTATTTGTGTGTTGGTTTTTGGCTACTTTTTGGCTACCTATTCTTTTTTTTATTATATGATGAAGCAACAATTTTTCTTGTAAAGGGTTTTGACGCCCCTTCAAAACCAATTTTTCCTATAATAAAAAACAATATTAAACTTAATATTAGCATAACCCAAAAATAGATTACAGATCTGAGAAGGGTAGAAATGTGTTTACCGGTCACCAAAAGGCAGTTTTTGAAGGATGACTGCGACTCATTCGCCCATGGGTAAATGGGTCTTTTTTCAAGGTATTTTTTCAACTTTCAAGAGCCTCTAATGTTGATCTGTAGCTTCTGATCTATCCAGGTTTCAGTGTCAAAAAGTCAAAAATTAGATCTGAAGGTTAGATTTTGTGATTTGACAATAACTTTTGCAACTTTGACAACTTTTTCCAATCTTGATCTTCAAAAGGTCTTCTTGAAGTCTTCTTCAACCTAAATTTTTAATCACACCCACAAGAGAGAAAAATGTTGGTTTTTGGTGAATGGGGGTTTTCCTTGGTCAAATCTTGTTTTGGTAATTAAACCTTGAAATGAAATGAAACGTGAAAGAGGGAATGAAGAATGAACAAAGCTATGTTACCACTCAACAAACCCTTAAATGAATCTTGATAATGGAAATCTTAGAAAGTCTACAACTTGCATGAAATGGTTGGATTGGATGTGGATCTTGATACTTGAATAATGCTTTGAATACTTGAACTTAATCTTGAAACCTACATCACAATGTTAGCTCCAAAAACATGTATGATGCAAGAAGAATTTGACATGATGATTAGATCTTGATTGCTGCAATAAATCTCTTATGTATCTACTCTTGGATGCTCTTGATCATAAACTTTGCTTTAGGAATGCTTGCATAAAAATTCTAGCTTCTTGGATTGCTTTTCTAGGATTTGAAATGATGAAATAACCTTGTATTTATAGGAATGTATCCTTTATTTCCCAAAATTCAAATATCACAAGCTAACATTGAAATATGGATTTGGAGATGTTAAAATACCACCAAAAAAATAATTTAAATTTAGGTACTAGGGAGGACCCATTCGCCCATGGGTGAATGGGTCCCATGTCCCTATTACACACATTGCTCAATGTTAAGTCATATGTTTAGGCATTAATTATTGTCGAGTTTCCCCTTCAAAAAATGTAATTTATTAGGATTGTAAATGAATAAAAGGTCTTATTAAAGCATAACTAAGTCCATTTTAATTAAGAGGGCCCAAATAAGTGTGAAAATGTAAAGGGATACATTTATCGACACTAAATTAGGGCATTATTAAGTCTATTTTAATTAGGAGGTCCCAAACAAGTGAGAAAATGTTAAGGAATACATTTTCTACACTACAACAATGATGCAATCAATACATGAGCAAGCGTCGATAAACTAGAAAACCCTAAACATATTTTCTACATATGAATTTTATATAAAACCATAAAACCATACTTAATAATGAAGCTATAAGATCATTAGTTGTGGGAAATGTGTCTCAACCTTGCTCCTAATGTTAATTTTACAAAAAACTTGTGATTTTTGATATAAAATGAAAAAAGTCAATTTATGGGCTATAGACTTAGTTTTGGATAAAATAAATATTCCCAATTGTTCAAAACTACTTACAAAGGTGCCTATTGTGCAGATCTCCTTGAGTACTTAACTTTAAATATGGGCTCTAAAAATTTGCATCAAAAATGTAAAAAAATTGTTGGACACATACAAGAGATGTGAAAGGGACTTACACTTGTTGACCAAATTATGATGTGTGTTATGATATATTATAAGACATATTTGATTGGGAGATAATTTGGGCACCATTTTTGGGTGATTTTAGATCATAGGTTTTGTAGTGTCTAAAATTGTCACCCTTGACAATTTCACACTAGGTTTGCTCCCCCTATGTGCTTGGACCTATTATACATTAATTTCCCATTTTTATAAACATTATTAGAAAATAAAACATGGGAATTCTAATTATGCATTTAATATTTTCCCTTGACACTTTTGATCTCAAAAAAGAGGGATCTAGTCTAGGGCGCCCTATGCCCTAGACCACTTAAGTTGGCTCCAAATTTGAATATGCCAGTGTCAATAATTTATTATTTTTTATTTCCAATTTTGAATATCGGCTATCGATATTTGATTTTTGGGAAATTAGAAGAATTGCATATAAATACTTAGCCATTTTTACCATTTTAATAATAAACAAAAATAAATAAAAAATAGAGGGGAATTATTATACTTCAAAAATCAATTCAAGAGCAGTCAAGAGAATATTATCAAGATTATTTTATTACTTCATCATTCAAGCATCATGACATATGTTATGTGATTTTTATTCATGTTTTTTATGTATTTTATTTGTGAGCACATCAACCTAAGTCGGCATCAAGGAAACATGTGGATGAGACATTGAAGCACATAATCAATTGACCCATAAACACTCTTTCAAATGAATTTACTTGATGCGGTCCTAAATAGGATAGTTCAAGACCCAAATCTATCATGACACATATTCCATTGTTGATGTAGCCCCCCAAACACTTGACCCAAGCAAAGGAACAAACCTTGTCAGCCATATATCAACAAATAACCTAGAAATCCAACTCAAGACACAATGTGGCACCAAAGAGGCCAATTAGAAACATGTAGATCACATAGGGATGTTCCTTAAACATCCAAAATCACTTCCATACACTTATTTCATATTTCCATGCCATCAACAATCATCGCTAACCAAATAGGTATAAAAAAATTATTCATGAAACACATAATACATAACTGGATGATGTAACATTTATAGAAAAGCTTGCAAACCACTTTAGCATATGAGATTAGAACTAATACATTACACAAAATTTGTGAGCACATTCACCAATCTGTAGGAGTAAAGAGTATAATGTAGAGAAATTTGGAGCATTTCTTGGACCGGTCTAGACAACTAGCAACACTACCAACCTTCTACAATTCACAGGAACCTCCTTGGCAACACAGGTGACCTGAAAAGATAGGAGTGCAATGTACACAAAGCACTGACATCAAATACCAAACCAAAAGAATAGAACTATAATAGTGGAGGAATGTAGAGAATTCTCTCAGAAAAACTTCAATGCAACTTCTTGAACCAAAAGCATTTGAGCAACTTGTGGAGACCAAAAATTCATTTCAACAACACATATATTATCAAGAACATCGGGAGAGAGCATGAGACATAAATTATACCTTCAACAACATATATCTAACATTATTCACGCTTCTATAATCCTTATCTTAATTCTTTTAATCCTCATTTGAATATATTATCATGAAAAAACTCTATTGATAGTAATAATGCATTATATGAACATCAACAATAATACTTCTTTGATAAGAAATGACAACCAACTATGAACTTCTTCAACTCTTCTCTTCTTTGATAAAGCATGACATCCAACCATGAACTTGTTCAATTCTTCTTGGATAGGGAATGACATCCAACCATTAACTTCTTCAACTCTTCTCTTCCTTTATAAGGCATGACATCGAACCATGAACTTCTTCAATTCTTCTTGGATAAGACATCGCATCCAACCATTAACTTCTTCAACCTTTATCTTCTTTGATAAGGCATGACATCTAACCATTGTTAGCCCAAACTAAATATAACAAAGACAACAAATACCAAGGACTAGTTCAACATATTAGTCAAGTGTTGACATCAATTATAACTAACAATCAATGTTGACAATAGCTTCCAACAATCTCCTTAGTGTTAACATCAATGAGAACCATCAATGTTGACATCAATGACAACAACTACCAACATTTTTTCATATCTATGAGATTGGAAGCCATGGATATTGTCAATTTTGGGTAATGGAAGCTCATGATTATGGATCTTTATGGAGTTGGTTATGTTTTGGTAACTTGGATCTCTTGTTCGACAAGGTGTGGGTATCCTCCTTATTTTTGGTTTTGTTCCTTTACCTTCTAGTCATGTGTAGTGAGAAGGTGTTAATGTTGGATGGGTACTTTTGACATCTTGGTCACATGGAGAAACACTTGCTATTTGGATTATGGAATGGAGTTCTTATGTGGGCTCCATGGTTTTAGCCCTTGGTTATATTAAGTCACTAGAAGATAAGCTATTTACCTCATTGCGGGTTGTGGAGATGATGTGTTTCATCTGTTATAAGCTCCTGGATAACTTGATTTTCTCATTGGGTCACATTTTTCTCTATTTTTCAGTTGTGAGTTTATAGATCTATGTTTATTTTATTATTCAAATGACATGTTTGATGTAAATGTTTGGATGTTGAACTGGATTTTAGATTTACAAATATGGTTTTTGTAGGTTTTACATGTTAACTAAAATCTATTGTATGAAACGACTGTATTCAAGATGTTTTGGATGAAGATAGTTATAGGTTTGTATGACTACTTGGGGGGTTCTTATTGATCTATAGTTACTCCTATGTGGGTTTTTTTGGAAAATTGGGTCTAGCATTGGTCCTATTGTTTGAGTCTTGGAAATCCACATGATATTCCTAATTATCTCTATTTTTCATGGTATTGATGCAAGGTTGAATATTTTTCAGTTATCTGAGATTAGAGCATTGATTATGTATTTTTATTTTAAGATCTTGCATATGTGCAGATCTTATAAAATTATTTGATGTGGATTCTATTTGGTAGATATTATTCCCAGTCACCATTATTACATAAGTATGTTTATTGCATTGAGAAAAGGATTTTTAGGAGTACTTTATATAGTTGTCCATTTGAATCTATAGTAGTAGTTTATGGTGCATGAGAAGCTCTTTTCAATTTCAATTTCAATTTCAATAGAGTGTTGGTGAAACATAGAAAAAAGGATGCTAGGTACTCAATGCAAAGAACATAGCATCAATCCCACTTTTCTAAGTGTTTCATTAGGATGTAAATCAACAAGGTGTGTAGATTGACTTTCGACCCTAAAGGTGAGCCAGTCAAACCTGAATCTACATCTAATTGAATATGGGAATGGATTGGAAATGATTTTGGAATGATTAACCTAATGATCCTATATGCCCTAGTAATATGAAAAATGCAAGATCCCAATAATTGATAAATAGAAACAATCAAGTTCTGGTAGATTTGGAAGGTGCATATGACTATGTACCTGCCTAGAAAAATTGGTTTTATTGTGCCTACAAGGACTAGGTCACCCAATGGCGACTAAGTATTTGTAAGGGGGTCTTGCTCGATTTTTGGGGTCCTCTGGTGCCAGATCTAAGCTAATTTTTTCTTCATGTCTCACTGTCAGAATGTCATAAATAAATTTTGTAGGTGATTTTTTGTGTCTTAACAACTTTTGTGACAACAAATACAACAATGCAGAATTGATTTTCAAACCTTATTCAATCCTCTTCAACCTATAACCTACACATTACAAAGAGGGAAAATGTTGTGCTATATAGGGGATTGCCTCAATCAAACCTCATGTAAGTGTTACCACTTCCACAATGACAATGTCAATGATAAAACCTTAATGGAAAGGAAATAAATTATGAATGAACAAAATATTGCAACTCACCACCCTTCAATGCCTTCCTTAAAGGACACATCTCTTCAAGGATTTGGATCTTGCTTGATAAATTTTCTTGAATGCATGGAGACCTACAACAATGTTAGCCTTCACAAGATAATATGGACACACATAAACTTTGATATGATGTTGGATCTTGAATTGTTGCAATATAGCTCTAAAAATGTTGCTCCTGACTTGCTCTTGAAAATAGTATTTTCTCCTTAATTTCACTTAGTGTTACTTATAATTCAAATGGAAAAATGACTAGGTATTTATAGGTGTTTATCCAATTTCCCAAAAATTAGATTCCAAAAGCTGACACTTCATATTTGAATTTTGGATGTTAAAATACTACCAACAACATATTTGAATTTGGGTCTTGGCTAAGAAGGGGGACCTAGACACCCAAGGGAAAATGGGTCCTAGCCTAAATTTCTAGGAAACTCAAATTCAAGGACAATTTAATGATTGGATGCATTTGTTCAATGTTTTTCCTCCTTCAAAAAATAGTAAAATTTAGGCTTTGGAATGCATAATTCAGAAAATTAGAAGCTTAATTAAGTCCAATAAATTAGGGGACAAAACTATAATGTGAAAGCGTAAGTGTATACAATTTTCTACACTACAGTTGGCAATGATATTGGTCATGATATCATGTATAGCTCAGTATTATTTTCAGTGGGATTTTTATGTAGTTACATAATATATTTCTATCTTCTTTATTTCAAGCTTTTTGTTCTAAGTTGTTGTAGTGTGTAGTGAGTCATGGATAATCTTTTATTAGAATATGGATGATCTTTTGCAATCATTGTTGGTGTCATAAGGAGCTCTTGGATTCTACCTTCAGATTGTAGTAATATTTTAATGATATCTTTGGTTCTATTGACAAAGGATGTGTGGTGATTATATCTTCTTGATTTGGAGATCATGATTTGATATTACCTTTTGAGAGCTCATGGTGTTGATTTCTTTGATTGTGCTCATGCCACAGAGGATCTTTAGGTAGGAAATGGTTATCACAACGCTTGGAGAGCTTGTTTACATGATTTAGTTAGAGATTTGGCAGTGATGTGGATTCATCATTTGATGATGGATTTTTTATCTTCATGTGATTGGAGATGTTGTTTATTGGTTTAGATTATGGTTTTTATTATGTCATGATGTACTCTGGATTCTAGATTATGGTTTTGGCATGATATAGTTCCTCTTGAAATGATCATATGTTCATTAAGATCATATGATCTTCCTTTAAGGAGATGTTGAATCATGATGTCATGTTTGGGTTCTTGATTCCATAGTTGGAACTTTGGCAATGGTCTTGTTTGGTTATATTTGGTTTTGAGTATTAATCATTTGCTTGGAGCTTCATGATTTTGTAGGGTTACATTTGAAGTCAGTATGGATTGATTGGTGGATGTTGATGGGAACTAGGGAGACTTGGGTGAGGCTAAGATATCTCTTACTTATGGAGATCATGTGTTGAGATGGTTAATCTTTGATGAGGTTTCCACAAAAATATTAAGGAACCTCCACTTAGTTATGGATGTGAATCCATTATGGACCTTAAGAGAATATTATCATTTATTATAAGCTCATATTTCTTGGTGTTATGTGTACATGAAAAAAAATTATCCTACTCTTGGTCTACTCAGAAGGTGAATGACCTAAGAGGTATTATTATCTTGAATGTTAGATGCATTCTTTATTTTTTATCTTATCTTCTCATATGTGTTTGTCTTGAATATAAAAGTTTTGAGGAATTGTCAAGAAGAATATGCATGGATATATAGATTTTTTTTGTTCTCCTTGTTTTGGTCTTGAGATATGGATCTAGTTCTGAGGAATTATTTGGAGAGGTGCATAAAATGGTATGTGGCTTTGGGAATATTCCCTTTATTTTTGGGAATATTTGGCTAGTTTGATCTACCTTTGATATGAATGTTAGATTTTGATATCCTTTTTATATAGGAATGGTTAAGGAGATCTTAATTTACACAACTAGGTGCATGTTAGTGTGGAACAAGGATATGATTTGATTTGCAAGTTCTCTCTCTGGTTTTCTTCTTCTTCCTCGATATTTTTATTCACATGGTTTCAAGTGTGAATAACTTGGGAGAGCTATGGAGACTAGTGGTGAGAGAGGCATTGCAACATATATGTTTGCAAGAGTTTCACATCATTGTATGTTTCCTTAACACTATGTAATATGTAATAGACGAATTAGTCACATCCTCTATGTGAAGTACTATAGGTAGACCTGGTATGCCTTGATCTATTTTTAGATTTGACATTACTTGTGTAGTGGTATTTTTTAGATATATGTTAGTCTATTCTCTTTGATATATTTTTTTATTGATTGTTGATGTGATGATGATTTTGCATGCTTCATTGGATTAATATCTACAAGTTATGTAGTTGTGTGGGTTAATCACCCATTTGATTGTAGTGGAATAATTAAGATGTGGATGTCTATATCCATGAGATTATTTTAGTGCTAATGCAAACTTTGTTAGTTGGCCTTTTATGCAGACATTTGTACATTTATATGTTGCATTAAGATAGGAGGATGGATATACAAAGGCTTGATTACAATTTTGGGTTGGTACTTTGATGGTATGGAGTTCTATCTATAATTTTTATACCTTGTTTTGAGGTAAGGTTATCTTAGATGAGTTGCAATTTGTTGTGGTTGCTATTACAGATGGTATGAGTAAGGAAAATACTCAAAGACTTTGTTATCATTTGAATTTGATGCTTGTGTTCATATAAATATTGGTGTAGGTTTTAGTAATAGTTGGTATGATTCACCTCGACATGTTCCTTTTTCTTCCATAGGTGGCATGTTGGAGGATGTGAGGAGTTTTTTCTTGATGGTGGTTATTATGGTTTCTTTTTGTAGGTATCTTCTTGGAGTATGAGAGCATGAGAAACATTCAAGTGGTACATGATTGGCTAAGGGTTGTTTTTCTCTTGTTTGTGATTCTTATGGTTGTATTTACAATGTATGTTGTCAAGTGGGATAATGTTAGGATTAAGGTACCATCTACCTTGTAAATCCTATGTCATATGTCATGATTCCAACATCCTTGTAAAGTGTCCCTAGGCACTTAGCATGTATTGGAAAAATATTTTGTAATATTTATTCTCGCAATTATTTGTAATACATTCATAACAGTTGATGGGTTCCACTAACAACTATATTGTGGACATAAATATTTAATATTTTTTCCCCACATGTGAGAACCTAGAACAGGATGGTAAAATAAAAGTGAAGTTGAAAAATGAGTGGTTGTTGGGATTCACCAAGTGGGTTCTTGGAAAGAGGCAATATGTGTCTCTTAGTATTTCATATTTTGCTGCATTTAATGTAATATTTTATTTCCAATTTTGGGAGCCCCATTTGGAGGGAAATTATTGGAGCCAAAACTAGTGTCCTTTTGTATTTTGAGGAGGTAATCCAAGGGTGTAGACGTTTGTAATGAAGGGTCATATTTGGAATCCATGTTTGGTACTTAATACCTCTTTACAAGTCTATATAATCAACTCCTTGGATGTAGAAATTAAGAGGAACAATTGGATGTAGAGTTACTCTATAGGAATAGGGACATGTGGAGGCATAAAGAGGTTGTTCACGGGTACAGAGATTCTACCATGTTGGAGGAAAAGAGGAAAATGGAAGTGAATGCATTGTAATCTCATTTATTTGAAGATAATACATACTTGGTCTCTCTTCTTGGTGGAGTTTTTTTTGTAAAATTTTCTCCACGTAAATCCTATGTTATGTGATGAATTTTATGTTGTTGATTTGTGCCTCTTTATTACTATCTTATAGTAATTTTATGCATTATTTATTGATGTTAAAAGTTCACATAAGGTGTGTTTTTTCAGCATCATAAAGAGGATGGATCTAATCATGGTAATTCCACATTAAGGTCACTTAGTTTTAGATTTGCATATAAGTTTCAAATTTTCATATTGTTGTAGTCCAAGCCTTGTATCTCATCCATTGAAGTCATAACTTGATTATTTAGATAGAGATTGAAATTTCCCAATAGGGCCTTGACTCTAAAGTTATTTTGGGCACATGGAGATGGTGTAAATGAACTTTTGGAAGCTCTCCAACACTATTGCAACACACCATATCCTCTTGCCTACCCTTCAATGTGTGTAAAACTAAAGGCAACAAGGTGTTGTTCTCATGGCAAGCATGGGAAGGTTGCTTCAATTCCATTAAAACAAAACCCTAGAAACCTTCATGCAACACCATATATGACCCTAAACTTTGGCATGAGAACTTAGGAAACATTAAAAGTTCATTTATCTTTTTCTTTTTTTGACTTTGTATCCTTGGGAACCTAGGTCTTTTGCAAATGATTCATGCCTTTTTTTAATATGATTTAAAACCTTTAAAACATCTAGACTAAAAAATTGTAATCATCTACTGTAAATTAGACCAAGATGAAACCAAAAATATTAATAGAAAAATGAACTAATTAAATAATAAGTTTATTTAATTTTGAAGAAGATATAAGATAAAAAAAATCATTTAAATGATATATTATTTAATCATAGAATAAAAATTGTTGATATTGGCATGGTGTGATGGTTTAAAGGTGGCATTGGTGTTCTTGCCACCTAGGTTCAAACCCCGTTGGGGTGGTATTATTGAGTGGTTGTATTCCGGTTCAAAAGCGTTTACCCCTTGAATAAAATAAAAAAATCATAGAATAAAAATTTGAAAAATATTAATTGTACATATCAATGGCATTCCCCTCTCCATCTTCTCTTCCTTATGAATCCTCACCTACCATATTAGACTCATCATGCTTTGGTCATGGAGAATCTATTTCAACTTGGTCCTCGCCATATTCTTCACAATGGCATTCCCCTCTCCATCTTCTCTTCCTTATGAATCCTCAACTACCATATTAGACTCATCATGCTTTGGTCATGGAGAATCTATTTCAACTTGGTCCTTGCCATATTCTTCAAAAAACAACAAAAGATTTTCGACAAACTCAAATTTTACAAAACCACTTCAACTTAAATCTTATGAATGCACAATCCCATCTATCAACTCATGTCATCTATTAACTCTAGAGAGTTTCATAACTCGTGGAGTATCTTTGACACATATTCATAACCTAGATACAACATAAAACAAACTAGGGTTTCGTTTGAGGGTTTTGCCAAATTATAATATTATGAGCAACTTGAGTTTTACAACCTCGGAAGTGGCAGACGGAGTCCTCAAAACACTTCCATTTTCTTTTATGATGTGGACTTGGAAGCAGAAAAACGGAAGTATCAGATGTATACCTTGAAACGCACGCCTCGTCTTTCTTCACCGTACACGCACATTTAGAATAAACAGATTAATTAGACTAACTAAATGACAACAACGTGCTTCAATGGAACAACCCGCCCAACCTATCAACCATCTCCACCCAGACATTTTCTTTCACAATTGCCAAACTACCCAAACAATCTACCGATTCTTCAATCTAACGATTCTTTGTTTGCCACTATATTTTGGAGCCCGCCGATTTGACTTAAAGCTGATTTTGCTTTCCCTTCCCATGGACGCCACCAGCCTGACATGACATCACCTTTACCTGTAGCCATTGTGGTTTTATGTATTTAGAAAGCAATCCTCTCTTTCCAAAGAATCACTCTTTCTCCTTTTCTCTTTTCTTTACCTGCCTGAAACATTCTTCTTCCCTGAATCCACCAGATTATTCAGAATTTCTTGCCCACTGTAAGCTAAGACGATTTCAATACCATGCAGGAAACTTCGGCTTTTCCAGGAATAGGAAGAAAAGGATTGAATGATGGGAAAATAGGACGCTTTATATCTTCTGTACCTGCTCCTTTAAGTTCTTCTAATGGCAATACACTTGTTTATAGTCACGCTAGTTTTGACAGTATGTTGATTATCATATTTGCAGCTTTTATTGTTTCTCTGCTATTTGCATGGGTGTTGAAAAGCATCGTTCGGTGTGCCTTCCATTGCAACAGACAGGCTATAGAGATTCATTCATCCCCTGCTTTGGCTCATGCTGCCAATGGCAATTATGGCAACCAGAACTACATGAAGAAAATTGATGTGAAGGCATTGCATACTGTTTTGTATAGCGGTATGGGATCAGAGGTTATAGATATGGATTGCCCAATTTGCTTGGCAGAGTTTGTGGAAGGAGAAAATTTGAAAGTAGTTCCACACTGTAATCACAGTTTCCATGTGGAATGCATTGACAAATGGCTGGCTTGCAATCATTCTTGCCCCTCCTGTAGACAATCTCTTCTGCAATAAGTACAGATCAATTTGATTGCCAAATTGTTTCACTGGTTTACAAAGTAGAACTAGCCATGGAAGGCTGGAGAATTGCAACAAGTTTGTAGGAGCAATATGCTGGTGTATTAGTATTGTTCTGGCAAGATTCATTGCATCCCTTTGGCTAAAGCTCAAATGTGTGGGTCCATTCAATTCTGTAAGGAATTGTTTTTTTTCAAAGGAAATTGGATTGGTTTTTGCTTTCATTCTTTTTAGTGGGGCTGAGGAGAGGCGACCGGGCATTTGAGGAGTTTGGGATAGGTGCGTCTCAAATAGTCACAGCTGTCAAAGAACAATCAATATAGAATGAGGAGTTACATCAGAAAGAATATGGGGTCTATTATGACCTGGATACTATTGTAAAGAATTGTTTATTTTGTTACTTATTTTTTTATCTAATAATTAATTAATTGTAGTAATTTTTTATTATAAAGGTATATATTTGTTCTAATTAATGTTAAACATGTGAATTTTTGACTGAAAATATCTAGCAAATTATGTTTTACAATTCTATTGGCTGAAATGTTTGAGAACTTATTCTAAATTTAAAAAAAAAAACTGAAAAAATAGAGATTGTGTACTTTTGTATTAATATTACTATATTTGTTGGTATTGATAGTGTTCTGAACACATACCCTCTTAACACAAATTTATACAATTGTCTTAGACCAAAAACAAAGAAAACACCATAAAGTGCTAATTGATGTAGCAAAATTTATGGCTAAGATATGAAAGGTTTAGATTCATTTAGTTTATTTTCTAGCAAATATCTTGAAGAAAAATATCATAATGGTGTGAAATTTGTACACCATGGAATGGATGAATTTCTATACTAGGTGATTATTTTGCATTTACATTGAATGTTGTTTAAGTTTGTGCAATTTATGTTGAATGGTGGTACCCAGTACCAAAGGTTTGTCCAATAGTTTTGTTCCACTCACTTGATATTTAGGTGCCTCTTTGTGATGAATAACGTAGTTGAAAGAGTTTTAGATATCTCTCACCTTTTTAATAGATTCTCCAATATATGTTTGACCATATGACTTTTTAGTGAAAAATTATTCATAATATTAGAAAAAAAAAAAAAATTGTTTTGCTATGGAAAGTTGCATTGCTCATTTTACATGTTGGGAACTCTCTACCAATGCATATGTAGTCATCATTTATAGTCAAAATCATTTGCATTCTTGAATTATTCATATACTATAAATAAATAGTTTCTAGTGAATTTTTCCCTAGCACCACTCTAATAGAGAATTACTAAAATTACATAAATTCCTATAAAAAATATAGTACAAGATTGTGTGCATGTACTTTAAGTTCTATGGAAGGAACTCCAAGTTCTTTGGATTGAATTCTACCTCATACATTTTGAATATTTAGTATCACAAACAAAAGGTAAATGATAAGTTCTGTTAGATTTGTGAATAACACAAGACACAAGATCAAACAACAAGAAAAGACACCTTTCGTGCAAGAGATCTGCAAAAACAAAGATTTGCTATTCCTTAAAAAGAAAAACATACAAAATGAAAAGATTTCATGAATCTCAAGAGACTTCAAGGAGATCTAGTTAAATAATACAATGAAGGTTAAGTGCTTTATAAGAGAAACCTCAAATTGTAAAAGGATTAGATCATGATTATAGAGGAGGGGGACCGAATGCTTAGGATCCTGGGTCACTAGAGGGTCTAGAACAATCAGCTGCCCTAATCTACCTCACATTAAGGTTTTTTTAAGGGAAGTTTAATACTTTAGGAGGGTGAAAATGAAGGGCTATTGATCTGCCACTATCCTTTTGCAAACTCGGGAAGTTTAGGGAATCAAGTGAGTGAATTTCCAAGCCAAAACTAATACCTCAACAACTCTCTACCAAAGGACCCCAGCGTAGAATATAGAGGAAAGCACAGCACACTTGCATCTCAATCAAGCACTAGTGTCTGTACAGACAAGGAATATGGAATACAATTAAGACTGACAGGGATTTAGCTACAACCTAATAAATAGAGGTTTACGTGATGACTGAAAGCATAAAAGAGCTAAAATGTTGAGAAAGCAAGAAAAATATTTTAACTTTGAAAGAGAGGCTAACAAGAGTGAAAAGGTGATGGAAATATGCCTTACGAATGGTCCAACCTCCTGCAAGCTCCACACGAATGCAAAACCTACACACAGCAAAATGGGGAAAGATGTTGGGGCTATTTCAGGGCTTGTTGCAGTCAAACCCCTGTTTCAGTGTTCCCACCTCTGGACAGACAACCAAAATAGCCATGAGATAGAAAATATGATACAGAAAGCAATGGAAGACATGTCAAGCAATGGCAACAACACTATGCTACGTAAATCGAATGACAATGCTATAGAAATGGAGATATTATAACACTTTCCCAATCAAGATACCTTCAACCATGTAGAGGAAAATGCAAGCTTGGAAAAGTCAATGTTGCCACAACAAGAAAGAAGCAGTCTTGCAAGACACTAAGTCACAGCTCCAAAGGTGGAAAAAGTGTAGCAAGAAGTGAAGTGTGATCAAGAAGTATGTAGATAATTCAGCAATATCAAGCCAAAGTGTGTAGAAGTGTCAAGAGTTGTGAAGAAGATCTAATTGCATGAATAATCCATTGTTTTGAAGTGAATAGCAGCCCAAAAGATCCATTTGACGTCAGTCAAGGGTGTAGAGGCGTTACTCTTCATTGCCAATGGACAAATATAACACCTCTATAGATTCTAGAGGTGAGAATCCTATCTGAATGGTAGCACACTACGCTAGCGTCCCTAACAAAAATTCCCCCACCGACACTATAGATAGCCGCCAAGTGGGTAGAAAGCGAGTGGATGAAGTGGAAATGCATTGTCGGATTTAATTTTTCTAAAGTGAGGGGATGCAAACGGGGAATTTAACAGGGGTGAAAATTCACTCCATTACATTTTTTCGCCACTTTAGTGAGCATATGTGCTACCAAATGTGAGCTAAAGTAGATTGAAAAGGTTTACAAATGTATACCTGAACCATCAAGGAAGTAGACCACAATCTAACCCACCTGAAAGCTCAAGAAGTAGAGTTGGCTTCATAGGTCCTTGGACCCAAGGAGAGTTGAACAAAATGTGTCACAGATCCGTATACCTATAGAAGGTGAACAAAAGGCTCTGTAGGTCCTCGTAGCTACAGAGTTGATCAAAGAGATCCCACAGGATGTAAGTGTTCCACAGGTCCCTAGACTTGCAAAGGAGGCGCCCCCTAGGTGCTCGGTCCTAAAGGAAGCCAAATGTAGGAGGCTCCATAGAGGTTGATGAGGCCTTATAGGTACTCGATCCTGCAAGGTCGATTGAAAATCAGCTTCACAGGTGCACCTACAAAGCAACATTTTAATCTACAGACAAAACATGTTAGACATCAAAAAGAAGCCACACGGGCAGACAAGTAGACAAATAGTCATGCAAAAATTCAACAATTGAAGGAAGAGCTTGCAAAGGGGTCCCTTGGGAACCCTTCAAAAGAAAAGGGCTCCACTCAAGGGATGCTCTATTTGAAAGTGATAACATTTTTGAAAAGAGATAAAAAAAATCACAAACAATTCTAGCATCCAGGATTCCTTTTGAAAGATTCATTTCATCAAGGAATTCAAAAGAAGGAATGTTCCCTCACAAGGGAAAGTCTAGATTCAATCCTATGAATCTGTGATGAAAGAAAAATTCATCTAGAGATTCATGTTGAAGAATGTAATTTTTGAAAAATAGAGATTTTCAAGAAGGGATTTGTTGGTCACCGAATGCACCTTTTGAAAATCAAAGCAATATGGTAGCCCCCCTTAGGATGGTGTGTGCTAACCACAAAGGCACATGGCATCCTAAGGAGAGAAAAGCAAGAATGACATTGATGTTGTGGCCCACGAAACATGACAAGATGTAACCGTGGTGATGTTGTCATGCACACGAGGGATAACACGTAAGCAACACATCATAAAGCAAGCAAAGAAGAGAGAAAGATAAAAAGAAAGGAGAAACAAGGGTGTAATGAATAAGAGAAAGGGAGATCCAATATTTTAGGGTCAAAGTTGCTCATAAATATAGATATTGAAACAATAGAAAATGGATTTGCTTTCATATGGTTTAGGACATAGAGCAAACCCACTTCACCATCATTTCATTGAATAAATATCTCAATCTAAAGTATGCAAAGGGGAAAGAGATCTTGTAATAGGGTTGTCCTAGGGTTTGATTCTAAACTAATGAGGGTTTCACCACCAAGCTAGGGCTTGGAAAGATAAATGAAATGCAAAACCTAATAGTTAAACCTAGTGCAATGCAATTTTCACTAAAGGGCCTAAAAATGTATGTAAATCAAAACATAAAGTTGCAATAAGAAATGTGTGCACCTGGAAATTTGAAGATGACTAAATGAAGGCCTGAAATGCTGAAAATATTGATTTTAAGGCCTGTTGGGACTCATACGCCTGTCTGGGCGATTTAATCCCAAATTAGGATTTTTGTGCAGAAGCTGGAATCTGGCAAATGGGTGTCTAAAACTACAAAAACCTAGAAAATAACTTATACTAGGACTCATACGCCAGAACTAGCATATCATTCCAATTAGGGTTTTCTAGAACTTCAAAGTCTGAATCTAATCTTCAATGTCTTCTATGTACTTCCCAATTGATTTTTGGATCCAAAACATTGGTTTGCAGTCTGTATAAGTCTTCCAATGATCTTCAATGCAAGGTGACAACTTTGACAACTTTTGAACACTATGATAACTTTCTCCAAGCTTGATCTTCAATGTGTCTTCAACCTAAACCTACAAATCACACACTAGAGAGAGGGAAAATGTTGTTTTGTTGGTGGAAAGGGATTTTCCTTGGTCAAACCGCATTTTGGTAATCAAACCTTGAAATGAAATGAAATAGGAATGGAGAGTAATGAATGATGAATGAACAAAATATGATGTTGGAACTCACTAAACCTAGCAATACAGTATTGCAAACATGTATGAAGTGGCTTCAATGGATGTAGATCTTGACTCTTGATTTAATAGGATGGATCTTGAATTGAATGCTAGCTTGAATCATAAAAATCCTATATCACATTTGTTAGCTCAAAAACAAGCATGATGCATGATGACTTTGACATGATGCTTGATGCTTGAATAATGCTCTAAAATACTTGATAATCTTCCCTTAAATTCTCTTGAATGCTCTTGTGAACTCAAATTTTCTATATGCATGAATACTTGAATGCTTGGGGGTTCAAATGAGTGAAAGAAACTTGTATTTATACTTAATTATGCTAAATTTATCGAAAATACAATACTACAAGCCGACATCTGATCTAGGAGGATAAAATCTTGCCAAGAATTTGAATTAATTTTAATTTTGGGCCACACATGACTCATACGCCCAAGGTGGCGTATGAGTCCCATTAGGCATAAATTATGGTACCATTTTCAAAAATGCTTAGAAAGGTGTAAAATCTATATTAGGACCCAAAACCCTAGGTGGGACCCATACACCCAAGGTGGTGTATGAGTCCTAGACCACCAAATCTAGGCCACACAACCTAAAAACACCTAAATTATAAATGGATGTTGATTTGTGTCGAGATCATCCTTGAAAAGATGCATTAAATGAGGCTTGTGCATACAAAATAAGGCCAATTAAAGCATAAAGAAGCCCAATTATTAATGAAAACCTTAGAAAAGTGTGAAAGTATGTTACAAAACTTTACAACACTCTAAATAAGGCATGATTAAGTTTGTTTAGTTCACATGGGCTCAAGACCTAATGTGAATGTGTCAAGTACATTAGAACACTAAATCAAGGCAAGATTAAGCTCAATTTAACAAGGAGGGCCCAAACAAGCAAGAAAAAGTAAAGGGATACTATTTTCATTGCCACATTTAGCACCCACTTTAGTGAGAGGAGGAACTTGCTTCTAACTCACACTAAAGTAGACCCACGCGTTAGTTTTAGGATCAGATTGAACAGAAGGAAGAAATACAACAACACATGAACAATAGAACACAAAATATACCCTGGGAAAACCCTCCTTCTCGAGGGAGAAAAAACCCTACAAGAAATATATCTCATATAAATTATATAAAATAGTAGAAATCTGCTTACAATCGAGGCCAAACTCTAGGCCGATCTAAAATAATAAAACACAACACCTCTCCTAGATGAAAATGTACAATTACAATGAATTCTCCTTGATGTCAATCCACCTGAAGCAATATTATGATTTGCTACAAAAGTGTGAACTCCCTCTTGAAGTGAAAATTTTCTTGAGAATGAATTGATTGATGATTAGATGAAATGATCATCACCTTCTATATATACAATGTAAGGTGCCTATTCACAAGCAAGGCGACTCTTCACAAGAGTCAACCTTATTCAAGAACCAAGGTGACTTTTCATCCTAGGTCGGCCTTATAAATTTAAAATAATATTTATATATGGCAAGTCCAACTTGTAGCCTTGGAATTATTTATTCATCATTTATTATTTAAATTCAAGAGAAAGATATCTCTTGACGCTATAACATCAACACTCCCTCTTAGCTAGGGAGGTATCTTTCCAGATATCCACATCATGGAGTCTCTCAACATGACGCCCACAATGGCTACGCCCATTTGTGGAAAGCTCAAAGTTTCATCATGGAGTCTCTCAACATGATGCCCACCATGGCTACTCCCATGTGTGGAAAGAAACACATGTACAAGTGCCCATCACAGAGTCTCTCAATGTGATGTCATCATGGAGTCTCTCAACATGACGTCCACCATGGCTACTCCCATGTGTGGAAAAACAAAAATACAAAGGGTTCATCACGGAGTCTCTCAACATGATGTCATCATGGAGTCTCTCAACATGATGTCATCATGGAGTCTCTCAACATGATGTATCATCTTAGTCTCAAAGATGAACAAGGTCTCGCACCTCATATTTCTCCATCTCAGAGAAATATACACTACAAGGGCTTTCACCTCATACTTCTCTATCACAGATAAATATACACTAACAAGGGCTTTCACCTCATACTTCTCCATCACAGAGAAATATACACTAACAAGGGCTTTCGCCTCATACTTCTTCGTTACAAATAAATATACACTAACAAGGGCTTTCACCTCATACTTCTTCGTCATAGAGAAATATACACTAACAAGGGCTTTCACCTCATACTTCTCCGTCACAGAGAAATATACATTACACAAATCTTCATAATGATGTGACTCCCTCTGAAGCTCCAAGTACTTGCATCAACCTCCTAACATCCTCATCTGAGGTTGCCTCTGTTGGTTTGTCAGACTCCCTCTGAATGTTATTTCCTCCTCTTCGAAGAAACTGATCACAATCTATATAGGTTCTTCCTCTTCGAGAGATGTCTCTAGTTATGTTTATCTCTTCATCCTGCATGAATTCCTCACAAGATGCCTCAAACTCTTCCTCCCTTGAATTCCTTAGGCAGTCTCTCATCATCCTTTTTCTCTTTGATCTGTCTTGGAAGCATTATAGAGAGATTACTAATAGTTCATAGAACTAAACTATCCCAAAGAGAAATACCAATGCTAGAAGCATACATGATTCACTATTCCAATGTTATTGCATGAATCAATAACTACATAAAATTCATTCAAGGTACAAGCATAAAATACTTATCTCTTTATGTTGGTACACCAATGAGCTAGACCTATAGTTGTGTCTCATCTTCACCACCTTCACTCGATCTCGGCCTTATAGAAAGTGGGAATATGAATTGGCCATTTATCTAAGATTGAAGACTCCATTTAAATCTTGAGATCACATTATGAATCAATGCACCCACACTCATGCGATGAAAGAGTTTAAGTAATCAAAAGAGTGAAAATAAATCATCACGACTTCCTTCCACATAGCCAAAGAGAATAAGACATACAAGAAATGCCACAAAGTGTTAAGCCACCCTTAATCAATGAATCAACGAACACCACAAGATTTGTCACTCCATACATCACTACTGCAACCACATTGAACATTTATTTGTGCATCGAACAAGCCTATGGCTTCAATCATTACTTCCTGACTGAGTTTTTGTTTAACCAAATCTGATTGGATCTTTTCTTAGACACGCTCTGATACCATGTTATTTTTAGGATCGGGTTGAAAAGAAAGCATAAATACAACACATGAACAATAGAACATAGCATATACCCTAGGAAAACCCTCCTTCTCGAGGGAGAAAAAACCTAGCAAGAAGTATATCTCATATATATTATATAAAAGAGCAGAAATATGCTTACAATCAAGGCCAAACTCTAGGCCAATCTGAAATAATAAAACATAGCACCTCTCCTAGATGAGAATGTACAATTACAATGAATTCTCCTTGATGTCAATCTGCCTAAAGCAATATTATGATCTATTGCAAAAGTGAAAACTCCCTCTTGAATTGTGAATTGTCTTGAGAATGAATTGATTGATGATTAAATGAAATGATCATCACCTTCTATATATATAATGTAAAGTGCCCTGCTTCCTGAAACAAGGCTGACTCTTCACAAAAGGGTCACCCTTATAAATTTAAAATAATATTTATATATAGCAGAAGTTTAACTTGCCTTGGAGTGTTATTCAAAATACATTTTGGTATTTAAATTTGAGAGAGGAATAACCTCGCCACTATAACATCAACAGTATTGAGGCATTGTTCCAAAAGGAACCCGCTTTTATCATGAAGATTTTAATGAATTAAAGTTTGCGTCAAGGGTTGCTAATAATAGTTAAGGACTCTTGCTACGATTTAGGACTAGCATACAATTTTTGGATCCACAGCAAATCCTGGCCATCCAGAGTTTGCTAATAGTTAGGACCTAAGCATACAAATCACTCCCGATTTGGTACTTTTGTATCTACATTTCTCTTTTGTTACAACTGTTGGATTGCATTTATTCTATCGGTGATAGTTCATTGTCCAGGTGCTGTATTAGACCATAGATTTGTGGGTGGGCCAAGGCTTAAATTTATCAACAAAAAGAAGCAACGGGGACTATTCTCAACGTCAACGAGGAACATAATTTTCTAGATGGCTAATTTATCAAAACTTTGTAGGAAGCTCTCAAGGTTAAACATACTTCCTCAATAGATGTAAAAGGTGCATGAATAATCATATTTATAAGTTGGAAGCCACCTAATAAGGGCTTGTTAGGCGTGTTAAGGCCATGACTACAATGATTTCATCCATTACAATAACTATGGACACTTCATGATCCGAGAAGCAAAGTTGCGACACACTATAGTCCATAAAATTCTGACAAAATAAAATGGTGTTTAAACTCGGTGTTAAGTGCCCCCATTAACCATTGAAGAATAATGTAATGTTCTGAAATGTATAGTATTTTAGACTTGAACTTGTTTTTGGCATTGGGTACCTCTTATCTTATGCTTTTGTAATCCAACCTTGTTTAATAACAGATAAAAACACCTGTTATCATAGAACATAGCCGGTGGTGATATTGTTGCAAAGAAATCCATTAAATAACGATATCATTCTCATAATTATATTGAGTGACATTTGTGTGGTAGTCATCGTTTGTTTGACATGTCTTTATAAACTGTGGCAGTTTGAATACGCAACTGATGTACTAATTTTTCTTAATGCTGTTACTTAATCTGATATAAACTTCTGATTTAGGTTTTGTGACTTTTGAGTATTTTGCACTGTCTGTGAACAGTAATAACAGAAATAGTCGTACGTAGAGCTTTTAGGTAGGGAAGGGATGGGTTCTGTGAAAGGACTTTTGTGAGGACCTAAGTTGCTCTACAAGGCTGAAGATGGAATCCGAGTTTTTGTCGTTGCAACCTCTTTTTGACAATTTAGCATTGAAGCTTTGAAAACTTAGCATATGAGTATGCCAAAGGACATAATTGATTAGTGTATGAAGAGCATCAACATTTAATTGATTGCAATAGATTGATACTGGTAGAGGTTAAGCATAATGAATTTCAAGCCTAAAATTTACCTAATAGCATTTCATAGCCTGCAGTTTTTTTGAGATGGCCTTTCTGTGGCCGAATCTCATGGCTAAAAGTAGGCAATATTGTCTTCTTGTTTGGTATTGTACTCAACCCATTGTCTTATCAAATTAGTACAAAGTGATATGATGTGATACGACATTTTAAATATTAAATTTGAAGCAACTTAATGAAGTTGCCATAATAATGGTTATGTGAGTGTGCTTGGTATGATTCTTGAACTTGTTCATTTCCTCAAACAAGTAGCATACCTACCTAGTCAATTATGATCTTGTATATCGATAAGTATTTTGGATGAAAATGTTGTATAACTTGATTTCATATTTGAAACTTTAAAACTTTTATTTTATGCATATTTGTCCAACAGTCAGGGTACTTAAAATTTTGATCCTTTTTTTGTGGCCCTAACCACATGCCATTTTTTTAAAGTTAGCATCAACCACAGTAGTTAATAATGGTTTTGATAAACCATATGGACTATGTAGATCATGAGGTCTTTAGAAGAAACAAGGTTCCAACTTATTATCTTGCTTACGTACAAATTTACCCCATCTTGGTGATGATGAAAATGATTTATTTATTTCTTTGGATTGATATTAAATGCATATTCTTTGGCACTTGCATTATGACAATTCAATCATATTCCCCTTGAGAGTAGTTTTGATACATATGTTGTCAAAAGCTTAAATGATTGAAATTCTCAAAGTAGGTTATGTTACAACAATTCAAAGTATGATATGGAGAGTGTCATAATTTCAAAAAAAATTGAACTTATCCTTTACTTCCTTATAAGAATGACCTTGATGATTCACTCATGTAAGTCTAATAGTTTAATAATTCATGAAGCTCTAGACCAATTAATACATCACAACATTTCAAACACTTCAGAAGTATTGAATTCAAATTTGTTCATATTTCGAGTCTTTGAAGTTGTCTTTGAAATAGTATTTGTAATGGTGAGATTCATATACCCATACTAATTTTCATTTGGTTAAGAATGTATTTGAGAAAGTGATTTTACTATGCCTATTATTTCTATCCAAAAAAAGGTGACACCTATATTTTATCACTTAAGTCTAATATAGTTTACATTGTGGGCCCATAACCCATAGGTCCTTAGATTCATATTTTAAATT
>VDFB02353493.1:396340942-396479160 GCA_007258455.2 Sequoia sempervirens
TTATTTTTTTCCTGAAATTTAAGTAATACTGCATTGAAATTTCAAATTTTCACCAAATAGATTTTGTTTTAAAAAAAATAAACCTAGTAGTTTAGAAACTACATTCAATTTCCCACATATTCTATTCTTACATGTTTTTTAAATAATATAGATAAGTTATTCAAATTTTTACATCAAGTTGTCTAACTCTAATTTTTCTGAATTTTCATTGCCACTTAAGGGCCTGTTTGGCCCATCATGATCCTGCACATACCCAGGTCTAAAATGTGTTAATATGGATTTATGTAAAATTTGTGTGAATGGAAAACAAAAGAGAGTTAGTTTTCTTAAGGATGGGAAGGAAAAGAAAGATGAGAAATTAGAGCTTGTGAATATAGATGTATGGGGACTAGCTCAGGTATCTTCCCTCGGTGACTCTCTATATTATGTTACATTCATTGACGATGCAACTAGGAAGGTATGGATTTATTTCCTTAGGAAGAAATCTGATATATTTGAAACTTTAAAAAAATGGAGAAGCTTGGTTGAGAATGAGACAAGTAAAAAGTTAAAATGTCTTGAGAAGATCTAATAGTGGTGGTGAGTGTTGCAGAAAAGAGTTTGAATATTATTGTTCCTCTAATGGTATTCGTAGGCAGAAAATGGTTCCAAGGAATCCATACGAAAATGGAGTGGCTAAGTGCATGAATAGAACAATAATGGAGTGTGCACAAACTATGAGATTGCATGTTGGACTTCCTTTAAACATGTGGGTAGAGGTTGTAAACACTATTGTTTATTTAATTAATAGAGGTCCCTCTAATCTTTTGGGTTGTGGTATTCCAGAGGAAGCATGGATAGGTAAGAAGGTGAGTTATTCTTTTCTCAAGACCTTCAGTTATGAAGCATTTGCACATGTAGATTCTGAAAATAGAATTGAGTTTGATGCAAAATCAAAGAAATGTATATTTGTTGGATATGACATTAATGAATTTGGTTTTAGGCTTTGGGATTTTGAAAATCAAAAAATTGTGAGAAACAAGAATGTCATATTCAATGAGAAAGTGTTGTACAAAGATCTATTGCAGTAGCATGAGAAGAAAGAAAATAATTATGTAGTGCTAGATGATACTCCAAACAACAATGTTCTAGTGGTTCCTCAAGCTCCGTGACAACAACAAAAAATACCACATGTTAGAAACCAAGATCTGAAATGCAAACCAGAAAAACCTTCCACAGAAGAGAAAAAATAGAAAAAGCAAGAGTTTTGCAAAAGATGTGCAAAATATTATTATTCAGGAATTCTTAATTACATGAGATGATTTGCTTTATAAAAGAAAAGTATGTATAACCCTAGTCTTATCTTGAGCAACAAGATAGCTCACCAAGATAAGGATGAGAATAATTAACCTAGGAATTAAATATTACCTAAGTAAAGTTATGCAAGTGTAATTAAATATTAATTACACTAACTCCCCCCCATAAGTGGAACTTAGGGAGACTAAAAAAGAATGCACCTAAAACTAATATGAATGCAAGAAAGCATGAGTGGATCTCGACAACAAGGCCTGATTAGGTACCCATGTACAAATGCAATGATGAGGTAGAGAAGGAAAACCCAGTGGGAAAAAAACCCCCTACAATGAGATGATTGTTGCAAAGAAGCATTGGAAGAACACTGTGGAGTAAAACTGGAACCATAATACGAAAAGCAAGGAAAGATACTTTTGTCTACAAGAAACAAAAGCATAATCATAATAATGTGACAACAGACCCGATGCCACAGAACACTGGGAAACTCACAAACTAGAACAACCCTAGAATCTATGAAATAATAGTAGATGAAATGATGACAGAATCTAGAAACCGTGTATCTCGATGCCGATGCCAAACTGAGACTAAAACTCTTCCATGGGAACAAGTACCATAAAGACTCTAGAACATTAACCATAAAAACATGGCCTTCAAACTGAGAGGGATCTGAACCAATGCGGATCAATAATCATGAACTCCCAATTTAAAGTGTGAACCGATGTGAATCTGATATGTGTCAAGCTAGAGCAAAAATGTGTCCAAAAGAAACTAAGAAACCAGATATAACCCATGCGAGCTATCATCAAATCAAGATGGAGATGGAGATCAAATTACATGCACACTCTAATCAAATTATTATGCAAGAAACCCCCCTGATGGAATTTTATCTCAGTTCATTTATTACAATAACCCAATGATTGTAAAAGGATAGAATGAAAACATGCATAAACAAAACATAAAAATAGACCTAATATTTGTGTAGAGGACTGAACCAGCTTTTCAATGCCACAAGAATGCAAAAAAAGGATCACCAAGTCAAAAGATATGCCCTCCAAAGCAAAAACAACTTCATCTGAGTTCAAGGACCTGCAAAATCTGGTAAAAACACCTACACCACTAGATCGGCGTCAGAATCAGCTTTCTAACGGTATCTCATTTACGAAAAATGTACATCGTATTCAAAAAATACACCTGATTTAGTGAAAGTTGCTCCAAAATAGCCAATAAGACCTACAGGCAACCCAAGGAGCTAAAAGAAATTAGCCCATGGTCACCTGGGTAGACCAGGGGGCTAAAAAAATTAGCCCCTGGTCGCCTAGGAAGACCAGGGGGCTGGAAGAAAGCGACCGATGGTGGAGCCCTTGGTCGCCAATATGACCAGGGTTGGGGGCTCGGACCGGCGGGTGGCTAGATCTCAGCTCCTGGATCTCCATATGGCCGCGACTTTTGCGTTTTAATCCTGCGGGGCTTAAACAACTAACTGGCGATCGGTTGGAGGCGCCGCTTGCCTAAGCGGCTGGTAGGTGGCAGTCTGGTGGCCGCTCGGCGGTGGGAGAGCGGTGTAATTTTTTTGAACTGCATGCTTTTTGTAAAGCATTTTTTTCAATTTTAATTTTTTTTTTTTAAATCCACGCCTCAGGAAGCGAGCTGGGGAGGTTGTACGGCGTCCTTGGCAAAAAAATTTTGCCTTCCGGACCAATTGCTCAAAAATCGACGAAATGGAGGGCGTTCTTAGGATTTTTGGCCGTTGTGAATGTGATGGCGACCTTCGTTTGTGCTCAAACTGCTTCGAAAAATCGGCTACCTCCTGAGCTTGCAAAATATCACCAAGTTTCAAACCCTCGTGGATTTGGCAAACGATGACTAAAATTTGCAAAATAAAAGCCAATATTGACTTTTTCCAGCACTCTAAATCCAATGGTGAAGCTTGATCTGATCCAAAATGTTGCATAGATGAACTCAAGGCATGATACCCTCGAGGAATCCTAAACGAACTCTATAATGATTTTCTCAAAAAAATATGAGAAGGGGCTGCAAATCAAGGCTCTGATACCATGTCAGAAACCAAGATCTAAAATGCAAACTAGAAAAGCCTTCCACAGAAGAGAAAAAATAGAAAAAGCAAGAGCTTCTCAAAAAATGTGAAAAATATTATTATTCAAGAATTCTTAATTATATGAGATGATTTTCTTTATAAAAGAAAAGTATGCATAACCCTAATCTTATCTTGAGCAACAAGATAGCTCAACAAGATAAGGATGAGAATAATTAACCTAGGAATTAAAATATTACCTAAGTAAAGTTATGCAAGTGTAATTAAATATTAATTACACTAACACCACAAACTCCAGTGAATGTTAGACAATCTTCAAGGATGAGCAAACCTTCAGAAAGATATTCTCCCTTTTTTTATTCTATTTTGTTAACAGATGCTAGTGAACCAGGATGTTATGTTGAAGCTATACAGGTGGATACCAAGGTTCAGTGGGAGCATGGAATGAAAGAAGAAATGGACTCCTTGCTAAAAAATTAGACTTGGGAATTATGCAAGTTGTCTGCAGGTAAAAAGGCTTTACCAAATAAATGGGTTTATAAGTTGAAAGAGGAGGATGGAGGTAAGAAAATATTTAAAGCTAGATTAGTTGCAAAGGGATTTGCACAGAAAAAAGGATATTGATTTTGATGAAATCTTTTCTCCAATTGTTAAAATGACTTCTATTCGTACCGTTTTAAGTATTGTGGTTGCTGAATATTTTTATTTAGAACAACTTGATGTTAAAAAAATCTTTCTCCATGGTGCTTTGGAAGAGGAAATATATATGGAATAGCCACAAGGATTTGAGGTCAAAGGTAAGGAGAAACTTGTGTGCAGATTGAAGAAAAGTTTGTATGGCTTGAAGTAAGCACCTCAGCAATGGTATATCAAATTTGATAGTTTTATGGCTAAGCAAGGCTACAACTAGTGTAATTCAGACCATTGTGTTTATTTTAAGAGGTTAGATGATGATAGCTACATTATTTTATGTTTATATGTTGATGATATGCTTGTAGTGGGGTTTGACTTGAATCACATAAAGGATTTAAAACAATAGTTCACAAATTCATTTGCTATGAAGGATTTGGGGGCAGCAAAGCAAATCCTTGGTATGAAGATTACAAGAGATACAAAAAACAAAAAAATATTTTTATCTCAGGTTGATTATGTTGAAAAGGTGTTGCAGATATTTCATATGGAGAATGCAAAAGTTGTCAGTACAACTTTTCCTAGTCATGTTAAATTGACTAAGGATATGTGTCGAAAGACACAAGAGGAGGAAGAAAAAATGTCCAAGGTACCATATGATTTAGCTATAGGTAGTTTAATATACGCCATGGTATGCACAAGACAAGATAATGCACATCTTGTAGGAGTTGTTAGCAGGTATATGATTCATCCCGATGTTGAGCGTTGGAATTTGGTAAAATGGATTCTCGAGTACTTGAGAGGTACATCCAATAAATGTTTATGTTTTGGGAGCTCTAATACTACTTTAAAAGGCTATGTTGACTCAGATTTGGTAAGGGATGTAGATACCAAGCAGAGTACCACAGGTTATGTATTTATAGTTGGTGGGACAACAGTGAGTTGGATCTCTCGGTTGCAAAAGGTGGTTGCTTTATCCACTATAGAGGCAGAGTATGTTGCTACAATAGAGGTGGAAAAGGAGAAGATATGGCTGCAAATTTTCATGGAAGAGTTGGAAAAACAATAGGCTGAAAATTACTTGTTTACAAATAGTTAGAGTGTTATGCATCTTGCAAAGAATTCTACCTTGCACTCTAAAACCAAACACATACAGTTGAGATATCATTTCATTCGGCCAGTGTTGGAGGATGGACAAGTAAAGTTGGAAAATATACATAAAGATGCCAATCCAATGGATATGTTTATGAAGGAAATGACAAGGGAGAAGTTGAGATCCTCTTTAGCTTCAGTTGGCCTTCAAGGTTGAATTCAAGTATAACAAAGTAGCAAGGTCCAAGGTGCTTATTTCCAATGGGAGCTGTAAGTGCAGCGTTGGGCCATCTAAGATCAATCTCCAAGTGGGATATTGTTTGGTGTGGAGCCTAATCAATCTCCAAGTGAGAGATTGTTGGTATTTTTTGGTAGTTGTCACCAAAAAAGGAAAAATCACCAACAAAAAGGAAAAAAAATGACTTTGTAGAACCCTAATTTGGAAGTTTATAGGGTTGTTATAAGGGGTTGGGATGGGAGTTACAATATGATGAAAAAGGTGATTATTCAAAATATTGTAATAAGTTTTGCATTTGATAATATAATCATTGGATGGCTGTAGTTTTGTGGATGTAGCCCGGATTAGGTGAACCACGTTAAATTCTCTATGTTAATTTTTTGTGTGTGTTTTATTTCACTGTTTTGTTGATTAAATATGCATTTAACTTGTTAGATATCTTCCTTCTAACCCTAACACATAGGTGGAGAAAATTCAGATGTAAACTAGAGTTTTATGGAACTCCCCTTGGCATCAACCAAGGATCATGCTAAGATTGGTACAAATGTAGGAATGTCAACAAACAACCTGTCTCCTTTTTGGAAGAAACAAAACCAAATACAAATTTAGGAATGTTTTCCATTCCAAATCTAGGAATTGAAAGAAAGAAGCATGAAGATGTGGGTATGTGCATGATCATGATGGGCCAAAAAGTGGAGATATGATGGGTATGTGTAGGGTATGTGGCTGACAACTTTTTTTTTACCCAAAATTGATGAAATGAAAAGGGTTTTTAAAGGAGATTCTCAACTTTCCACCAATATAAATTATTCTTTACTTTGAATTTAATAAATAATTATTATTCATTTTCCATTTCAATTACTTACTAAAGTCCTTATTGATAGGTGATTGAAAACATCTATATTTTCAAACAATATCACAATTTTTAAATTCAACATGTGTCATATTCTTTCATACATGGGATTAAAAAATGGAATTTCATGAAGTTTTGACCAAGTTAAGGTGATCGTGACATAATGAAGTTTTATATTTTTTAAAAGTTGTAATAAAAAATCATAATTAATTATATACTTGGAAAAAAATTACAAAAAAATATGCATCACATTGAGACATCAGTCCTCTACTTATATCTAAAATTTTATAAAAAAATATTATTATTTTATTGTGGTTAGGGTGGTCAGACAAACACCTACTTCTTCTTTTTTCCCAAAAATTTAAATACTACTACATTGAAATTTCAAATTTTCACCAAATAGATTTTTTTTTGTAAATAAATCTAGTACTTTAGAAACTACATTCAATTTTCTACAGATTCTATTCTTAAACATTTTTGAAATAACATAGATAACTTATTCAAATTTTTACGTCAAGTTGCCTTATTCTAATTTTTTGAATTTTTTGCCACTTCAGGGCCTATTTTTTCCATCATGATCTTGCACATACCCATGTATGTTGATGTCTCTGAAATCTACCCTTGTGTCGCCAAGACCTTGGAAGATGATGCCACAAACCAATTAGGAACATTCCCAATCACAATAGAAGGTGACAAGTAAGGTACCACTAGAAACTTATTCTGAACATTCTCTAGAGACTGAGATGGAGTGACAACAGTTGTACAACTATCATAAAATAGGAGGGATATTCCATTAAATGTGTCTTCCAAGTCAGAAATATGAGATTCTATGAACAATGAACCAATGTTTGACAAATACAAATCCCAATCAGGAAGACAATGATATACTTGTTCTAATGAATCACTAGACATGCTCAATGAATCATCAACACAAGATGAATGGTCATGTTGAACAAGAATGATAGGAGCCTCAATAAATGACTCTGCACAATGAATCACTAAAGGTGAAGGTACATCAACAATCCCTAATGGAGAAGAATGAGCATTTGAAGAACCCTCGCCATCCTCATGTATGAAGAATCAAAGTATTCCAAAACTTCAAACTCTCGCATAGTAGTGTGATCATAGGGTACCTTTTCTGAAAAATGAAGAGGCACAAGATAATTTGAAACAGGATCATCTGGGGAATAGCTAAGTATTAGGATCTCCATGTATCTCCCAAATTTTATTCCAAAGAATATGAGGACACTCAAAATGATCAATAGCATTTAAAGTGGCATCATCAATATTTATTGCAATAACTCCTAGGACATGATCCCTTTTGCAACTCCATGCAAATTTCTTACTATCAGTACTAGGAGGGGGAACTAGATTATACAAATGAAGCCACCTGAGATTTTTTATGATACCATCTCTCCATTTTTTATAGTTTCCCCTTTTCAACATAATCACAACAGGATGAAATGAAAACCCTATAATCAACTATGAAAAATCTCCAAGAATACAAAGACATTAACTTTCAACAACAATTATAAGCTCTCAAATACTACAAATAAAACCTTCTCAAAATAATTTAGGAAGCAATAATGCAAAAAAAGGTTGAGAATCTAAAAAAAAAAAACAAAATAGGTGCACCTTTACACACAATCCACCTGGGAACCACCTCACAAGTTAATCCACAATAGATCGATTTGGAGATGGAGATCCTCCAAACACTCGGGCAAACCTGATTGGAATTGCGTTAGTGAGGAAATTTTTTTGCCACACATGCAAGCCTTTGCTTGCACCAAGGTGAGCCTTTGCTGACACCATCAATGTGAAACAAGAGGTATTTAAAAGCTCGAATCTACTACCCACATCCAATGTGGGATAAATATTCCTAGAACAACTTCAAAAACCAACTTGGGCCCACACCACTATACAAAAGCTTGAAACCCTAAACAAATATTTGGTTGCAAACTTTATAAAGTATAAAGTTTTAAAAAGATAATGGCCAATCAAATACCTTCAAAAAATATTGCAGCCAACAATGAAGAAAACCTCCACCAAGCAATCAATCCTCTTCCAAAACACACAACAATGGAAATGCCTCAACTTAGAAAATCATGGCCTCCATTTTGAAATCGAGTCCTTGATTTCCAAGTGAGAACTAGAAAAAATGCCTCTCTCCAGATCAAAATGTGTGCCTCTTCTCAATCCAGAAATCACGCCTCTACCTCTAGATGTGATACACTCAACATGGGGAAATAATCGACACTATGCTTAGCAAGAGGGATGACCCATTGATGCAGAAAATGAGGGCTATTCATCTCCATGCCCTTCCATTATTAATGGTCACCACCTCCATTTTGAAGAGAAGATTGGTCGAAATGGGTGCCCTCCAAAGGAAATTTGCGGCCTCTTGCAAATAACAAAAAGTCAAGCCCCTCCAAGAAAATCATGCACCTCCAAACTCAAATTTCAACAACTCAAAAAGCTGGCAACCTCCCAACAAAACATAGGTCTGAATAATAGAAAAAAGATGCCTTAAAAAAAATCAATTACAGCCTGAAAAGGTTGAATCGATCTGTAAAGAAAATGCCACTGCCTCCAGGTGTAAAAAACACGCCTTCTATGAAAATCGGCCTTCAACAGGAAAAAAAATGTGAAATTTTCAACAGAAATTGTGGCCACTACAAAGAGAAATCTACCTTCGGGAATGAAACACAACCTCTAGTTTGAATGAGAAATCAAGCCTTGCAACAACTCATAGATTTCAAATGCCCATAAGGATGAGAAAATCATATAGATCCAATAGGAAAATTGTGCCTTTCTGAGCAAATTTCAGCGCCTCCAATAGCCAACCACCCTGTGGATCAGACAAATCGCACCTCAAATGAAGATTCGACATCCTTCAAACAAAAATGCATGCTCTAGAAAAATTCATGGGTCTGTAGTTTCCAAATCATGGCCTTCCAAATGTTGCCTGAAACGCCACTTCCAATGATGTTAATCACGGTTTGGAAAGTGAAAAGAGCACCTCCAAACACATTAAGAATCCTTGCAGAAGATTCCAATGCCTAGCTAAGAATTAGCTCCTCACACAGATAATAATCATGACTCTAATATTTGCCAGCAATAGGAAAAATAAAAAATAATCAAAACTAAATAAGGAAAATTTTGAAAAATTTCAAATACTGGAAAAATAAGCAATCTCAAACACTTGATGAAAACTCTCAAGGAAGAATTGCAGAATGGTTGACTATGATTCCATGTTGGTGACTTCCACCTCCCAGGAGCACCATCTGCAACAAATCACCTTCACAAGAAATGAGAGAGGCAACACAAGGCCATTTCACCAACAAAGAGTGAATAAAATGAGATAATTTACATACTATACAATGGTGCCTTATAGAGGCAAGAAAATATATGACGGGTGTAAAACTACCCACATGAGAAAAAACCACCCAAAAGATTAACCCTAAGATTAACTTAACACACTAACAATTTTAAAGAGGTTCATTAATTATATATCTAGAGAATTTATTAATCCAAAACTCTAGATTTGGATGTTGAGATTATGGAGACTTGCAAAATGAAGAGATTGCAATGAAAATGTTAACATTAGAGAAGTAGTGATGTGGATAATGATTGATCCTAAGAAATCAACTAGAAAGAGAAATACTTTTTACCTAGCTCAATTGTTGCCTTGTGTGATAATGTTTCCTTTGGTAGTGGGTTCATACATATTGCATGAGGATGCTGAAAATTTGGGAGATCAAATGGATATTCACTCACATTGTTGTGTTGAGCACCTAAACATGATTTCATATAATCAATGAAATCTAAATTAGGACTTGAAGAAGATTGGAGTAGTGTTGAGCATCTACACATGATTATGAACAATTAAGGAAATATTTATTAGTTCTTCAAGAAGATTGGAGTAGTGTTGTATGTGGATCTTTGGGCTAGGGAAGTTGAAGAGGTTGGTAACTATTCCAAGACTAAGGTGAGTAGTAGCTAGCTTCTATTTGGGGCTATGAAAACTTTTTGTTATTTTCATCATATTTTGTTCCACTTGATATATTATGTATATGGTAGGTTAGTTGGAACCTTGGTGTTGTCATAATAGCGGTTTACAATTCCTGAGAGGAATGAATTTTAGCTGAAATCACATATTTTTAGAAAATATAATGATTTAAGCCTTAAAAAGTTCCATTTTAAGGATTCCAATTGAAGAGGGTTAGATCAAATCACCTTAGATCAAACCCCCTTGGATAGAACCTCGCTAGTTTTAAACCATACCTATAAATGCATCTCCTTTACACTTATCAAAATGCTGATAAAAAATCACTTTGATTTAGATTTTGGGATCAAATGAATTCATTTAAAATTTATTTCAAATGATTATGGTATTCCTCGTAACAAGCTATCCAATGAACATAATTTAATATGTTTTGGTTTTGTTATGTATTTATTTTAAGTTTTATTAAACATAGGTTTTTCATTGAAAATGAATTTCTTTGTTCTTCACATGTGGAAAAATAGAAGATTATCAAAAAAAAAATATGAGTGCAAGATATTGAAGTCCTTGATCCAACAAAAAAAAAAAATTGACATATACAAAAAGTTATACATATAGCAAATAATGGTTCAATTGTAATTCATTTGACTTTGAAACTTGATTAAGGAAAAAATATTTAATAAAACTATCTAACCAAGTGGAAGCACTAGATATCAAAGTTACAAATCTAAATTTGAAAGAATTAGAATTTTATCCTTCATGAAAAAAAGTTATGCTATACTGTGCATCACTTTTAAAAATGTTGTTTTCAAAAAATCTATTTTTGTGGGAGATGGAAAAAGAAGTGCAATTTGATTCCAAAAGTTTTGAAAAAAATATTTTTAGAATCTACAGACAAAATTTGATGAGACTCTAGTTTGCACCATCCTCAAATTCCTCACAGTTCAGCCGCTATAGGTGCCCGAATGTGAAAATTTAGTTAAAAATAATAATTTTAGTGTCCAGTTTGGCCAAAAATTGTAAACCACTATTATGGGATCAGGATATCAATGAATTTGCAATAGGATGGCAATATTTCTTGCATAGTAAATATGGTTGTTAATGGGGATAAATAGATCAATTATTCATAATATTTTGATGTGTTAAGTCGATCCTCTCATGGTTAGATCTAGTGAACTTTTTGTTATCAAACTCTAGATTTTAAATTTTTTTGGTGGCTCTTATGTACCTCATCAAGGTCTTTTTAGCATAATAAATAGATATATGTGTGTATATATATAATTCTATATGTGTGTATATGCATATACTCTACATACATATATTATGGAAGGGTATATACATATGTATGTAGAGTATGTGTATATACAAACATATAGAATGAAAGGTCATCCTAAATAGCCTATTAACTAAATTATCAAATTTTCAAAATAGAAGACTAATTGAAAGCAAAAAATGAGTGTTAGCAATTTGGAGAAATTCTAAAAATATGATAAATTGACTGGGGGACTAGAATGCAATGGTTCCATGGAGGGAAGTTATCTAAACTTTTAAAGGAGGTGTTGCTAAGGAAATTTAAGAGACTGTTGTCATGAATTTTATAATGGGTGATGCTAAATATATTATTAATTTTTTTAATGAAAGCGGCAATCTCCTAAATTTTGTAGTATCAATCCAATGCTAAAAAAATTGAGAATCTAAAAAAATTAAGAATCTAAAAAATTAAGATGCCTTCTAATCATGTCATGTGGAATAAAAATCTCTAAGTTCCCCACCTTACAAGCAATTGTTGAAAAATAAATACCTTAAAAATAGGGCCTCCTATTTTCTAAGATAAGAGTAAGGTCCCATGTGGTTGCTTAGCAATCATTATATAAATTTTTAAATATTTTTTTTCATAGAGCTAGTGGGCTCATGACTTTTTGTTTATTTGTTTGTTTGACATAAATATATTTTTTTATGTTAACAAAGGAAAACTTGGAGATAAAATTTGATAGTAAATATAAAAAAGGAAAAAAGGAAACTATGCCACATATTTATCATTATGTAAGGACTACGTAATTTTGACCCCCTCTTTTTCCACATCATATTTTCGATCTCTAAAATATTACAACATAATCATTATATAACCATTCCAAAGTGTCCTCTAAACTTAATTTAAAATTTACACGAGACCACTTGTACTACTAAAACTTAAATAAACAATCACTATATAAAATTTTAACCAGTTTTTTGTAGAGCTACAAGGCTCACGACTTTTTTTTGTCTGTTTATTTATGATATAAATATAGATTTATTTATGTTAACAAGGGAAATCTTGGAGATAAAATTTGATAGTAAATATAAAAAAAATGAAGAAAGGAAACATGTGCAGCTATGTCACATATTTATCATTATGTAATGACTACCAAATTTTGATCCCCTCTTTTTCTACATCATATTTTCAATTTGTGAATTGTAATAACCTAATCATTATATAACGATCCTAAAATGTCGACCACTTAATTAAAATTTAAACTAACACACCTAAATAAACATTATGGACTGACTATAAAATTCCAATTTATATTTAAGAGAGTATTTTCTATAGGGGAGAGGACCCAGTAGTTGAGCATGTTTCAATAGTTGTGATAGTAATAGTTTATATAATGCTCAATAGTTGCGATAGTAGTTGTTTATATAATGCTCAAAGTTGTGACTTGACTACTCATAATTAAACAAAATGTATTCCTTTGATCTAAAAAGCAACCAATCATGTGATGCGACATCAGCGCTCAACTACTCATGATGTGAATGCACAAGTATTGGTCTCACTTTTTTGGGGGGCCTTTTTGGGCACCTTGACAAAAAAACATGCTGATGTGGCATCATATGTGATGATGTGGCCCTGAAACGAAAGTTATAAGCAAGGGGCTTGCCAAGTAAGTTGCTTTAAAAAATTGGGAGTGATTTAAAATTTCCACGTAGAATAATTAGAAGTGCGAAGTTAGGGTGCACAACCATTGACTCCTCTCCCCTATCTCAACTCCTTCATTTAGCTCATGAGACCCCCTCCATAGGACCGCTTTCTCACCGCGCAAAACCTTAAAAACATCATCCAAATGAAAAGCAGATCCATGCTTTTAAAAATTACATTCAAAGTCGAGCCTACTAAACCAGTCGAGGAAATAGTCTGCCTGTTTCAAGCGCTACCTGGATTCACCACTTGAAAGAGCGGGACCATGGCGTCGCTCAAAGAACTTAAAATCTGACAGAATAAAGAAGGCATCCGAAAAAGTCTAAAGACAAGAAGAAAAGCTGAGGCCCATGTGAAAGGTAATGATGAAAGAAATTCCATCCATCCGTTGCTGGAAGATGCTGCCCAAATAATAATTTCATCTCGCCTTTAGTGGGCCCATTTCTTTCTCACACAAAGTCGACTGCTATATTCAACAAGGTTCACGGGACACGTTTACTATCGGTCAAAGAAGACTAATATTTAAGTGACTTACACGCCAGATTTCTAATATCTCAGACGAACGATTAGTACAATGTCTTACTTAGTGGTTTATTCCTGGTCTACGCGTTAGTCTGTAGATTTCTGGCCTCCCAGTAATGGTCAAGGTCCTTTTGACACCGTCCTAGGATCTATAAAAAACTTTGCTTTTTCTTTCCCATTTGGTAAAGAGGGCTAGACATTCATTAGTATTGCTCTGGCTCACCTAAGCTTATTAGAGCAAAGTCTGCTAATTCGATTCATAGTTTTAGTGATTCACAGATTAGATCGTTAGAGAGAGTTGGGTTTGTCTGTGGGAGTGGGAGAATCAGCTGTGTTTTAAAAAAAAAAATTGGGTTTGTCAATTTTAGTTAGTATGAGTTTTTATATAATAGAATAATACAAGTTTATGATTTAATCTGTGTATGTTTCTAGATCAATGTTTCTTTTCTAAGACTCCGAAAAAGAGTCATCTTAGGTTGTCTGAGGCCTTAAATATGGGCAGTAGAATACTGGTAGATGGTGCCAGTTCCAGCTATGCTTCTCCTTCAGCTGTCATGGCAAATGAGAGTGAGCTGGCGGAGATCAATCCTTACATGAGTGAGAATGCATTGGTTGTCCTGATTGCTTTTTTCTGTGCACTCATAGCGATTTTGGGTTTTATTTCGATTATACCGTGGCATTACATCTGGAGGTCGCATGACGAGTACAGAGCTGCCAAATTAGCTAACACGGGCTTGAAGAAGAATTCCATAAAAGCACTTCCACTTGAAGTGTACAGCAGAATAAGATCAGAGGCAGTTTTGACAGAGTGCCCTATTTGCTTGGTTGAATTTATGGAGGGTGAGAAATTAAGAGTGCTACCCAAATGCAAGCACAGCTTTCATATGGAATGTGTGGACAAATGGCTTGCTTCACACAGCTCATGTCCCACCTGTAGGTATTGTCTTCTCCAGGGCTTGCAGCGCACCAAAATCCAAACGCAGGGGAGATCAAGAGCAGAATCAGATCAGGATGTTGTTACGCTCTGGTTTGGGGGCGATGATTCAAGTGACATTGAATCTATGTGATGGCTTTGGTTGGGAAGAGCTTAAACAGATGCACATTCTCTTGAATTTTATTGAAGAAAATAGTTCACTGTTATAATTGTGCAAACCCCAACTGTCGCTTTGGGAATCCATGTGTGTCCCAAAGTTATTCTACCACCAGTTGAAAGGGTGCGACTGTAGTTCAAACCCCACCTGGCTGCTTTCCAGTCAACAAGTCTGTGGCATATTACCTACTTTACTGAGGTCAAAACTAGAGCATAAAGTTGACCTCTCTTTAGTTGAAAGGTTCGAGTAATTTGTGGCTTACATTTCTTACTTTAATCTTTTAAATTAGATCAACCATTATAAACAGCCCATTATAGGAAGAAATAAATAATAATGTTATAAATATCTCTACAATGTCTTTGACCTAAAGGTGACTTGGTGTGATTGAACACTCACTTATGAATTCTTCGTTGTTTATCATTTGTAATGGAAGAATATAATAGAGAAATTCAACAATAGGAAAGACACCAAAATCTGAATGAGTATGAAAATTTATTGAAAGATTTCCAAGGTTCAAATATGTTGAGCATAATATGAACCAACATAGATCTCGCCAAGAAAGACAAGAAAAAACAATCAAATTTAGCTGACACATCAATTATGTGGGATGCCTAATTGCATTGCAAGGTGTCAAAGGTAGTGGGAGATGTTAATGAAGATATTAGCAATGACTTGTGTCATTTTAGATTAAATTAGATTGTTATCGTTGAAACATCATAGATGTAGAATTTATAAAAAAATTCATGGTGCAATCACGGTGGGAGGGTTCCAATAGGAACCGTCTGAACCATGCAGCAATGAGTCAACACAACAGAAATAACACAACAAACTAATGTGCAAGCATGAAATCTCATTGAATCAACAATCTTACATGCAACATATACCTCATGGACGAATATTCAGGGCTCACAGGCTTGCCACAAGGGCTTCAACAATACAACTGGCCAACAGGCCTTATTACATGCCCTCGAAGGGTTTTGTATGAAATATAATGAATCTAAATCTTATCCTAAAACTACCGATGATCTACAATGAATTACAATGCTTATAAATATGCTTCTCAAGCTCCAATTTAGGCCCACATCGGCCACAAGGTTAACAACCCGATGAATGATCATATATGAATGTCGGCCTCAAAATATGAAGAATTAGCTCCACGAGAAATGAATTAACTTGTAAATCTCCAAGATAGGTCCCAATGAACCCAAGATGTTTTTAGGATGTCCAATTAAGTTCCGCATGATCTAGAATAGGTCCGCACTATGAAATTCGAACTAGGTCAGCCCCAAATGCTTTGACTGGTAAACATAGTGAAATGCTAAGAGCAATAACTTCTAGTAGACAAATACAAATGATGTGAAATTTGGATATGTGATAGATGTTGATGTGTATGTTTGCACTCTCAAATTTCCCAAATTTGAAGTGCCATTTCAAAAAAATTGTCTCTGCACTCTCAGAAGTGCATTTTGGAGGGTCATAACTTGAAACTAGTTGATGTTCATGCAAAACCCATTTGCAGACCCACTCATGTGACCTATGTGAGTATGCGTGTCAATTGTAACCTTCCCATGATAAGTTTTGTCAGGGTTTCAAAAAGCAAAGTTGGAGGGTTTTGACACTTTTCTGCTGTTTGCAAATGTTCAGTTTTGCAAAGTAGCCTCCCGTTTGAGCTTGCATTTTGCAACCAGATGACTATCAAGTCAAACCGATTGGTGTTCTACATTCTTCATACGAAGATGAGCTTGCATGTCCAGTTTCAGAGCTTTGTGATTTGATTTGCTATTTTTAATAGATCAAAACCAAACAAAATTTGTT
Organism: Sequoia sempervirens; assembly: GCA_007258455.2. Classification (NCBI taxonomy): domain Eukaryota; kingdom Viridiplantae; phylum Streptophyta; class Pinopsida; order Cupressales; family Cupressaceae; genus Sequoia; species Sequoia sempervirens. The sequence goes on from VDFB02353493.1 coordinate 396,357,486, forward strand.
CAGTTTTGCATTTGCATTCCTAACAACATTTCAAAGAGGTCAAATTTAACCTTTAGTATCTCGTGCAAATTGATGATTCAAGGAAATTCCTCTTGCACACGTGCTCACTATACCAAAATGATCCATTGTGTCCAGTGGCAGCTCACTAGGAGTTGATTTGGTAATTTTTCAGCGAGGTGATTTCGTGAGTTTTAATTGATTCTAAACAGGGTGTTGTTGCAAAAAGTTCGAGTAAGCAACTTTTAAAGTAAATAACTTTCACCTCGTGATCCATTTCTCCGAGCCGTCTTTTGCACTCCATTCTTGGACCGAATTTCTGCATGCCTGCAAGTTTTTATGTCTCCAGGAGGCCATTTGCCTAGTTTCCCTGGGCGATTCCTTAGCCCGCTTGGCCAGTTTTACTCATTTTTCAAATGTGTCAAAAAACAGATTTTAATGGAAACCTAGTTCATGTTTTTAGCTGGGCCCTTATGGGGACCCGACATGCTTTACTCAGCTTGAGGTTATAATTGTTTCAGTGTGGTAAATGAGACACAATGGCTAGTGTGGTAGTCATGGGCGACATATTATGAGGAGTGAACTCTTCAATGTCCATTTTCATGTAAAGCCATTATTGTTGATTGAAGAAGATATTGGTGAACAAGTGAAATATCACAATCAAGTGGTGGTAGAAATTCATGGGTGCACATTCTTAAGTCACTCTTGATTAAACTAGCGCTTGCACCTTAGCAAGGCGCAAGGGTTACGCCGATAGGAGGGTATACTATGGTAGTGTATGAACAACACAATATATTATCTTAAATGGTTGAAGTGTTGGAACATTATTGCTGAACTGGACAAAGTACTTTTGTTGGTAGTTCATGATATACAAAATGTGTGCTATGAAAAGTCAAAATGTTGGTGAGCAATTTTGCATTAGAACTTTTTTTTGAACAAAATATAGTACAATTGTTGGTGTTTGAGGGTGAGGGGCTATGATATATGCCATTTGGCTTCAAGGCCTGCAAAGCAAAAGGAATGGAATGGTTAGGTGGAAACATTATTTGTTGACATGTACAATGATTGCTCCATGTTCAATTTATTATAACACTATTAATGGGAAATATTTTTTTTTGCCAATAAAATAAGAAAATTACCCAAAGGACATGAACATGTTGAGGGCATGTTCAATTTGTAAAAGAGAAATTGCTGATATAAGAATAAGCAGGAGCGACATGAGGGAGAAAGGGAAAAGAGTTGTGTACCTTGGCTTTTTAGAGATAGTTGTTGTAATCGGGCTTCCTCTTCTTATCTCATAATTGTGTATGGGTGGTTATGCATTTTTGAGTAGCTCTCTAAGGAGAACATTGGCTGAATACGAAGGTTGTTCAATGATTTCACTCTAGATATAGCTGTAAATGTTAGTCCTTGTCGTTCTATTTTTCCAATGTCGATAGTTGCTCTGGCCAGCGTTAGGCCTTGGGATTTGTGTATGGTAATAGCCCATGCCATTGTGAGCGGGATTTTCCTATGGCTGCCCAATGATACAGGTATTATCGGTATACTTTTGGGGTCCTTTTCATTCCATGCTGGCCCACTATAATTATCGATCCTTGCCACAACATAAAGTGGAACATCTGGTGGTCTGGAACCAAGGCTGTAAACTATCTCAACAACTTCACCTAGAGCTCCATTTACAAGGCCTGCTTGTGTCCATATGTTGGTTGTCAGCATGATGCGTTGCCCTCTACAAAGCAATACATACTTTTCAAGTTGTTCATTAGTAGTTGCATTATCTGCTTCAGTCCTGGTGGTAGTTGCAGCACTTATTGCAATTGGACGGTTTAACAATTTTAACATTCTTCTATTGTGAAGTCTAACTAAATCATTGGTAGCAAACAAGTGCATTGAATTGTCGAACATTTATTTTTCGCTAGAGGTGAGATGCTTGTCTGTGCATGTTTGTAAAAGTTCCCAATCCTCTTGTGATGCTTTTGCATTGCGTATGTTTTGCAATAGTTGATGGAATTTCCTTTGTTCTGGAGTCTCACCTTGTTGATGAAACACTGTGTCTAAGGTGACAACGGTCGTGAACTGGTCCCATAGTGTTTTTGCATTTGAGTGTGATGTGTAAATAGGCTTGTTCATTACAGGCGGGAGTTGTGCAAGGTCACCAATCAGGATTATTGACACCCCACCAAAATAAAGATGTTGTCGATGCAGGAAGGCCTCACATAGTCTCGCATCTATCTTCAGTAGCAACTTTGGTCCTATGAAGCTCATCTCATCAATCAACATATATCTTATGTGTTTCATCTCTTCCTGAAATGTTATTAATGATTGTCCTTGCAGTGGGTGCATTTCTTTGACAGGAATTTGAAGCATGGAATGTATAGTCGATGCATGTATATTAAATGCAGCAACCCCTGTAGGAGCCAATGTGAGTAGCTGGCTTTGCTGGTGCAGATTGTAACTATCAAGTGCTTTTCTTATGCGAGCAATCAAGTACGATTTCCCTGTACCTGCTGTCCCTTGAATAATCATGTGCAATGGTTTATTTGAGTGATGCTTGCTATGGTTGATAATATGTGTGAGTGCTAGTTTTTGTTTGGAAGATAATGTATAGTCTAGGACATCATACTTACTTGGAGCATGCCTTTCATGGCTACATGATTTTTCCATGCTTATGAATTGTGTGGCAATTTCATGAAGTTCCTGGGGCACTACAAGTTGTTCCCATCTATAGCTGCTATCAAACTCACGCCTGCCAAGCAGGTCAAGCTCATTTAGGTTGATGTTGTTTGAGGGGCCCATTTGCGAAAATAATTCCCATTCATTCATTTCTAGTATGTCCCTTTTGTCCACCTCAATTTCGCTATCTGATTCTGCATCGTCGGTGTTTTCGTCTGAGGGGGCAGTGCGTGGGACATGCCATACATCATATTTGGATGCATTCATTTGCTTCCAATTTGCAAGTATTGTATCCTTAGTTATCCTTAGTTTTGTGTTGTTGTAGAACTTTTGGAAAACATTGACAATCGCTTTGACCTTTCTTTCTTTCCACTTGCATCCCTTGCGACTCACAGAGTACATGAAAGATCGTGCAGATTCAAGTAGCATTGTTGTCTCCAAATCTGGAGGTCGATTAATGTATGAATGAAGGTAGCTAGGTTGTAGATGGCTTTCATGTGGTCCTCTTGTTATTCGATGGAACATTTTGTGGCCAACATTCAAAGATGTAAAAGGCCGATTACAAACAATAAGCGGCAATTTTTGAAGCATATGGCATGTTTCTTGTGCTCCAATATCACGCTCTGCCACGATTTCTGCCATGAATTTTTGGTATGCTGCAAGGGCCGGGACATCTATTTTTTGGGTTGTAGATATTCTTGCTAGCATATCAGTACAAGTCTCAGATGCTCTCTCTGCTTTTGATGCATATTTGGCAATGTATTTCAAAACAACTGCCTGTGAGATGACAGGCTGACAATCTATGTTGGCTCTCCATATTGAAATCATTTCTAGATTGTGTATGTTTAGCCTATTATCATTCCGTGCAGGTTCATATTGTTTTGTCCCACAGTTGTCACATGATAGGGTAGATATAATTTTCTCTTTCCATGGAGCTTTGTATCGACACTCTAGCTTTTTCCCTTTCTTTCGCAAGCATGTCCCCTCTCTACATTTTGTGTGCCTCTGGACACGATTGATGATCTCTTCATAGTCATGAGAGGGGTCTGTAGTAAATATTTCTGTTGTGTCTAGTAAGCAAGGATCGTCTTGGAAAGATCATAAAATCAAGTTGTCTCTTGCTGATGCAGCACGGGGATTCCAAGCACTGACATACATGTCAAAGAATTTCCTAGCCTGTTGAACTGCTACACTATCATCCCAATCAAGTTTATCCATGTTTGGTGCATCATGGAACCAAAGGAATCCATGTACATGTGCAGTGCCACAATGCTGCCACTCATACATGTACCAGTAATCTTTTGCATTGAGGAGTTTCTCAATAACCTCTTCACGAAACACTGTGAATCGTTGATGCAGGTATAATGATGTGGTGTGGGGGTTGTTGACTACATTTTCTAAACGTTGTTTATTTGTTTGCATTCCTACTAGTACACCATCTGAGATCAAACATTGTAGGTCTGGCCACTTTGTGTCAGCTACACTTAATGTGAAGAATAGAGTGGGAGACCCTATTTGGTTGATCATATTTGTTAGTTCAGCACGACACTTGTTCCAATATGGTCTTGTACCCTGCATTGAAGAGCCAAAGTGCATGAGCTCTTGAGCTAATTGTGTGTCAGGTAAGTTTTTCAAGTGTGCTCGGAGGTCCTCAATAGTGGTTGGCATGTTTTCTTCTGTATTTTTTTTAATGAAAACTGCAGCAAGCCCCTGGCTACGATGTCGCATCATAAGATTAAGCATGAAATATCGGAACCTTGGATGCCTTCCAAATCTATGGTCATGAAATCTCATTAAGTGGAGTGCATACTCATGCATGTGTACTTCCCTAATTCGTGGTTGCATTTGTAGTGCAACTCCAGTTGGAAAGAGTGTTGGAAATGCCATATCAAGCAACCCCTCAGTATTGTATTCATTTATTGGTGATGAGTTTATTTCAGGCCAGTCTATAATGTTGTTTGTGTTGTCGTCAAGGTCTAATGTTTTCTTAATAATTTCTAACTCACAGCATCTGTTTGGAAGTCTAGCCATAAATGACGATGTGTTTACTGTGCTGCGTTCAATATCATCCCCATCAGAGTCAATTTCATTATTTGGAACCACCATGTCTTCACTGGTTTCAACGGTGTGTAGCATATTCGATATGTTTGTTCTTGCTTCATGAAATTGCTCTAAGTGCTCAAAACTTATTGCAACATCATGATAGTATGGGTCATATTTGACTTTGTATTGCAACACATCTCTGATATGACTTCTACTGGCATAACAATCATAATAATGACCTTTTGTATGTAATCTTCGAACTATGAGAATGTCCAACTCTTGTATTCTTCGTGGAAGAACTTTTGAGATGTTGGTGATATCTTGTGGGAAGTTGATCATGTGGCCACTATATCTATACTGGCCTCCAAGAGTGTGGGTTACTTGTAGTACTGGGCTGACTCTAGCAATGAGCATTTCCTCCACTTGGGCGAGTCTTTTCAAAACAAATGGTTGCTCTCCTGGGTCCATGTTGTTGAGTGCAGAGAACCGATGGATGCCTCTCTCAGCAAAACATCTTTTAGAAGTTGCATTAGCACCCGATGAATGGACGAGCATGCCTGGGTAACATTCCTTGCATACAATGCATGTTTTTCGGTTGGACAGTGCATCTATTCTTTGACAAAATTTTTGCATTGCCATCATGAAGTTATCATTGTTGTTGCATGTTGTTCCATGTTGATATAGGCATGTTTGTTTCTGTAAAGATCTATTGTGCTTTTCTTCATTTATTTCCTCTCTATGACGCTTATAGTAAGCTCGAATTTTCTCACAGTCTTGTAGTCTTCGGGGTTCTGTTTGTTGGGGGCTATTTTGACTCTCATGCAATCTTTTTTGTCACCTTCGAGTAGCTATCTCTTCTCTATGGCGAGCATAGTAGGCCCGATTTCTTTCTCGGTTTTGTTGTCTTCTTACCTCCTTTTTATATGGGTCACTTGCATTGTTCCCTATTGAGGAGTCTGCCATATGCGGGTCTGGACACAACAGGGTTGATCAGGAATACGAGCATAGCAAAACCAGATGAAACCAAAATGCTTACATAGCCAAAATGTAGATGAAAATGTAAAGATACTCCTCATTGGTTCACAAATGCATGTTGCAATATGAGAAGGAACACAATTAGGAGGTAGAAGAAAAAGGTGCATATGTAAGCTTGTAAACAAACATGTGCATTTTTTTTAAATAAAGGAAAACAATATTTTACATATTTCTATCCATTTACAGGCATTAACATGATAGTTTTTTAGATAAAAAAGATATTGACATAGTTCTTTACAACATGAGTTTTTTTTGCGATGCATACCATCCATAGTCATACTACACTTGTAAAGAGAGCATGGCAACTATATTAGGCTATGTAGTATGGCTATGGCGATCCTATGAGTTGCACAACCAACTCTGGTACAACATCAGGTTCAATGGGGGGAGAAGCCTTTACATTGCACATTTCCTGGATATTTTTTAGCAAAAAGCTATTCTCTCCAATGTAATCTAGTTGTTCGACCTTGGCAATGGTTGCTTTTAAGTGTTCCTCTGCATTGTACATTTCAAGGTTACAACGCAGTGTGAATACATAATGTTTGTTCAAGACACTCCTAATCACCTCCTCCACATTTCTATCAGCAGCTTGATCAAATTGTAGACTGTATAGTTTGTCTGCAGGCATGCCCATGAGTTGTGTCACCCCTTCGTCGAATGTGATTGCCCATATTATATTTGTGTGGTCTTGCAACTTGACTTGAAGTATATACCTATAGTCACAGGTGTCAATTATTGCATTACATTTTGCACAAAACGACTTTCCATCATTTGTCTGTGATAATCTTTTCTTACAAGGCTTGTTACTTGAGCGGGAAGGGCATGCTGGATAGCAAAATGAGTCAGTTTTTATGAATCGTGTTGTTGCCACCAACATGCATTGTAGAGGTTGCGTTGTATTTCGAGCCTCTTCACGAATGGCATTGATTGTCAGTCTTCTAGTAGGTGGGGGCATGTGAAAGGAGCTAGTAGACAAAGCCTGAATTATAGTGTCATTTTCTTTGAACCATGTTTTAATCTGTTCTGACTCTTCTATTTGAGGGTCTATCGATAGTTTTGTAGTGGATGAGGTGTTGATCACCTTTCCATTGAATTCAGACACATGCCCATTTCTAATTGCGAGAACTGGGGATTCACACATGAGGTATTTCTCTTGCAGTTGTGCACCCTCCTTTTCGGCTAACGAGCCCCATAAAGTAACATTTATATTTGTGTTGGACATGTCAAGAATTGTTAAAGTCCGTCTTGTGACCTCTGTCCCATCTCTTCTCCTGATTGTGGTGCATGGATGTACACAAGTGACAATTCCAATTGCATCAACATTTGAACCATTGCTTTTGCTCACCAATGCATTGAGGGGTGTGAAAGAGTAGTGCTCTTTAGGGATGGAATCATCATCTTCACAGAGGGAAACCCTTGAGTCAGGCATAAGAGAAATTTCCAACCCGATATTAAGCTTGTTATAGACTCTATTAGTAGGTCGAACCGTGCCTCCAGACAATGTGTATGTAGCTCCTGCGATAATTTTATCACAATGGGTGTGAGCTGCTTCATTGAAGCATGTCACACGTGTCTCAGTTCCTTCACAATATATGATATCAAAGGTGAAGATATGGCCACTTCCTTTTTGTGTGGTGTAGCTATGTATTTTAGACTTCACAGTTACACGACCTTTAATAGTCCACCTTGGCTGAAATGGATTCAAGTTTTTGATAGGCGTTATTGTCAATGGTGCCTCCTTCGGTAGGATTGGGTTGACACCAAATAGGAGACATCGAGGAGGTAGTATTTCAGGAAGGCAAGGGTTTTTTGAAGATGTGGCCAAGCCAGAGGATTCTCCTGTAGAGCGCCCAAGTTGTTCAAGATCTTTTGTGCATAGGAAAACTGGCTCCCCAATAATATCATGTGTTGTGTGCACAATTTCAAGGTCGACAATAACAATCCACCTAAATATTTAAAGAAAGATAAAGTATAAGTAAAAAAATCTAAGAGGAGAGTAGGTCTCACTTATTCTTGTGTGATATAGAAATTAGTTCATAAACATATCGTGTGCCACCTGTTTGAGGACAGTTGTATCTTTTCAATTGCACGATGGAGCTAGGTGCAAGCACATTGGATTCTATGAAGGAGTTATACTTAGTTGGTAACGATGCTTTGTGTTTGTGCACACCATCAGAGATTTCCAACCTATATCGATTGATGTGTGTATATTCGAAGCCAAAACTTGAGATAGCTATGACTTGGACATGAGGTTCCAAAGCGATATTTCCTCCATGCATCAATCTAATTGCATCTGGAGTCAATAAGCTTGCCATGGTGCAAGGCAAGGAGAGAATCCTGCACAAATCTATTGGATGTAAGGCGCTTGTGTGAAGAAGTCAATAGAACAACCCTTCCATCAAACTATAGCAACTTATTGGTAGATAAAGTTGAGTAGTCCAAAGAAGATCCAAGCAACTAAATTGAAACGGGTGCAAGTAGCAACACAGCTAGGAAAAATTCAGTTATGCACATTTTTTATGAACATCTACCTCATTATGTGGAGCAAGGAAAGGAAAAATAGATACTCTCTATGCAATTTATCATCAGCTATACTAATTTTTAGCAGTTGCATACATGGAATATGTATAGTTTTGATTGCAATAGCTCAAAGATACATGTGTATAGTTCAATTAGAATAGATTCAAGATACATGAAGTCAAGAAGACAAAAAAGTAACACGTAGAAACATCGAGTCAATTGCCATATTGTTTGATGCATATGTACAATGGAAAGGACCAAAGGAAAAAGTAGTAGAGTGGGGGGGAAGGAGTTGTACATTCTTCCCACTGCACAGTAGATTTTCCAACACCAGATATAAGGTTTAACTACTTGTTGTGCTAGGAAAAAGAAGGGTCGGATGATTAGTAGGCGTTGTATACATTCTATATCAAGAGGGAAGCCATGCTCCCCATCTTCACAAAAAATCCTAAGTTGATGTCGTCGTGTTGTGTCAAAAGCAAAACCATTCTCCCCAACACCACAAAAAAACAAGTAGCTATCTTAAGCAAGCTATTTACAATCTACTTTATGTCTGCTAGGAGTTTTAGAAAATCTTCCTTAATCCTAGTACCATTTCCCATTCCATACAATGCATCATATTTCATTGCTCGAAGGAAGTCGCAATACGCATCAAGAACAAAATAAGTTGTATGGAATTTTTGGACTGCCTGTTGCACCATCTCGATGTCATGGTTTTCCACTTGGAAGGCTTCTTCGCATGTCTTTTTAGCATCTTCAATAGTGTCTTCACAACCTCTCACAATGTTCTCTGCGAGGACTGCAACGTTGCTTTGGTACACGCCAGCCCAAATAATAGAAGAAGAGTCTGAAGGTGAGGGAGGACCAGCATTAGCTTGTGATCCTGTAATGTCTCCCTCAGACGAGCTGCTAGATATCGTGATAATGTCTGCTGGTGGGTGCAAGTTTGCCATCACCTGGGGAGTTTCGTAAGAGGAACACCTTTGATTATTTGATAACAATAAAAGTTGCATGTGTGTGATTTGTAAAAGGACATTTGGAAATGGGGTGGGAACATGACAACCATAATAGAAACAAAATCTTCACCGGGAAATGCTTAGAAAATGAAAAAATGATTCTCTTTATGAGCATGCTTGGAATTGATGAAGGGAGATATTTTATTAGTTCAATTAGTCATATATTTGTAATTAGATCAACAAATAAAAATTAGCATTTAAAAAAAAATAAAAAATTATTCTATCTAAGGAATAGATTTAAAGTTAAACTACATTTTTTTCAAAAATAGCATACACCAATAAATAAACATACAAATTCCCTTATATGCATAATCAAGTTCAACAAATATAAATATAGATTAAAATTAAATTCAAAATCCATATATATAACTATTATAAAATCCCACACACTATTTTTTTTTTTAAAACCACATTTATTCAAGCACATGTAAGCCTAATCTTTGTAACATGAAAAGTGTGTTAGTTTAAGGTCTATAAAATTATGCATTGCAATGGAAAGCAATATAGAGGATATAAAGTGATGTAATTAATGGGAGAAGAATTGTCTACCCAATAATTGAACATGTGAAAAGTTTATCAACATCATTCATTTACCTAATTTTTCCACACATATCTAAACACCATGAATCACACTATACTACTTAGGAATATACTAATCCATCAAGGAAACATTTGACAAAAACCCATGAAGCAACCTCTTGATATACGACAAGTACTCCTATGAAGGTACTTCGTTGGGGAAAAAACAATAAGGGAAAGTACTCTACCCAGGGCAAGGAATTCAATCTTCACAATAGAGAAGATTAAAGGAGGCCCCTTTGCTTAAAATTTGTAAGGCACCTACCAAGTGACCATCAAACAAATATTTATAACCAACTACACTATTTCCCATAAGACTATTTACCTTAAGCCATCAAATTATAACCATTAAACTAAGCAATGCACTAATATGGGAAAAAGCGATGCAAAAATGATTTAAATGATCTTACATGTTTGATGGTTCTAGAAGAGATGGAAAAGAATTTAAACCATCTTACATTGTACTTTAAATTTTTGTATTTGATTATACACCTAAATGATTAGATAAACTTATGTTAACAAGGCATTTCTATTTTGAAACATAGCACCTTCAAGACTTTAAATTTAAGGAACTTTCGTGAAGAATCTCATCATAGTCCCAAAAGATGTCATTTCTAATGTATTTTCTAAGAAATTATCTGTTTTTTGAATAAAACCATATTTGTTGGATGAAATTGTATATTTGAAAGAGTTGGTCTTATTTTTGCAAATCTACAATGAGCAAATATATTTATACTTATTTGAAATAGTTGCTTTTATTTTATCAAATTTGTAACAAGTAAATGTATTTATACCATGAGCATTTTCAGGAAAAGAAGTATCTGTCAAAATTAATTTGAAAATATAAAGGATATAATGATGTGTATAAAATAGTCGATAAGTATAAAATGATTTTTTATAATATAGGTCATATAATGTGTAAAATGCGATCAAAATTTAAATTTTCAAATACGTAAAGTTGCATAGAGATTATTATGTTCATATTTCAAGATGTATGCCTATTAAGCATTAATATATATACACTATATTAAATAAATAGTAATTTGTGAATAAAATGGAAATCTGGAAAGATGTGTTGGCTATATGTCTCTATAGACCCTTTTTCCCAGTTTCACTTTTAGTTGAGAAAATCTAAATGACAATATAAGTGGATGAAGTATTTGGAATTAACAATAATGTTATTTATAAGAATTAAGAATAACGTTATTTGGAATTATAATAGTAATTTTATTATTATTCCACCAATTAACAATAACATTATTTATGATAGTAATTTTATTAGTATACCACCAATTAACAATAACGTTTTTTATTTATAAAATAATATTACTAAATATAATGTGTACCATTAATTGTATCCCATTACTATACTACCCTTTTTTGTATTTATAATTTACAAATTTTACCACTATAATTATTATTAATTCTTTCTACAATAATACGATTATTTTACTCAAAAGTCAAATATTCCTTAATACCAATATTTCACATTTTATTTTATTTTATTTTTATACATGGGGTAAAACCCCTTGAGTATTCACATTTCCACCGTACATTAAAATCATTAAGCTTATACTGATGATAATGTTTAACCCGAGTTTAATGTCAATTTACCGTACTAAAATTACTTCTATCTAAATAAAAATAATAATATCAAATAACTAACCCATTAAGGATAATATTAACATTTACTCGCAAATTAACCCTTTTTATAAATTTCAATTTTTAATCTCAATTTACCTTACTAAAATCACTTCTATCTAAATAAAAAGAATAATATTAAATAACTAACCCATTAATGATAATATTAACATTTACTCGCAAATTAACCCTTTCTATAAATTTCAATTGTTAATCTCAATTTTACCTTACTAACATCAAATAACTAACCCATGAATAATAATATTAACATTTACTCTCAAAAATAACCTCTTCATACTAAGAATAATATTTACTCCTATTACAATAGTAATTTTACTATCACTTTCGTTTTATTATCAGTTCAATTTAATAATACAAGATAAAATTACTCTCCAAAATAATGTTATAACTATAAATCACATTGTTTTATAACAACCATTCAACTGCCATTTCTATTATTTTATAATAAGAAGTGCTATTAATTTTCAATTGTCCATAATAATATTTACAATATTTATGACATTATTATTATGTTATTTGATAATGCAAACTGATTTCCACGTTCCATAGAGGAAAGAATTACTTTAACTTCATTCCATAAAAAAAAAAAACTTAATTTCATCCGATAACGAATAAGCTTATTTAATCAGTTCAAAAATTACACTTTTAAGCTTCTATTTTTTTCTATTAAATAAATGAAGGTAAAAGAAAACAAACGTACACTTCCCTAATAAATTTTGTGAGATCTCATCGCACATTTACTATCTACTGCAGGAATATAGGGAGGGTGAAGATATCTATTTCAACATCTACGAATAAGCAAAGGTATGATTGCAATTGTCTAAATTTAATACTCATTGAAGAGGATAAAGGCAGCGATAGAGGTGATTAATGTTGATATGGATTAATGTTGATTTTAGGTCTGATTGAATCAGATACTCCGTCAACACACCCTAACTCACCTCCTCATAGCAATGGGGTACTATATTTATTTTATTTTATTTTTGGCTAATGTTAGAACACCTTATCGTGGTTAGCTCCCCATTAATGCTATGGCTAAATATTCAAAAATAATAACCTACAACAAGATCTTGGATAGAGGGTTGAAAAAATAAATGCTGAACAAGTTTGTCAAACGGTAGGCAAGGTAAATACGGTTTGTTGTCACTCATCAAGAATTAATGGCCATAATATCTCCAGATTTATTTGATCTCCCATTTGCGTAGGAGCCACGCAGGTTAAAGACAATCCACAACGCAAAAACTTGCTTTCATCTTAACTATATGCGTATTATTATTGCCCTACTTAGTTTTGGATAGTGTTATTCTACCTCAGTGTATTTTCTTTATGTATTTTCTACTGTACTGATTCGTTTGCATGCTTTTAGTTCTTATTCCGTGCGTTTCTAACCGCTGTCGGGGACATTTCAACGCCAGAAACGTGGCCGCTTGGGGTAAAAACAATGTTTTACTATTGTGACGCGTCTCTGCGTTTTCACTGGCCACCTCATGCTCCCTCACCCTGCTACGGAGGTGCTTGGCGACCCCGTCGGTGCTGCTTCAAGCTAAAATAATAGGCCTCTGCAATTCCCATTTACATCCCGGCTCTGGTGTTGATGGTTTTTTAGGGTTTTGTAATTAGGAGGACAAAATTTCTGGTTTGCACCACCGTTGACAAGGGTTGGCAGTTATAGGTTATTTGAATGTTTTTTGAAAGCTTTTAGTTGGAACCTACCATCAACACCGTCGACCCAGTCCAAATCCTGCCCATTTTAAATTTGCGGATGGAGAAACAAAAGAGATGTTTCACATTTTTTTGAAGGCTATCCTTCTCTAAAAATGCCGTGACAAAGTTTTAGGGAAAATTTCTATTCATATGTTCATGTCAACTAGTATCATATAATAAATGACAATAGAGCTAAAGGTCCCCATGTTCCTCTATTCACATTAGTCCTGTTAATTGACATTTATAATAAACGCAGTTTGGAATTGGCTATCAATTCCAAACTCCCATTTAGCTTATTAACTTATTCCTAGCTGTGTGATTTACGGGACCAATTTTTTACTCTAGAACTATTCATTACAGAAACAGGAAAGCTATTTACGCCTCCACAGGCTTCTGTGGTCGAGTGTTATTGTTGAGACAGGTTGCGAACGGTCTCAAGCAGATTATTTGCAATTGTAGCCTAGTAACCCCAAAACACAAATTATTCAGCGCTCCTTGCTGACACTGTGGTTGCTAAGGATAAAGGGCCTGAAAATGCAACTGGGGTTAGCTCCAAAGTATATTCTACTGCTGCATACTTATTTAACAACGATGATGAAGTGCTGAAACAAAATCCCAAGGCCGACGCAAATGGAGGAGAATCAAGCATCGAATGAGGAAGGTTATTTACAGTTTTCTTTAAAAAATGTCCTACCATGCTCGAAGACAATAGATTTAGAGATTATTTAAGCCTCTACTACATCCTAATTCGAAGCACTACAGGTTGTGACAAGTTGCCATACCTCAGAATACACAGCCACTAATTTCAGAGAAGTTGTTCCCGCGTTCACCTTCGCAACTGCTTGTTCGCTGCACAAAAATAGTAAAGGTCGAAGCCATCTTAAAGCAGGCTGCATTTATTATCTCACAAATATTTGGTGACTTTGTAAATGCCAGGCAACACACGCAGACCAGGGGAGTGGTGTAGAACGGCGCGAACAGCTCCCAGCCATACCTGGTGATGCCAAAACAGGAGGAATGGCCATGCCTCAGTGGAACATGAAAATTTGCTGACGACGAGCACAGTAAATACGGGAATTTGCTGACGGCGAGCACAGTGAAGAAGCGATATTCGCATATCTCAAATAGGAAATATTTAATGGTGCAAAAATATTAACTCTGTTGTCAGATCTCACCAAGCTTATCAGGGAAAAAATGTCGATGGCCTGTCTCAGGTGAGAATCCAACCGGAATAGTCTCAGCCGACATCAAACAGTGAGACTTTTCCAGTTGAATTCTCACCTATAATAGCCTATCGGCTAATAATCTTCTTCAACAAAAGAGGCCGCCATACCTTTGTTTTGCAATTCTTCTTTAGATGAGCAGCTAACACTGAGGCTCTATTGAATCCAAGAAGAGTTCAAGTAGCAAAACAAAATGCTTTGGAAGTAATTTCCAAAATAAAAGGGCAAGCTACAGGGCTGATTTAATCTGGCAATAAAAGAATGGTATTTGATTTGTTTGCAGTTTCATCATGGCAAATGAGGGCTCCCCAGTTGGATTGATTTAAAAAAGAAAGTCATTTATGTCTGTAGTAATAATGCAATCAAAAGTTGTTTGAATAGGGCGCACTAAAGTATGGAGAAAGAACAGGGAACACACCACACAATGATCTACTGAAGACTTAAAAAAAGCCTCAAGCCAATTAACACCATGAATACAGGGGCGCATATCCTGTTTGACAAAATCCCTCAAATGATATGGTCTCAGGGATGTGTATAAAATGGACAGGTTGAAACAGCTTTAGAAACACTCAAGCAAATGTAACTGGCAAGTGTAAAGCTGAAAACAAAGAAATTTCCAGGCAGATGTGGCGTAAATAAGGAGGATGGGGCAGTCAAAAGCGCACTGAATGGAAAGACATGCACCTGGCTGGGAGCAACAAAATCAATATATTGAAAATGCTTTAGAAATTTCAAAACAATGAAATGGGGCAGCGATATACACAACATGTATTTGTTTGAAAAGGCCTCAGGAACTTTTAACAAATGCAAAGTGTTGGGTTCGGTGAAGCCCAAATTGGCAAGTTTCTCGACAAGGATGCCTTTTGCCTAAATTGGCAAGTTTCTCTCATAGATGATTTTTTCTAATTATTGGAGTGGAGACCGTTTTATATATATGTTGCTGGTTGAATATGTAAAAAAATCTTAAGAATTAATAATGAGATTCTCCTGCTGTTGAAAGTGGATGTAGGCAAATTTGCCGAACCACTATAAATTTTGTGTCTCTTATCTTGTTCTTGATTTTTCCTGTTTTTCTTCTATTTCTTTGCTCATTTTAATATTAACAATTGGTATCAGAGCCTAAAGCTCAGTGTTGGAAATCGGTGAAGAATTTCCTGAGCTATGGAAAAGTATTGGGCAGAGAAGGAAGATGATTGGGTGTTAGATCCTGATGAAATGAGAATTTCAAATGATGAAGATGATGACGCTGTTATGGAAGAGAGTCCCAATTGGGATGATTGGGTTCAAACTCTCATGTCTTGGTCGTGTGGCTCTAGATTGAGTGATGATGAAGTGGGAGCTATTCATCATATGTTTTTGGATGAAATAAATGATGAAGCTGATTTTATTATTGAGGAGTTTCTTGGCATGATGGAATCATACAGTGACATTGAGTTAGATGAAATTGTGCCGATGGAAGTAGATGAATCTCCTGTTGTTGATCCTGATTCCCTAAGCACTACCGAGGATTTTGATTTGGAGAGCCTTCAGAGGCTGAAAGAAACGGAGGATACATCAGCAACAGATGTTGATGTGAAAGCTACAACAAAACATGTACATTGGTGGGATGGCTAGACAAATAAAAATGATTCGGCTGTAGAGGAGAAGGATTTTGGATTTGGAGTTGAATATGAACCAGAAGAGATTTTAGAAGATCTACAGATTGAGCTTAGAGCACTTCTTGAACACACCGGTGATGCACAACATAGGAAATCCATCATGGAGGAATTGCAGAAGAGGGCAAAGGCTAATAAGAGTGGTAAGTCTGTAAAAGACCTGGTATTACTCCTCTATGAAATGGTTTCTCTCACTTCTAGCTTTCGCCTGGATGATCCAAATACCTTTGCTTCAAGAATTCATAAGATGTTGAAGCTGGGTCTCAACATTTATGAGGAAAAAGATGTGCAGGGGTTGGCTAGGTCGGATGCCGCACACACAAAAAGAAGGGAACAGCTGAATGAAAAGCAGCCCATTAACGAGGAAAGTGTAATTACTGTAGAAGATATTGTGTAGGCGGAGATCCCAGTTCGAATCCCCAATGAAGAGATCGCTGAAGATGTTGTGAAAGAACCCATCGCAGATTATTATGCAAAGATTACCGAAGATAGTGTTGAGCCTGATGATGTTGGCCTTGCCAAGGCTTTGGATGAGACTGCGTTATTTGAGAATAACGATGCCCATAATGGTGGAGCTATGGACATGGAGAGTGCGGGGGAGGAGAAATCCCAGGCGGCTTTGCACTGCAAGGAACGGCTCCACGAGGCCTCAATGGGGGGAATTCGTTTGACGGACCCTATGATGGTGACGAAGTGGGAGTCTGTGAATGAGGGACACCTAGATAAAATCTGCGATCAAATTTCTGATGCAGTCCTGGATGCGTGTCTGCCAGAAATGTTTTCTCTGTCGCCGCTAGAGAATGATTGTGGCGACCTGTCTTCTTCGCTGAAAGTGGAGCAGACGACGCTCTTGATGGAGGTCTTAGAGTCTTCCATTAGTCATGCGCTAGCTTCTGATGTTTCTACGCGCCCTCCCTATAGTCATGCGCTGCCTTTCTCTTGTTCGCTGCAGTCTCCTTTGTTGTCCTCATCGCAGCTGTCTGCTATTGTTCATAGCAATACTTTCTCAACGTTTTTGGAGAGATCGCTAGGGATTGCCAATTTGGTTTTGCCTGAATCACATTTTTGTAGGAACAAGCGAACAGATAACGAAGACTTTTATGTGACAACGGAGCAGGCATGTTATCCCTTAGGTGTTGACCTATCCAAGGGGACTTCGAAATTGGGGGACCAGGTGGAGTGGCGTGAATTTAATGGAGCGGTACCGATCAATGAGGTAGCGGCGCAAAGTTGCAAATGGCAGTATAATTTCAAGGGGAAGCCAACGTTTCTGTCATCTAGGGCTGGATTGGAGGTGTTGTTTTGCTTAGTGATCTTCCTGTATTTGTTGTTCCATATGAAGAGGCACTCACGAATGGCATGCCTCAAATGGTGGAGTCCTATGTTATTGGTGTGAAGGAATTCAGTGGTGCGACTGGGCGGATTGCACATGCATTGGCCAAACCTTTACAACATCGGCTTGAGTGGGAGCCCTATTGCTGGGGACACAATATGTATGTGCAGATGGATCAAAATGCGTTTGTAGATAATGAAGATGAGGTTGTGTTTCCACATGAAATCGTTGACCAAGCATTTCAGCCAAGGCTATGTGAAGTGGGGTTTGTTTTCAGTTTTGAGGTTGACGTTGGTATAAGTGTTATTAACTCCGATGTGTCTTGGCGGAGACTGATTCGAAGCGTTCGTGAACAAACTTTTGTGAAGCTCAAATCTTCGTTATTGCTGATGTAAATACCTGTAGTGGGGGAGATCTCTGAGCAGCCATTTGGTCTTCAAGTGGGAGATTGTTGGGTTTAGTGAAGCCCAAATTGGCAAGTTTCTCGATAAGGATGCCTTTTGCCTAAATTGGCAAGTTTCTCGATAAGGATGCCTTTTGCCTAAATTGGCAAGTTTCTCTCATAGATAGTTTTTTCTAATTATTGGAGTGGAGACCGTTTTATATATATGCTGCTAGTTGGATATGTAAAAAAATCTTAAGAATTAATAATGAGATTCTCCTGCTGTTGAAAGTGGATGTAGGCAAATTTGCTGAACCACTATAAATTTCGTGTCTCTTATTTGTTTCCTATTTTTCTTCTATTTCTTTGCTTATTTTAATATTAACACAAAGACCCCAAGCGCCATCATAAGCATAAAAAATGAATGAAATAAAAGCATAAATGCAATGGAAGAGGGTCGATGCCAAGATGGAGGCACCAGATTGAGGGTATAGACATCCATCAAAGCCTGAGGGAAATGCATAGACAGCCATTGTGCGTCAAAAGAGAAGAGGCAACCTTTATGCCAGCGCACCATCAAATGTGGATATGTTGAAAATGTGTTTTGAAGACTTTCAAGGAAATGCGTTGGACAGTAAGGGGTTTCGGTCTGGCAGCCACCACCAGATTGAAAGAGCAGAGTACGGCCTGGCAGAGTATGTGGAATCTATTTGTTGAAAACGCCATAAACTGCAGTGCATACAATAAACGCATATGTTGAAGAGACCTCTGAAACTTGCAAGCGAATGTAAGAGAAGTGAGGGCTCGAATCATTTGACAGAGGCTCGAATCGTTGAGGAAGCTGCATTCATGATTTCTACAGAGCAGATGAACGCACGACAAAGAGTGAATCAGGGCATAAAAAGAGGGCTAAAGGAGATCAACGGCAGAGAAAGAGTGTGAAGATGCAGCCAAATCTTGGTCGTTCCTCGCCAGATCGCAGGATGAAGGTGCAAGCTTGTTATTCATGCGGGGTCAGCGAAAATTGGACACGTGGAAAGTGAGCCCCGATTTGCCTTGTTTTGAAATGCACATGCAGGGCTTAAATTTGATGGCCGTATGACCGTATTTAGAGATTTTTGCCGTAGAATACAATCAAAATTTTAAGAAGATTGTATCAGATGAAAGGAGATATTTTGGATAGACTGTCAAAATTTATATAGAATTATAATGATATATATATTTGATTTATATATAGTTTTACTTACACTAAGGTATATCATAATGTTTTAAGGGCACCCTTGAATAGATAACCGTCATTAAAAAATTTGTTGACAGGCAAAGTCGACCATCAAATTTAAGCCCCATGCACAGGGATGGCTTTAATATGGCCAGTGCAAATATTTCAAAGGTTTTCATTTGCTTTTTTATAAAAGAAAAACATTTAAAAGATAGGAGCCCGATAAGATTTTATTTTAAAATCTTTTCTACCGAGAAGAAGGTTTTGTGTGGCTCATGGTGGGCCCAAAATATTAAATGTGGTGAACGAGTAAAGTTGTGTTGCCCAGGGATTTCTTTCAAAAAAAGAGAATGTCTTTGATATTGAAGGGAAAATAAAGTATGGAGAAGATTTTTACGGTAATTATTTTCGAAAGCTCCAAGTGAAATAAAATGTCTTTGCTGGAAAAAAACTCACGTGAAAAGTGCACGGAATGAAGTGAATACAGGTGCATGGGTAAAATCCTTTGCTCAATAAATTTTAATGTTTTTCACTTTTTGTAAAGTGAAATTGGAGTTTGTGAGTGAATGTTTTAAATAAAACATTTAAAACATTATATGCACCTATAGCAAATAAAAAGCAGAAATAAGAATTTTCATGGGCAGACAGGGAATTTTTCCACAGTAGGGTAAAATGATGAGAATTTTCTCACATGGAGAAATTTTCTATTGCTAGATAACTTTGTGCAAAGATAATTTGGAGGCAAAATTTGTTGATGCAAAGGAAAGAGAGAGGAGAGATTATTTTCATTGTTGCTGATGAACGGTGGAAGAGGTTGCCATGTGTCTACAACAAATTGGTTTTAGGTTTGCTTTTGTTTCCATTTTATTCTCCTTCTCTTCTCATTTTAGGGATTTAGGGTTCCATTTTTTGAAAGTTCTGCAAGGCAAGCAGAAGCTTTGGGTAGAATTGTAATGCTAGGATGATTGTAACTGAGTCATTAATCTAAAAGTGTGTGTTCTGAATTATGCTTTCATGTTTATTTTAGCTGATAATTGTCTCCATGGCTGAGATGTATTGCTCTTTTGGATTCAATAATAAATTTGTTAGAGTTTTTTCATGCACATTTGCTGCATTTGAGTTATATCTGTTGTTGTCTTTTGTTCTGTGAATGATGTAATTGCTTTAATGAAGCACACGCTACATTTATTATTTCCTATTGTTCAGGGGATAATGTAATTGCTTCAACAAATGTGACAAGAGTGTTGTGTTTCAGATGGATTTATAAGAAGAATTATCAAATAAAGTTTCAGTGGTCTAGTTGTCATAATGTGGTAACATTTGCAAAGATCTTTAGAACATGTTTAACACTGTAGGATGAAGGGCTGGTTATATGACTCCATAGCCCATTTCATGGTACTGGTCCATTATCATGCTTTTGTTGTTTTCAATTGGGTCTCAATTCTTTAAATCATAAATCATCTTAATTCTATTTTGTGAGTACTTGTATCTGTCATGTTCTCCATGCTGATTGATGGAATTCATTCAATATCTTGCCAATGTTGAGTGATATTTTAGGTTTCTCAGCATAATTCTGTGAGAGCATTATTTGTTAAGCAATATTCCATTAAGTATGTGTTTGAATCTCTAGGTGTTGCTAAAGAGTCACCCCCTAGGTCTTACAGAGCCTAAAGTGTAGGGGAAATGTGTTCTAATTCCATTTCCTGTCAATTGGCCAAATCCCCCATTGAATCTGATCATTAGAAAGTGGCTAGTCTATAGGATTCACTGGACTGGTTCGATTTGGAGCACCAACAGTTTAGATGCTATATCCCACTCCACGAGCTGAGAAACAAAGATGTGGTAAAATGCAGAATGAACTATTGAAACTGCTACTGAATGCAATGCAAGAAAAAAACTATTTTTTGGTTGATACAGGATTGCTTTACAACCAGGGATGCTCTTCCATTAGATACCCAGGGTTGGAAGAAAAGTGAATCCCTCACTTTCCAGGGCTAAGAGGAAAACCAAGGCCGTCCACCTCAACCTAAGAAATCCATGATGAATCCTCCATTGGTATCCCTTTCCCCCTCACAAGATATTCATTATACTGCTTGTTCCTAGTGCTCTTTCCTGTTCTAGTATCCAAAATTCGCTCAATCTCCTCTGGTTCCTAATGTGGTAATTGCTTCTTCAAATCCATTTCATCACTACTATTACTTTGTTGTCCTTCATGAAACTCATGTATGCATGTAATATTGAAAATAAATGAGATACCCATTGTCTCTGGTAACTCCACTTCATATGCATTTCAATAATCAAACTTCCTAAGTATCTTACACGGTCTAAACATCCTCATCTTCAACTTATTGTATGTACCAACTGGAAATCCCTCCTTCCTTAGATATATCATCACTTCATCTCCAATAGAAAATTACTTATGTCTCTAATGCTCATCTTCCTTCTCCATATACTTTCCATTCATGTCTTCTAAATGCTTCCAAACTTGATTATGTAATGTCTCCATGAAATTTGCCAACTCTTCGGCCTCTACACTCCTTTTATTCTCCATACTGATGTCCCTTAACATTACAACTCCTCTAGGACTTGCTCCGGTAACAATCTGAAATGGTGTCTTCCCTATACTCTGGTTCACTAAATTATTGCTCAAAAATTATGCCTATGGTAAAACTATATCCCAACTTCTTGTCTTATCTCCTACCAAACATCTTAACAAATTGCTAAAAATTCTATTTACTACCTTTGTTTTCCCATCTGTCTATGGGTGATATGCTGAACTGAACTTCAAATCCGTTTGAACATCTTCCACAATGTCCTCCAAAAGTATTCAATGAACTTGGTGTCTCTGTCTGAAACAATTCTCTTAAGTAATCCATGCAATCTCACAATCTCCTTGAAAAATATGTCAGCAACATGCACAACATCATTAGTCTTCTTATAATCAACAAAATGTGGACCATTTTAATAGAAAATTTGTCCACTAAGTTACCATAATAGAATCATAACCTCTCTGTGTTCTCAGTATTCTCAAAATGAAATCCATGCTCAAATATTCCCAAGGTCTCTTCGATACTGTCAAAGGCTTATACAATCCAATATTCTGACTACTCCCTTTTGCAACTTGAAAAATTCTTCAACTTTGAACATACTTCCTTACATCCCTATATATTTTCTACCAAAAATAATGTTCACTCACTGAAGCTACTGCCTTATCCATTCCAAAATGTCTCACTAGTCCTCCACTATGCTTTTCCTTGATCAAATTCTCCCTCATTGAACTCCTAGATATACACAACTGATTTCCTCTAAATGACATACCTTCTAGAATAAAATAATCCAACCATTGGCTTTGGTCTATCACTACTAGTTCCTTACATGCTCTCCACGCTTCACCAAAATCTGCATCATCCTCATACATATGCTTCAACTCCCCAAATCCCAATACTTGCATTCTCATCTCTATCAACAAATTCCTCCTCCTGCTCAATGCATTTGCAACTTTGTTTGACTTGCCACTCCTATGCTTCAATACAAATGTATAACTCTGCAAGAATTCAACCCATCTCATATGTCTTTGATTCAACTTCCCTTGACTATTCAAATACTGCAAAGCTTGATGATCTGTATACAACACAAATTCCTTAGGCAACAAGTAATTTGTCTGCACTTCTTCAAGACTTGAATTATGGTATAAAATTCCTGATCATAAACTGAGTATCTTCTTCTTGCATCATTCAAATTCTCATTGAAATAATCTATAGGTATTCCTTCTTGACTCAACACAACTCCAATTGCATTTCCACTTGCATCACAATCCACTTGAAATAATTTATCAAAATCTGGTAATGCTAACACTAGCTACTCTGTCACATTTTTCTTCAACAATTCAAAACTTCTTTGTGCTCTGGATGTCCACTTAAAGTCCTTCTTGTCCCCTCTCATGGTCTCTATCATAGGGTTACAAACACTATTGAAACTTCTGATAAACTTTTTGTAGAAACTAGCTAAGCCATGGAATGATCTTACTTCTCCAATGTTCACCAGTGTAGGCCAATCTAAAATTTCTTTTACTTTCTCCATATCCATCTTCAATCCTTCAGCAGAAATAACAAATCCCAGGTATACCAATTATGTCTTCATGAAACTACATTTCTTGATGTATTAATTAGAAACTTTTCTTCTCTCAACCTCTGTAATAATTTTTAAATGTGCCACAAATGTTCTTCTCTAGTTTTATTGAAAATCATAATATCATCCAAGTAGACAGTGAAAACTTATTTAAGAATTTCTTCAATACCTCGTTCATCAATCTCATGAAAGTGTTCGACGCATTTGCCAATCCAAAGGGCATTACTAACCACTCATACAATCCTTCATTAGTCTTACATGCAGTTTTCCGTTCATTTCCTTCTGTGATTATGATATGATAATATCCACTCTTGAGATCAATCTTTGTGAAATACCTTTCTCCACTCAAATAATCCATAATGTCATCCATCCTTGGCAATGGGAGTCTATACTTGATAGTGATCTTATTGATTGCTCTTGAGTCGGTACACATTCTCCACTCTCCATATTTCTTAGGTGCAAGTACAATAGGTACCACACATGGGATCAAACTTTCTTTGATCAATCCTTTCCTCAACAACTCTTGTATCTATTGGTTCAACTCTACATTCTTTGTCGGTATCATTCTATGTGATGCTTTGTTTGAAAAACTAGCTCCTGGTATAAGATCTATACCATGTTTGATACTTTGGATTGGTGGTAAACCATCTGATACATTCTCTAACATGATGCCTTCATACTTTGTCAATAGTTCTGCAACTTCTTTTTATGGTAGATATTCACTCCTTGTTGTGTTCGAACTACCTCCTCTCTTTGGAATTAACGCAAAAAACATGTTTTCATATGTACCTCAATCTAGATCAATAAACTTCCTTCCATCTACCAAACATAGTCCGGTAGTGCCACAAAACTCAGTCTTCTCCTCTTCCTCCAAAGGCATCAGCTTGATTCGCTTTCCATTTGATGTCACAATATAAGTATTCCTTCTTCTATCATGATTTTCTTTCTTATCATATTGCCATGGTCTCCTTAATAGTAAATGACATGCATCCATAGGCATAATATCACACAATAATTCATCCCTATATGATCCAGTATAAAATTTCACCAAACATTGTTCATTCACCAATATCTTATGCTCATCTTGAATCCATGCTATCCTATAGGGGTTTGGATGTTTCAATCTCTTCAAATTCAACTTGGTTACCATCTCCTTTGAAACTAGATTGTCAGTACTACCACTATCAATGATAGCTTTACATACCTTTCCACCAGACTTACATCTTGTTCTGAATAGGCTTTTCCTTTTTGGTGGTTCTTTAATCACTACTTCATGTATTAGAGCTCTTCTCATCACCAGTGATTCACCTTTCTTAGGCTTCCCAACTAAATTAGGGGATCCAACATGCTCCTAATCCACATATGTTGTTCTTCCAATATGCTCAGGTTTCTTTCTGATATTTCTTGATGACACTCGAATGCTCTATGTCCTTCACTTCCATACTTGAAACAGGTTCCTCTAACTGGTATTCTTCCTTCATCTCTCCATAATCCATCACTATGATAAGAATTATGACCTC
This sequence comes from Sequoia sempervirens, assembly GCA_007258455.2. Taxonomy (NCBI): domain Eukaryota; kingdom Viridiplantae; phylum Streptophyta; class Pinopsida; order Cupressales; family Cupressaceae; genus Sequoia; species Sequoia sempervirens. The sequence continues at coordinate 396,382,175 of VDFB02353493.1, forward strand.
CTCTGTTATTGTGGTAGAAATTTCAGTCTTCTCTTTCTTTGTGGTATGATTTAGCTTCCTTTTCTTCACTCCAGTAGGGTTTTGGTTCTTTGTTCTATTCCACATATGATCTCCCTTCTTTGGACTAGGGTCCTTTCTTTTGAAATCTTCCTCTTGCACTTCTTTTCCTTTGTTCAAACTTATTGTTCATCTTCTCTTCCACTTTCAATGCATATTAGTATGCTTCCTCAACAAATGTCATATCTTCAGGTCAAACTCAATTCTTCTTGAATGTTTGTTCTTGAATTCCATTGATATATATTGTAACCTTTTCTTTTCTTTCTTCACTATGACTAGTTTTGAATTTCATCTTGTAGAATTCTTTAGTGTATTCCTTCACAGATCTTTCTTTTTGTCTCAGGTTCTGCAATCTCTTCAACAATTCCAGTTCATAGTCAGCTAGTATAAATTGGTTCTTCAATTTTGTCACCATTCTATTCCACTTGATGATTTTTTCTTTGTCTCTTCTATTTCTATCTAATTGAACTTATTTCCACCATAATGCAACATGTCCTTTCAACTTTGTTTTCATAAATTTTACCCTTTTCGAATCTTCATTTTCCTCATATTCGAAGTATTCTTCTATTTCATTTATCCAATCAATCAATTCTTCATGATTCAAATTTCCCATGTAATTTTGAATTTCAACTCTAGGTCACTTGTGAATCTTTGAGATTGCTTTCTATAGTCACGCAAAAAGTATCCCTTCTGCTTTTCCTGGCTTGTTTGGGCCCTCCTTGTGAGTTAGGCTTAATGTTTCCTTGATTTAGTGTTGTAATGTGATTGACACATTCACATTAGGTCTTGGGCCCTTGTGAACTAATGAATTTAAATGGTACCTTGCTAAAGTGTTGTGAACTATATTGTAACACACTTTCACACTTTTATAAGGTTTTATTAATTAACTACACCTAATAAATATCTTTTTAACGTTTTAAAATCATGCCTTATTTGGAGTTTTGTAAAGTGGTGTAACACACTTTCACACTTTTCTAGGGTTGTCATAAATAATTGGGCTTTGTTATGCTTTAATTGACCTTATTTTGCATCCACAAGCCTCATTTAATGCATCTTTTTGAGGATAATCCTGACACAAATCATCACCCAATCATAATTCAGGTGTTTTAGGATTGAATAGCCTAGATTTAGTGATCTGGGACTCATTCGCCACCTTGGGTGAATGAATCCCACCTAGGTTTTTGGGTCTCAAACCTAGTTTCACACATTTCTAAGCATTTTTAAAAATGGTCCCAAAATTTAGGCTTGGTGGGACTCATTCACCACCTTGGGAAAATGAGTCTCGTGTGGCTCAAAATTAAAATTAATTCAAATTTTTGGCAGGATTTTTATCCTCCTAGATTTGATGTTGGCTCGCAATGTTGTAATTTCAAGAATTATTGCATAATTGAGTATAAATACAAGTTTATTTCTCTCATTTTAACCCCAATCTTTCAAGTATTCATGCATTATATCAAATTTGTGATCAAGGAAGCATTCAAGAGTTTACAAGACTTCACAAGAGCATTCAAGAGTCTTCAAGAGTTGATTATCAAGTTTTTTGCAACATTATTCAAGAATCAAGTACCTTCATGCATCATGTTTGTTTTTGAGCTAAAAATTGTGATGTAGGGTTTCATGATTCAAGCTAGCATTTCATTCAAGATCAACACCATTCAAGCAAGAGTTAAGATTTGCATCCATTGCAGCCATCTCAAGCATATTTTTAGCACTTTATTCCATGAGTTTGGTGAGTTGCAACATTGTCATTTGTTAATTCATCATTCCTTTATCTTATTTGATTCCATTTCAAGGTTTGATTACCAAAATGGGGTTTTACCAAGGAAAACCCCTTTCTACTAACCCGGGCCCAACATTTTCCCCTCTCCTTTGTGTGTGATTTGCAGACCTAGGTTGTAGATTTCCTAAGGAGCAAGATTGGAGAAAAATTGTCAAAGAGATCAAAGTTGTCAAAGTTTTCATTAAGCATTGGAGATACTTGGAGATCACCTATAGGTTACAAATCAAGGTTTCAGATCTAGAAACAAAGGGGAGCAGAAATAACAGACAGTGAAGACAAGATTCAGACCTTGAATTTCTAGCAAATCCAAACTGGGCTCATTCGCCACAAGTGGCGAATGAGTCCCACTATAGGTGGTTTTTAGATATTTTTGTAGATTTGGATACCCATTTTCCAAAAACTAGTTCCTATGCAAAATCCCTAATTTGGGACTAATTCACCTAGATTGGTGAATGAGTCCCAATAGGAAAAAGTTTTAGGATTTGTAGAATTTCTAGTCTCCATTCAAGTCCCTACAAGTTTCTAGGTGCACACATCCTATTTTGCAACTTTTTGTTTTGTTTTACACACTTTTCTAGGTCATTTTGTAGGTCATTGCATCAAATTAGGGTTAACCATTTCATTTTGCATTTCATTTGTTTTCCCAAGTTCTTACTTGGTGGTGAACCCCTCATTAGTTTATAATTTTCCCCTAGGATAGCCCTACTACATGATCTCTTTCTCCTTTGCATTGAGATCTCTAGGGTTATCCTTGAGTGGAATATCTTGAAAGTGGGTGTTCTCTATGTTCTAAACCATATGATAGCACTTAATAACACCCATTTTTAAAACGTTCCACTTTCAACATCTTCACTTGGTCTGATTTGTCCTCTTCTTCGCCTAGGGTTTCTGCAAATTAATTTGCATGTTTTGCTTTGTCATCACTTTCATCATTCTTCCTAGGGTTTAGGCCTCGCCTTCGATCTTCTTCAACAAAATCTAATCTAACTCACATTTCACATGTCATCTTCAACATCTCATCCATTCTTCTAGCAACATTTTCCATAGTAGGCACTCTCCTTGGTGGCATATATCCCCTCGAATCAATGCAACTTCCTCAATTCGATGATCTGGCTACAAGGGTTTCAACTACATCAATTCGGTGATTGGTTGAAATAAAATACAGTCTTCCTCATATCAGCGATTTGTTCACCTCAAGGAATGCCTTCAGGAATCAAAAACTCACTCTAATACCACTTGATGTAGTCACAATGGGAGGGTTACAAAAAGAATAGTTTGAACCGTGCAATAATGAGTCAACACAACGGAAATAACACAAAAAACTCATGTGCAAACATGAAATATCATTGAAGATCAACAATTTTACATACAAAATATGCCTCATGGGTGAATATTCAGGGCTCACAAGCCTGTCATAAGGGCTTCAACAATACAACTAGCCAATAGGCCTTATTACATGCCCTCAAAGGGTTTTGTACGAAATATAATGAATCTGAATCTTATGCTAAAAGTACTAATGATCTACAATGAATTACAATGCTTATAAATATGCTTCTCAAGCTCCAATTTAGGTCTATTTCAGCCACAAGGTTAACAACCTGAGGAATTCTCATATATGAATGTCAGCCTCAAAATATGAAGAATTAGCTCCACGGGAAATGAATTATCTTGTAAATCTCCAAGATAGGTCATAACGAACCCAAGATGCTTGTAGGATATCCAATTAAGCTTTGCATGATCTAAAATATGTCTGTACTATGAAATATGGACCGGGTCAACCCCAAATGCTCTGACTAGTAAACATAGTGAAATTCTGAGAGTGATAACTTCTGATTGACAAATGCAAATAATGTGAAATTTGGATATTTGATAGATGTTGATGTGTAGATGCTAAATCCTAATCCATGAGCCGAGAAACAAAGATGTTATCAAATTTGGAATGAACTACTAAAGTTGCTAATGAATGCAATGCAAGAAAATAACTATTTTTTGGTTGATACATGATTGCTTTACAACCAGGGATGCTCCTGCATCAATTCAAGTGTTCTAATAGTGAAAAGGTGTATTTTATGTATTTTATAGATTTTTTAATCTTTTTTTTAATAAAATTGGTGTAGAATGTTTTTTATTATGTAATATTTGGTTACGAAGGTTGTCTTTCCAAGATCTACAAGTTCTAACTAAGGTATAAGATAGAAAACACATGAGATAATGATTCTATTATATCAAATGATACAAATTCTCAAATATTAATACATTAAAATTACAATGAGAACCTCTTGGTTATATAGGTTAAGGTGAGACATAGGACAACATAATATTATGAAATTTATTTTAATCTTAGGACATGGACATAAAGTGATAATGCTCTAACAATGTCTTAAGTAAACTTAAATAAATTAGTGTGAATAGTACATAATAGAAAAACTAGTCAGCTAATATACATTGTTCAGATCAACACCTCCCTTAAGTACAATTTATAGCTCAAATGTGCAAAATGTAAAGGTGGGTAAAAGCACAAAGTTGTGTCACACTTTATAAAGGAAATGACCAACACTGATCCAACTTTTAAACTTGAATCACTAAAAAATGGCATATATGTTTTGAATCTTGAAATGATGTAAAATAGTAAAATGTGTATTTTTTAGTATATTTTAAGTTTGTATTTTTTAAAAAAATTTAAAAATTATTTAAAACTAGTTTTTAATAAAATAACGCTATAATTTAGTTGCTGATAAAATGCTGAAAAATGAAGTTTTATGAGACGTCAAACTTTTTATAGTAATTTTTTTTTCTTTCAATTTTTTTTGTGTATTTATAACTGGAAACTTTAGTGCATGGATATATTTTTTCCAATTTTGATAAATATATATTTTTAAATAAATATTAAAATGTGTGTGAATCAACAAATAGTTGTTTCCATGGGACACCAACTTTCATATTAAATATTTATCTAAAATGGAAAAAAAATTATACCATCTTGAAATAGATTCTTTTATCTAGTGCATCATATTTTTTTTTAAAAAAATTAATAAGTTTTAGCATTTTTCCGTGGCATGGTAATCAACCTAATATTTTGTGTTGATAACCTGCTTTTAGTAAAAATAAAAAATAAAATATACGTAATAATTAAACTATTAAAATAAATATATTTTTGAAAACTACACTTATGGATCTACAAAAGGGTATTTTTATATTTAAAAAAAAATGTTATTTACATTAGTACCAAGTTATTGAAATTTCAAGTTTTTCATTTTTTTTTGGTAAATTGGATTCAAAGTGGTGCTCCATATATTTTTAACCAAGAATTTTAGTTGAAAAAGTTGTGGAAGTACCTAACTTAGCTAGAATGAATCTTACTAGATCATATGTTTGACCAAAATTGATTTTTAGTTAGAAATACTTAAATTTAGTTGTGCTGATAAGTTGGCTAAAAGTGTGACATAGTTTTGTACTTTTACCCAGGTGCAATGGTGGGTCTTGAATACAAAGCTATGTAAGAAATGAATTTATCTAAATGTAGAAATGAGAAAATTTTGTAGGAGAAAACCCCTCTCCAAAAACAAGAAAACATAATAAATTTTTCAAAAGTATGAGAAGGAAAGAATCCCATGTGAGGAAATATTCCTTTCTAAAAGAAAACAAGTGAAGCTATGCAACTCCCTCGATGTAGAATCTCTTACAATAATGGTGGATGTTTGATAATGAATGTTAAAGATGATCTAGAACCATTGAAGAACATTCATCCCCTTAAGAAGAAATAAAGGCAAGGATGGATGCAAGATGCCTTCCCATCACTAAAAGGAATATAAGAGAAGAAAACACAAGATGTGTGATTCCTCAAAAATTTGCTCAGATATTGCCATATTTGAACCAAAAGGTTCCATAATCAAATAAGGAAATCTAGGCGTCACATATGAAGGTGACAACCTAGAATCTTGTGGAAATAGATATAGGACATAATCCAAAGATGAAGACAAATCTTGCAAATGCTTCTAAAAGATGTTCAATCCAATATAAAATCATGACAAATGAATATGTGGAGAAAGAACAAGAGGGTCTAAGTGTCCTTGGATAATCCCACAATAATGGATCACAAACTTGGGACATGAAAATTTTGAAAGTGAGGGGAAATTTATTTTGAACTACTTTCATTTGAGGATATTTCTTCGAACGAAGTTCTTTCTCTTGAAGGTCTTTATACAAAGACCTTCAATCAAAGGTTAAACTTCAAGTGAAGATCCTCTTTATTCAAAGGCCTTTGGATTTTTTTTTTTTTAAAATGATACCTTCAAGTGAAGGTTACCTCTAGTCAAAGGTATTATTTTTATTTTTAGTTATATGAAATGAAATATTTGATTGTTCATTCATTTTGATCTCCAAATTTTTCCAACTTTCCTTTTCCTTTTTCAAACTATAACCACCTTCTATGATCAGTAATCGCCTTCTTCAAACTGTAACTACCTTTTATCACCTTATGGAACCTTCTTATGTGTTTTGCAACTGGCACAATTTGCTCAAATAGAGAGGAGGGGGTTTGAGTGAAGGGTCATAGGGTGGCATTCGAGCAAAGGTCACTACAACCAAATAGTTCTCTATAATTTCCCCTCATACAATGTGATTTCCTCTTCAATTTCCCTTGAAATTGTGAAATTCATGGACAAATTGTGATTAGGTCAACATTATTAATTGTTTTGTGAATTATTCAAATTTGCAAATTGAAATCCTAAAATTTACAAACTAGATAAAATTAAAACCCTATTGATGATTATCAAACCCTAAAATTGTAACACTAATGATGATTATGAAACCCTAAAAGTTGAGACCCTACTAATGATTATCAAACACTAAAATTTACAAACGAAGTTAAATTGAAACCCTAAAATTTATAAACCCTTTAAATCTCAAAATACTTCAACTTGGAACCATTGGAATAGAAAAATTCTTCTATGAAAAATAGTGTAGACCCATACATGCAAATAGATTCATTGTACGAAATGGTGTAGACAAAAACACAAATAGATTCAAATTTCAACTTGAGACTTTTTCTCATCTAGGAAGGTTTGTAGTATCCTTCTTTCCCTCTAGTCCATGCTTTCTTCCCACTATAGTTCTCATGATCTAACAATATTCCTCTCCATCATATTTTACATCTAAACCTATTCATGACCAAGATTTCTCCTAATCAGGTCTTTGTAAGAGGATTAATGTTTTTCACCCATATAATGATACATTCAATCATGACACATGCCATGCACAAATAGAATATGAAATAATTTCTCCAAACTATTTATCTTTAACTATTGAAGATTCTAACTTGACCTTACTCTCAATGGCATTTACACTTCTTAGTCTTCTTGATGCCTTAGGAAATATTTTTTCTCATTCTTCAAGTTTAGATATTATAAAATGTATCAAGCATATTGTGTATGTGAATAGACCCTCCCATCTTCTCCCTTATTCCTCCAACCCATTAGATACATCTACTTTTTTTGCTTCCTCTTGTTGTCCTTATATATCTTTTTCCCCTACCATGGACCACTCACTCCTAATTCTATGCCATCTAGTTCCTAAGTCATGACTCCTGCTTCTACATCTATATCTCCTCTTGTTTCATAAGCCTAACTTTCCACACACCATAACCTACATAGCCACATATTCATATCCCTATATTATCATATATCCAAGCTCCACCTTCTTTGCCTTTTACATCCTACATATGATACATTCATTTATCTCACCTCCTTGCTTCTCTTATATTTTTTCATCCCATTTTACAAATTATGGCCTTAGAACTCGTACATTGATCCATCCCTATCCATGCCAACTATTCACACCACCTCTATCCAACAATCATTTTCTATCCCTATGTGATGAAATTTCATCTCCTCTTTCTTTTTTATTCCTTCTATGAAATTCACTCGCTTTCCTACATCCTTTCATTCATATATGGTTCTCCCTTTCCCGCATTTCCTTCTTCTCACTACCCACACTCATCTAACACCTCTATACTTTGCATCCTCCATAATTTAAGCATAGTTCAATAGAAATTAGGTACTGCTTCTCATTCTTAGGAGGTCACCATGGACTTCCATCATAATCATCTTTCTCTTAATATTCTATATCATCCATTTCCACTAATTTTCTTGGCCCCTCTATTAGAACAATTTTATTAAGTATCATACCATTATAACATTTATATATTATATTAATATAATGTTATAGAACCTTATGCTTAAATTATATGATTTATAAAGAAAATTGATAATTTGATAAACTATTAGATTAATAATTATTTATAAATTAATAATAAATAACAACAAATCTAAAAGTATCTCATCAGATAAATAATGTCATATATCCATATACATACTAAAATATTCCAACCAAGAACAACAAGAGGTAATTAAGCACTCTTCAACCATGGAGAAGAATTGAAAGAATAATAGGTTATAGGTTCCAATTACTTTTCTCACATAAATATTACATTCTATTGAACTCTATTAATAAACAAGAATCAATAATCTAAGAGTCATTTCCAAGTTGGAAAGTTGAATTCTAACTCTATATCTAAGGGTCATTACAACTGAGCTATGTCAAAACCCATATATACTAGGAAAACTATTTGTGACAAAAGAATAGCATAGATTCTACTTATGATAGAGATGCATACCTCTAAATTAGTAGGTGATTTTTGTGTTAGAAAAACCATTTACCCTCTCAAGCCACACCCTTCACTAATCTCACCTATTTCTCACTTACTACTACAACCATTCCTAACCATTTCCACATTCACATCCTATTTTGATGAATTCAACAACTTCCAACCTTAATATCCCAACCTCCACTATTGAACTTGTCCTAAATGAACCAACTAATTAACAAGATGTATAAGATCAACACAACATGAAGATAAACCACTCTCCTATTATCTTCTATACTAGAAGATAAAATGCTAGACCTCCTCTACACCCCTCTTTTGCTTAGCCATCATATTCACCATTTAATCCAACCATAATTAATTATGCCAAAATTTGAAATGTATAATAGGATAGGCAATTCATAGATCCACATACAAGACAAGATTCCACACTACACGATCAAGACAAGATTAGTCATTCAGTATGCGCTATATACTGAAAACACACATAACAATACAAAAGAAAACCTTAAACATGGATGTCGACTACCGTGCACCTTTAAAACTTGAGACTGTGTAGTGACTGTGTTTTCTTGATGTTTCTCCCATGATGGCTGATGGCTAATGCTATAACTCGAATCTTGTACGTCACTTAGGCACTTTAAACCTTTTTATGCCATGTATCTTTTTGATCATTTACAGGTAGAACTGGTACACAACCGATTAGATTTCTTTGATAAAAGCAACGTTCAAAAGCTATTGAAGGTTATTGTAGGCGGGACAATTAGGAAATTGCCCGTGTTTGCTCCCCATTGAAGAGTTGCTCCACTTCATTGAATAGTATGAGCACGATGGGTAGGCGACGATAATCGATATGGTAGGACACTGTTAATGTCGCTTCCAAAAAGAGTTGTAGCCAATCTCGTATGACATTCTTACAAAGAACACTCCATGCTTGCAGGAAAGTGCATACTTTCCCTACTGTAAAGCACATGATAATTTATTTTGTACGTGAATGACATAATTGTTTGTTTGGAGATTCAACAGGAAAAATACAATTGGATTTCCACAATAGCTGTTCTGCTCAAATAAGACAACCGAAATTTGAACCACTGAAAAAGGAATTTAAACGTTTTCAATTCTCCATCGACCCTCGCCATTTAAATTCTTTGTGCGATTTAGTGCTTGTCTATTGAAATAAATCAAGCCCATTTCGATCTTATATCGATCATCCAGAGTTACACGTGTTTATAATGCTCTCGAAAAGAAATAAGGTGGAGATGGAGTGCTTTTAAGTAGTCGATGTATTGATGAAGAGGAAAATTAGACATTCAATTGGAAGTTGGATTTCTCTTCACGTTGAGGGACGAAATCAAGCTTTAGAACGAGAGACCTTTAGGAACTCTCAAGCGAAGAGGGAATAGGACGAGGTTCTCGTTGTCATGTTGGCAGGGTATTGTACAAGTTTCTTAAAGCCTTTAGCGGAAATGGATTCAATACATGAACATTTATACTCTCTTGAAGTATACTACAAGAATTGATAGTTGTTACAATGTTATTACATAAATTTTATTGAATTATATTAAAAGTATTAGTATTAGAGAAATATTTTATTAGTAAAAATCTAGTAAGGAATTAATATATTGTGATATTGCTATTAGGATTCAACTGTGTAGTTTTATGGGTCAAAGTCATCGACCCATGGTTCATGAGTTAATACATGTATACATATATATGTGAATCTATACTCTTCACAAATCACATGAAAGAAACAATCAATCATATGATGATACATAATGTGATTACAAATAGATGTCCTATTACATAGGTTTTGATCTCTTCTTTTTGAGGTTTTTTTGGACAATTTAGCAAACATGTAGCTAATTAGGCTCCATTATTGATACATAGAACTCCAATCAATAGCTTTAAACTCTTAAGTCAAATACTAAGATATGTTGATTTTATTTTATTTTGTAAAAATGTGATGACTATTTAGGAGCTTCACATACACAAAATTAGGTTGTGCAGTTACTAAATCTTTTCATCTAGTATTGTTTGTATAAATTTGTAACTTTGTGAGTCGCTAATTTTGTAAGTTATATGTAGCTTTTATCTTTATATTTTATTACTATTTTGATTTACATGTGAGATACTATGAAAAACTGTGTTAAAGTAAATAATTATTTGATATAAAACTAAAAAAAAAAATATATTCATGAAAGGATGTAAGCTAAGTGCAATGAGTTGAGTGCACTTTTTGGCCAAAAGTTGAATTTTTTTTCTTGAATATTAAAGTTTGTCATACGTGGGGAAAAAGTTTGAAGCATTTACACATAATAGATAACATGGTGTAAAATATAAAATATACAATTTCATTTCTAGTTTTTAAATATGTAATTTATTTTAATACCTTAATGAGAAAAATAGTTTAGTATAAATGAACAAAAGTGATATTTTAAAAAATTACATTGAAATTCAAATTAGGTGTATGTACAACCAATAAAATAAGTAGCAAATAAAATTATCTTTTAAAATACTTTTGTGGAAAGATACATATAATGTCGAAGTTTTGTCAAGATTTTTAAATATTTTTTTATAGTTTTTTTGCTAAGATTAAAGGTTTTTCTAAATCCTCTTATATGACCAATGTAATTTGACCTAAAATAATTCTAACATGATTATTTTTCATCATGTAGAGAATGAATTCTATATTTATCACACTTAAATTTTTTTAAATCTCAAAATCAAAAGTTATTAAAAAATAGTAATATATGTCATTTCAAGTTTATAAGTATTTATATTTAAAAATAAATTAATAAGTAGAAAACATGTTTAAAATTAAAAAATAGACTTTTAAAAATCAAACATTGTAATCTATAATGGATTTTAATTTCATCCAAGCATTCTTAAAAAAAACTTGTTAGCAATATTGTTAAAGTGAAATTTAACTCTTGCTAGTGTCATGAAATTGTACTTATAGATCCAAGGCTAGGATTGAGTTTTCAATTCTATTTCCATTCTAAGACTAAAGAAAAATTTATTTGTAAAACTTCAAATTTTATAGAATGCATACCCACTTCAAAACATTGATGAATTCTAAAACATAAAATGTAAAAATTCAAAAATGGAATGTGTAGCAATTCACATTTAGAAAAGGTAATAATTTTTGTGTAGAATACATACACAATTTAAAATAGATACCAATTTCTATTATAATCTTTGTTAGTGTTTTGAGATGAGTATGCATTCTTAAACACATACATTTATAATGTGCACCTTTTTTCTAATAAGTGGTTGAACCTAAACATGTATGCATTCAAAATGTGTACTCATATAGGCTTGGTCTATCTTTCATAAATGGGTACACATTTTTATAGAATTCTTACATATTTCTCATGTAATTTTTTCCTATGATGGTTCCATGAAAAGTTGAATCAAATTATTGCACTTATACCATACATAATGGTGACAATTGTTATGCATTTTTCTTATAATGAGCAACCCAACTTCAAACTTACATTTTTTTTTTATTGAATATTATTTTATTAAAAAATAAAGTAGACACTGAGAAAATTAATTGGTAAATTAAACAAGCCAAAAAGAGGAAAATAAACATTTATTAAGCATGTTGGTGTACTGTGAAAAATTGTACCCCCTTCTTGGAGATAGTACAATTTCACATTGAGTTTGGACCAATTTTAGTACCCTTGCATTCATTCCCTTTAAATCATCATTAATAGGCCCCTAAGACCCTTTATTACGGATCCCAAGACTTATTTCAACTAAAATCCTGAAAAATTCAATAAATACATTTAATTTTCTAACCTCTCGACATTCTCTCACCCGAAAAAACCTAGGGTGGGACCCATATGCCACCTTGGGCATATGAGTGCCCCTAGGTGGGATCCATATGCCACCTTGGGCGTATGAGTCCCATTTGGGGCCTTTTAGGGTATGAGCAAGAAATTAAACATTTTTTTAATTCAAATTTCATAAATGTCAGCATTTGAGATCTAATAAATAGTAAATTAGATAGGATGCCTATAAAATCTAAGTCTCACACTCGTTTTTGACATTAGGAACTAGAGAGAATAAGATAAGTGATCAAGTAAGCAAGATATTCAAGAGCAAGGAGCGAGAAAATTTGAAATCTTGGAGTAGCATTATAGTGTTTTTGCAGGTCTTCAAGCTCATTTTCATTTCAAGATCTATCATTTCCAAAGATTGATGATGGTTTCCTATGGAGGGTCACAATGGATTCTAGGTTGGGGAGATGCAACTAGCCATTCAACCAAGCCTAATGATTTGTTATCATTTGACTTTCTACCTGAAGGAAGTTACATCATTCTTATGGCTTAGTCGGGTGATTGAAGATCTCCCAAAGTGAGTCATCATCATTTTCATGTTTCATGTATGCAATTGCATCCTATTCTAGCACATTAGAGTAGGGTTTCATTGCATTTTAGATCTCTTAATCTTAGGCACACATAATATTAGGACCTTCATACACATTTCCATTTCAGATCTATACTTTCTATCAAGGTTTAATTTCCAAACTAGGGGTTTGACCTAGGAAAACCTGCCATAAGCAAATCAACACAACATCTTATTTTGTAGATTTTTAAAAGGATCATATCCAAAAGAGAAGTTTGGAAAACATAGGAAGGAAGTGCAAAGATAGGAGAACAACTTCAGATCTTACTTTTTTGGAAAGGAGTATCAGGACTAAATTGTCCCTCTAGGCATATGAGTTACAATATACCTCTTTTTACTAGTTTTCTGTAGATCCTGATTTACCAGTAGAAGATTGCAAATTCTTCCCAAATTATTGTAGCAGGACTAAATCACCTAGCCTAGAGTATGAGTCCCAATGCACTTCAAAAAGAATAATTTTAGAGTTTCATATTTTGCTTAGAATCCATCAATTTACTAGGTTTGTTTCTATCTAATTTCTATTTATTAATCTGATTTCATGCTCTCAAGTTTCTAGGGTTTAGTGCAATAGAGTTTTCTTTCTTCTTTGAAGCTTTATTTTAATGGTGAACCCCCATATAATGACACCTAAGGAAACCTTCTATTATTTCTCCTTCCCTCAATCGAGTCACTTGCTTTAGGGATCTTGGTTTCGTAATGAACTAAGAGTAAAATAGGTCCCTAAGTTCCATCTCCCAAAAGGTGGACACCTATTTCCTTCAGATCATTTTGTTGAACTTGACCTTTGGACCCTTGAATTTTTGATTTGGAGAAATTTGTAGTCTTAGATATATATTGCATTAAATTTACATTATATTTACATTAATTGAATTTCATTTAGGGCTTCTAAATCTTGCATTAGTGAAAAGTGCATATAGGTTGCATTCTTGCATCTTGCATCATTCAATTTCATTGGAAAACTATACTTACAAATAGTCATTTGAACATACAATCTAGAAAAATTAAAATCAACTTGAAATTTGTTGAATTTGGTTTTAAAACCCTAATCTTGGACTCATTCGCCCATCTGGGCGATTTAGTCCCTACACAGGTTATTTTTTCCAAATTTTTGGGAAATACGTGTTGTATGTTTTCTATTATTTTAACCTTCAAGAAACCCTAACTGGAACTCATTCACCCATATGGGTGATTTAGTCCCATATCAGGTCTAAATCTACATTTTACAACATTAAAAACTTCATTTATGTGCTCCTATTTGTTGTTGTTAGATCCGTATTTCAGTTTGCTAATTTTTGCTTCATTCATTTCATTAGATCTAGCTTAAATTGGTTTCATTTCAAGTGCATGTTTCAATTGTGGATAAAATTAGATTACTACACTTTTGTTCTATTTCTAGCATTATTTATAGGTTGATAATATTATATTACATTTAGCATTCATTAGAAAATAAAACCAAAACAACTATAAATCGATGAACCCCTTGGAGAAAGCATAGTTATTTGAGTATTTCAAATCTCTTTTTCTAAGTTAACCTATCCTTTAATCCCTTTTATAGTGATGAATTTGACATGTTAGATGAAGCCCTTGAGGATTTCATCTCACAAGGGTCATCCGCTAAGGCTTGTTATAACAAACAAAAACAAAGAAAAATTAATGTTTTCCAACATTAACTCATCCTTTACCCACCTTCAAACCAATCTCAAGCTCAAAACAAACCCGTTCTCATCCTTGAACCAACTAAGAATAACGTTTCACAATAATCAATTTATAATACCATTGCTCATACATATAACAATAGAAACAATCCACAACCAAGACAAACAACGTCAACATCCCTCCCTTTTCCTCAACCCATTTTGCCTAGTGCTCCTAGTTTTCCTTCGTATAGTGGGAAGAAGTATGCTCTTGTTGAACAACTTAAGAATACTCCTGTAAAGATATCCCTATGGGATCTAATTCAAACTTCACCTAGTTATCATACTATGCTTCAAACAACCTTGAAATAAGTTCTGGTTCCCTCTAGTGTAAATCCAAGTGATATAGTAGCTCTAATTCAAGGAATGAATGTGACTAGCATATATATCACCTTTCATCAAAATGAGTTACCTCCCTTGGAAGTGAGAAATAAAAATGATGCCTTCATGATAATAGCTATCTTTAATAGAACAAGAATAAAGCAAACCCTTGTTGGCAATGGATTAGCTCATAATGTGTGTAGTGTAACCCTTTTGGATAAACTTTGTATGGATAAATCAAGAATTGAGCCTGATTCCTTATCGATTCAAGGATTTGACAATGTAGGAAATAAATCACTTGGTGTGATCGCTTTTCCTATTATAGTTGGAAAGGCCACATTACAAACTCCTATCCATGTTATGCCTCATGATCTTTCATGCAATCTTCTTTTAGGATGACCTTGGATTCATGAGATGCATGCAGTGCCTTCGACTCTTCATCGTATCATGAAGTATCTCTTTAACAATAAAGTGTACCAAATTGAAATAGATCCCAAACTCAAAAGTTGCTTACAAATTGAGAAAGGAACAAGTCCGCTAAAGACATTAATCCCAACTTCAAAGATAGAACCTATTATATAAGAGAAACCAGAGATGGAAAAAGTGTCAAAATTCTTGGAAGATGATTGGGGTTCCTTAGACTTCACACCTTCATTCATGGGAGAATATAAAATCACAAAAAAAAAACCAAAAAAAAAAATCAACCAATGGTAATGTCAATGCAAAATTTGAAAGAAAACTCATAAGCATCTACTTCATCTAATCTAGAAGAAGACACAAGCTATACAAAAAACTTTGATGAGATAGACTACCAACAACCACCAAACCTTAACAAAATGGAGAAATTTTATGGAAGAGGTTATGAGCTTATGAAACAACTTGGCTATAGTGGAAAAGGATGTGGAAGGAAAGAGCAAGGCATCCATGTTCCTGTAGAGCCTAACATACGAGAAACTAAAAGTGGTTTGGCGTACTGTCCTTCTAAGATAACATAAGCAATGAAAAGACCCTCACTAAACATCAACACAGTCATGTGTAATCCTAATTAAAAAACTCTCACTTTGAAGCATCTTGAATTGATTGATACAACTTATGAAGAAGCTTTGGAATACTTTGAAGATGATTAAG
This sequence comes from Sequoia sempervirens, assembly GCA_007258455.2. Classification (NCBI taxonomy): domain Eukaryota; kingdom Viridiplantae; phylum Streptophyta; class Pinopsida; order Cupressales; family Cupressaceae; genus Sequoia; species Sequoia sempervirens. The sequence goes on from VDFB02353493.1 coordinate 396,398,229, forward strand.
CCTTGAAATAAATGTTATGAGTTTATGAATTGAGCCATTTAATCCTCTTAAAAATAAATGGGTTACATGTCCTATGGTTAGTGTTGAGTAAGAAGATGAAGAGAAGGAAATGAATGAGAATGATAAAGACAACAAATAGTACAATCCTGAAATTTTGAAAAAAAGTGCACTTCCTTTGGGAGATACAATTCAAACATACCAATGGATACTACTAATGAGGAGAAAGTGATAAAAATAGGAAAGTTCCTTGATGAAGATTAACAAGAGGACCATGGAACTTTACTTCATGACTTTCCTAAAAATTTTGCTTGGACTTATTCAGATATGTTAGGAATTGATGCTAAGATAGTGACACACAACATAGTCCTTGCAAAGGATGCTAAACCAGTCAAAAAAAAGATATGAAAGATGAATCCTAAGATAGCTTTATTGGCTAAGACTAATATTGAGGAACTCCTTGAAGCTGGTTTTATACGACCTATTGATTATTCTCCTTGGATCTCGAACATTGATGCAGTTGTGAAACTTGATAATTGTATTAGGATGTGTATAGACTTTTGTGAATTGAATAAAGCATCTTTAAAAGATAATTTTCCCCTCCCTAATATTGACATGATAGTGGATTCGACTACGATACATGCTTTTTTGTCATTCATGGATGGATTTTTTTGGATATAATCAAATTTTTATTAACCCTCAAGATCAATACAAAATAAAATTTACTACACCTTGGGGAACATTTTGTTGAGTATTCATGCCTTTTGGACTAAAGAATGTAGGAACAACATATCAGAGAGCTATGACATTGATATTTCATGATTACATACATAAGATTTTGGAAGATTGCATTGATGATATTCTATCCAAATCTTTAACTCTAACAAGATAATGTGAATATCCTTCAAAAATTATTTGAAAGAATGTAAAAATATAACATGAGATTGAACCCAAAAAAGTGAGTCTTTGGTGTAGATATTGGAAATTTTTTAGGTTTTATCATATCTCACAAAGGCATTGAGGTGGACACAAATAAAATTGATGCTATAGTTAACATGCCACCTCCCAGAAACATTTCTCAACTGCACACTTTACAAGGAAGAATTCAGGCTATCCATCATTTTGTAGCATCCTTAACAAACCGAACATTACCCTTTACACAAATATTTAAGAAAGAGGTTCAGTTTAATTGGAATGAGGATTTTAAACATGCTTTTGAGAGTTTGAAATGTTATCTTGCTACTCCACATGTTTTACAACCCGCCATTCAAGACAAACAATTTATCCTTTTTACAACAGCATCGACCCATCCTCTCATAACATTGTTGGCTCAACAAGACAAAAGTGGTAAAGAACATCCTATTTATTACATTAGTTGAACTCTGATTGATTATGAGACACAATATATGATGATAGAAAAAAATGTTCGTCTCTCATATTCGATACTAGTAAATTAAGACATTATTTATTGAATGTTGAAATCCATGTGATGACTAAATTCAATCCTTTAAAACACCATTTTGCTAAAAAAAATTATTAGGATGCTTAGCTAAGTGGGTTATGTTGTTAACTGAGTTTGATATTAAATTTTCTTTCAAAAGGAAATCAAAAGACAAGCCTTGATTGACCAATTAGTCAATGCTCCCTCTCCCCTAGTATTACCTAATATAGACTCATTCCCTGATGAGAATGTGTTGATTATTCAAAAATAAAAACACATAAGGGAATTATACTTTGATGGTTCTAAGTGTAGAACTAGCTCCAATGCAAGGTTTATACTAATCTCACTTGCAGTAAATCCTATTCCCTTGTCTTACCACTTACACTTCCTATGCACAAAAAAAAACAAGAGTATGGATCTTTAATTGCTAGGATATGTTCCACTTTAACTTTGGGAGCTCAAACCATTAATATATTTATTGATTCACAATTAGTCATTAAGGAAATAAATGAATCATATCAAGCAAAGCATGACAAATTATCAAAATATAAGGATCTCACAATGACTCTCTTAGACACCTTTGATTCGTATACCACTGATAATATCCCACAAAAAGATAATCAGCATGCAAATGCAATGGCAAGTGTGGCTTCCCTTGTATCTCCTCAAGATCCTTCAATATACTTCACATTCATTGTCCATACAATTATGCAACCATCAATAGAAGATAAGGTCAAATAAGTGTTATCAACCACCACAAAAGCTCTAGTGAATGGTACACACCAATATTTAATTATTTGAAAGAAGGTACCTTTCTTGAGCTGAAAACTAAGAATATTCGAACCTACCTTCAAAAAATTGTGTCTAGATATATAATCCTTGTAGATGTTCTATATAAAAGGTCCTTTCATGGTCTTTTGTTAAAATTCCTTAAACAATCCAAAATCCCTATAGCACTTGTTGAAGCTCATGTGGGTGCTTGTGTAGATTTTTTTGGAGGAAGATCATTAGTTCAAAAGCTAATCCGCATAGGTTACTATTGGAGACATCTGGAACAAGACTACTTTGAATAAGTTAAGAAATGTCACAAATGTCAAGAACATAACAATTTGATTCATGCTCCTGCTTCTGAGCTTCGTGCCCAGGTTCCTATCTGGCCATTCTCAGTATGGGGTCTAGATCTTATTTGACAAATATCACAACCTTCTTATGTTGGACATGCATTTATAATTATCTAAACAGATTATTTCATGAAATGGGTAGAAGTTGTTCCCCTTTGTTCAAAAATTCTTGATGTAATATGTTTTTTCATATTGGAACACATTATTGCTCACTTTGGACTCCCTTCCATGTTATTTTCAAGAAATGGGACACCATTTAAGAATAATGACATGAAGAATTTCTTAGAGATGTTTAACATCCAACATCATTTTTCAACACCCTACTACCCACAATATAATGTTCAAGCTGAATCAACTAATAAATCACTTGAGCAAATCCTAAAGAAAAAAATAAGAAAACATACTAAGGATTGGCACACACAGTTAACATATGCGTTATGGGATTATCGTACTAACTGTATTAGAAAATCAAATGGAAATACTCCTTATAACATTTTCTATGGTACTAAGGTGATAATTCCCTTGGAGTCAGAGATTCCTTCATTAAGAATGTCTCTTCAAGGACTTCTTGATGATAGTAGTTATAAAGAAAAATAATTACATCAACTTAAAATGTTTGATGAACATCGCATAAATGCTCTTGAGAATCTCCAAGCTTACTCTAGAAAAATGCAAGGTAGTTACAATGATCATGTCATCCCTCATTCATTTAATAAAGGTGATTTGGTGTTATTTTAGAATCAACATAACGTCAATGCCACCCCGACTGAAAAAGGAAAATTCAGCCTTGATTGGTTAGGACCTTACATAATTGATGAAGGTTATGGGTCTAGAGCATACACAATAATAGTAATGGATGGTACACCTCTTAAGGGACCTGTTAATGTTGCACATTTGCACCAGTACTATATCTACCTTTCCTTCTTGAATAGTGTGAATGTTAAAGTAGTGGTGTTAGAGTTAGTAGATAGTTTGATATTTCTCTCACATTGCTTCATTCTTGACAAACAATTATTTGTGTGTCTTGAATATTAAAGTAATTATTCAAATTTTTTTTGGGTTGTTACTTTAGGTTTCATACTATTCAAGTTAGTCTTGTATGTTCTATTAGATTAGATCCTTATATGCATTTTATGTTCTACAACTAGATCATAAGGGCATTTTATTTAATATAACATACCCAATCATAATGTTGCATGTATAGAAAATTAAAATGGTTTTAATTAGATCATGTAAATCATGTTAGATCATGGAGATATTTATTACATAGTCTTACCAAGATTTTTTGATAATCACATTTCCATCTAACTTAAACACATATAAACATAACCAACCAAATATAAATGTTCATATATATAAAAGAAATTTTTAAGTACATATCCTCAAATATACAATGCTATTGTGGCCTGTGACTACCAAATCCCTCAGGACCTAGTGATCACCTCCATCGAGAGAGGGTAGTATGTTTTCGTGATCTACCCGTGAATCCCAGTGCATCCTGTAGGCCCTGTGCTCGTCCAACATCCCTAGCCTCCCATATGATAGCCTCCATACACTCTCGATCTATGTGGTCTATCTCTTCCTGTAGCCTGAAAACCTCTCCACGTAGTCTCTCGAGATTCGTCGGATCTCAAGATGATCAAAGCTCATCATAGGCAATATGTATTGTTGATAGCTTACCCATGGCTCAATCTGTGCACCTGGTAGCACTCTCGTATGCTCCTCTCAACCTCACAAAAGGCTCGATTATATATAGATGTTGCTCCATGATTGGCGGGGGCATGTACTCTATATCAACAACCTCATCTGCAAGAAAAGGAGGAATAATCTCTATGACAGCTCGTTGGTGGATCCTGTAGTTCTCTCATGGATCTTGCAAGAAGAAAATTATAAAGATAATCAATACACATCATGGCATATACATATATATATATAAATGAAAAAAAAGAATATGAGCATAATCATAAGCATAAATAATGTGTCGTCACCTAGGTCTCCTAGCTATTGTGTTGGAGGTATAGAAGATCCACTACCCTCCCCATACTCATAAGTGTTGGCATGTGCTACAACTATTGATTGTGATTTGGTAACCTAGGGAGGAACTAAATCGCTCCACTCAAGGGAAACTGGATCCTCACCTGGTGTATCACTACCATCATTCATTAAATGGCTCTCCTTCTCATCATCATACTCATCTTCCTTGTCATCCTCCTCCTCCTCGTAATCCTCCTCATCCACAAAAAATTATGTAGCCCTGATCTCCTCGTCTACCTCTTCCTCATCATCCATGTGATCTAGAAGAGGTCCTACATCTAGCCTATAGGCTGATCCATGGGAAAGACTGGATCTCATTGTACTATGGACCACCACTCCTCATAAGCATTTGTAGAACCAATTTAATTAGTTTCAAAGAGTAGGGGTGTGTCTAAATCCTCATCATTTGAATCACTAGACACAGTTACATCATTGACTATGAGTTGTCTCATATCTCCAGGCCTACAGGAACTCTGTATTGATAATCTATAGAAAGGCTATGGTGTTGGTGGAACTTGTATCTATCCAAACTACCTCATGACATGATCATAGTAGAATGGTATCACTATGTAGTCATGCCTCCCTAATAAAAATTAGTCCCTCTACATCCTAGTCAACTGGTGTATCTTATCTGGCCATTGAGGCATCAACTAGTAAGGTCTCCATAGGATCACCTCTTGATTAAGATAGTAGAACCTAACTCTCTAGTATTATAAATCCCCATATTTCCATGCTCACCTAAGTAGATAGTTGAAGGAGCATGGGTAGCCCATAGCAGAAATAGTAGGAAATCTTGTCGGTCTAGTACATGTGATATGCTTTAGGCATCAAACCTATAATAATGTACAATGAACCATATTGTCCACCTCCTAATAGAAGAACTGTTCCAAGTCATAGTATAGATGTGCTAGCATACTACAACCCTAGGCGTAGATGGCCTATGTTGCTCCATCTCTTTGATCATGTGTAACAATCCTCCATCTAGGTGTGCTCCTCAACCATCTAGGACTAGTACTAGTGTTGTAGTAAAAATCATAATATGCATAAGGAGTGGTGATCTTGCATGAAGTAGCCACCTTGGCTCAACACGTGGCCCCATGATCCTCTCCCAAATCAGACTTCCAAGGAAATATTGAATTTCTACCCTCATCTCCTAATAAGATTGATCCTTTGCAAAATGTATAGTCTCACCTCGAACAGGGATCAAAAGAACACGATGAACATCCTCCAAAGTAATGGTCATCTCCCTGGTGGGTAAATGAAAGGTACAGGTATTCATGTCCCATCTCTTAGCTAATTCCATAAGCATGGAATCACGGTATCTCATGCGTGGCATGAGATACGCTCAATATATTCCTATCTATTGTAATGTCTCTATATCCTCCTCTAAAAGTGTTGAGATGAGCTCTCATAGGCGATAGAACAACTTTCCACCTAGACACTGTCGTGATCGAAGAGGAGCATAATTAAAAAGAAAAAATATCAAATATGAAGCATTCGAAAAATCCTAAATTTATACATCGACAATTGAAAAGTGTGCTAAAGTTGCTCTAGGGTACTTTTCTGGGAGTCCTAGACACTTTATTCCTTTTTTGGGAAACTTTGTGAAAATGTGGGACACTTTACAAAAAAAGGGATGCCTTACGAATTTTTCTAGGGTCCTAAATTTATCTAGAGATATATAAAAACATAAGGTAAATACATAAAAATAAATTAAAGGTAGAGAAAAATCCACTCACTACATATGTCACAAATTTCCCCATGCCACCTCGTCATGTAGGTTCTCGAGTTTTAGAGGCACATAAAATCATACACTCATCATCGTCAATCACTCTCCACTGAAGTCAAACTACAAAAAGGTAATTTAATACAAAATAATCACATATTACTTAATGTTTCCTTCTACACTCAAATTAGGCCATTTACAAGTTAAAGTAAAACATACTTTTTTAAATTAGCATATTGGGGGCTTGAGAACTCTGTTTTTGATGTCATTTTTTATGTTGGATTTGTATTTCCACACCTGATCTTATCAAATATCTATAACTATGTGGTATGGTACTTGGAAATACCCTATGATATGACTTATACATGTAGACATTAGAATTTGACCACCCCCATATGGTCAAATTCATCCCCTTTATTTGTCTATCCCGCATCCTCCATTTGTATTAATTAAATAATTTATTTAATTAATATTATCCCTTTCCTAATGTTCCTAAGGTATTTAATTAAATAATTAAATACTTTATCTTTCATCCCCTTTCTTCTCTAAATTAAATAAATGCCTCAATTTATTTAATTTAGTCATTTGCCTTTGTGAATTCAAATTAATTTTTAAATTTGAACACCTTTTTCCATCTCCTTGTCCCATCCTCCATAATCCCCCTCTAATCTGGATTAATTTAATCAATCCATGATTAAGATGTGCACACCCTTAATTTTAGGATTAGAGTCACATCCTCCATAATTCTCTACTTGCTCTAATCCCTCATTAATCAGCTTAATCTCTTGTTTTCACAACTTTAGTTGCATGATTAGGTCAACCTAATCTTTATGACATTTATGGCATACCCCAAGTCAACTTTCATTAAGTGATTTATCCTTTTGGAGTTCAGGCAACCCATTTCCCCATGTGAATTTAAAATTCACTTTTATTCCCCCCATGTCTTTTAGGAATTTTTAATTCCTCTCCTCTTCTCCATGAGGATATTTGAGTAATTTTAAATTCCTCATGTATCACATCTCCCACATGGGGACAAGGAACTTCTTTATGAGATCTTGTCGTAGTTGACAAGGAACTGATGATTTTTATAGCTTGTCTTCATTCATCCAAGACCGGTGGTGTTAAATTACTAATGAATTTTCTGTAGGATGATCGATCGAAGACCCCTTTAGTTAGTTTGTCTATTGTGACTGGTGTCCTAGTTGACCCCACAAGCCGAGTGAATATTATAACTGAAGAATATATTCTGATAAACTTTTTGCATAGGGAGGAATACGAAGAATCAAAGGCCACTATATGTAGACATAATGGACTGTTGGTCCCTCCTCTTGGTTCTATTACTCTTTCAGTCTTGGTAGGACCTATGGTTGTAGATACCTCTTTTATCATAATTCTAGAGTTGGACCTGTTCATAGTGAAACTAGGAATTTCACGATTGGTTTCCAAGAATGGCATCACTTTGGTGATTAATAAATGTCTCAAGTTCTCTCATGAGGCTCTGTGCATGTTTTTCATGACACCAATTACAAATCACTAGTGTCGCGTGGAGGCTTCTCGTTAGACCACTTTTCGACTACTCTCGTCAGACCACTCCCTCCAAGGACCAAAAGTGACCTATCTAGTTTCTCCCTATTCTATTTTGATAAAAGGTTCTACATATGGTTGTGTAGTAGCAAGCTACCTCCTCCTCCCAGCAAAAGGGGAAGCTTTTTCATGACCATATTCCTTCCTCTTCTACGTCCTTTTCTCAATCTGCTACTACTTCTCACCCTATTGTGGCATCCTTGGCTCTTGCTCCCATGCCTCGCATGGGGAGCCCAATGGTGCCCACTTGGCAAAAATATAAGCACCAAGTGTTTGAACTTCTTGTCCTTCCAACGGTTTCTAGACTTATTTTTTACGGCAAGGAGAAGGGTCCTCATGGATTTTCCCCCATGTCTCAATGTTCACGACCTCCTACGATTCCTTCTCTTTCCCCTCTCGTAGTGAATGGGAAGAGGCTCACTATTGAGGCACTCATGTATGCTTCTCCACCTACTAATGTTTCCACTCTTGTGCTCCCTACTTCTCTTATCGAAGAGGTTGTCCTTCCATCTACAATGGTTGTGGAGGACACTTCTATAGAAGAACAAGAGCCTCTCATCCCTTCTCCGGCTATGACTTCTAGTGCCCAGAGCCAATGTAACCAACTTGTGCGCGATCGCAAGCATGGAAGAAAGGATTTGGCTACTAAAAAAGATACCTTGCATCTAAGGAAGAAGGGGAGCCAATAGCTCTTGTTTCAGAACCTCCTAATGTGCCTTCCCCTTGGGTGCTACCACAATAATGGGTTACACTTTTTGGGACATCCTGATTTTTGCCTGAAATCACATATTTTTAGAAAATACAATGATTTATGACTTGAAAGGTTCCATTTAAATTATTTTAATTAAAGAGGGATTGATCAAACCCCCTTGGATAGAACCTTGTTAGATTTAAACCATACCTATAATCGAGTCTCCTCTACACCTATCAAAATGCTGATAAAAAACCACTTTTGATTTACCTTTTGGGTGATCAAATGAATTCATTTAAAATTTATGTTTTTTAAGCCTGCAGCCCTTATTATAAGCTTCCCAAAAAGTATAATTTTAAATATGTTTAATTTGATTATTATATTTATTTTTTATTTCTTGTGAATGTAGGATTTTCAATGAACATCAAGTTCTTTATTTCACACATACAAAAAAATAGAAAAACAGAGAAAAAAAATTCTAAAAAATACATGTGCATTAGTTATTGATGTCCTTATTCCAACAAAAAAAGAATAAGTTAATTCAAATTAATACAAAAAAAGTTATGCGGGCCGAAGTACACCTCTGTCCAAATTATAATTACGCTGACTTGGAAAATTAATTAAAAAAAATAAATGTAACCAAAAATTATGGAAAAATATCCATTCCCTAGATATTGGTGTGAGAAAATTGTATTTTAAAAATTAGAATTGTATCCTATCTATAAAAAAAGTTACGTGGGCCGAAGTAAACATCACTTTTTTAAAATGTTGATTAGTAGAAAAAATAAGTTATTAAAAATTACATAAAATGATTCACAATTTTTTAAAAAAATATAATTAGAATCTACACAAAATATCTAACAAATAACTATTTTAATTCATCTTCAAAACCTTAATGGTTTAGCTGCTATAGGTGTAAGAAAGTGAATGTCTGGTGAAAAATCTTGATTTTAATGTCAAGTTTGGCCAAAAACTGTAACCCATTATTGTGGGATCACCCCCTTTTGTTCCTTCTTCAGTTCCAATCACCTCAATTTTTCTGCTGGTTCCCTTGGAAAGTCCTAATGATCCTCACCCCAAAAGGGTGTAGGTGTTCATCATCCCTTCCATGGAGCCTCTGCTTTTGATTCAACATCCCTTATAGGAATCCCTCCATTTGCTCAACCCATAGACATTCCAAACATAATGATGGTGTGTGTCATAAATTTGTATCCTCCCTCCTCTACCTCTACTTCTTCTATGGGGATCCAGATCCTCCACTAAAGCATAAGCCAGAGGATGACCTCACTTTGAGTGGTGTTCAAAAGAAGGGTTTACCTTCTTTGGGAGCTAGCTTTGCTTTGGCTTGTGTTGTCAAGTTGTGACAGAGGCGACCCTGAAGTCCCCTAATTTTATCACTACCCCTCTCTCCAAGGTTGGTAGTGGATTGTGGGAACCTCCTTCTTCTCCCACCTAGTTAACACATGAAACTCCAGTGAAGCGCATGTTTAACTTAGTGGATGATTTCCCAACTTTGTCAGCATCTTTGTAATACCGATGACCTTCACCTCACAAGAGCTTATAAAAGAAGACATCCAGGGGCCTTCTTCCTTGGACCTTGTTGTAGGAGAGTCAAAGAGTGATCCCCTCACTATCCCACCCTTGTAAGACTATCCTCAATCCCCGTATAATGATCTAGATTGGAATCAGGATGACTTGATGTCCGATGAGGAGTAGGGGTACCTCTTCTTTATATATAGATTGATTTGTGTGTGTGTTGTCTTCCCCTGCGATTGTATTTATGTGTTTATGATCCTACTTAGAGGATGCTTTCTACCCTTGTATGTGCTTGGATACAGGCCTGAAATTTTTTTGTGAACTTCCTCTATATGTTTCATCATTCCTTTATATGTTGTGACTTTGCATGTCAACAATTGGGAATGATACAAAGTGTTGGGAGCATTTGGGCCTTCCTTCCTTATTGACCTAATTTTTTATTTTTATTTTCATTGTGTCTTCATGATCTAGGAACTTTTGGGATTGATGATCTTTCGTTCATCTACTGAGTGCTACCTATATATATGAACTGATTTGAACCTGAACACCCAAATCCCCCTATCTCTTGATTTCTTCATCTCTTCTTGTTTCTCATTTTCCTTGTCTTTGTTTGTCCCTCTCTATTTTCTTATTAATTTTGTGGTGTTTATGTGTTTTCCCTCACGTGTATGACAATATTTCCATGTATACATCTCATAATGTATGTTGGGCCACAATATCTAATCCAGAGGATCTTCTCCAAAAATTGAAGTTTCTCATTTCTCTCCAGAATTAGTATCATCAAGAAGGGGCCAAAATTTTGACTCCAACATAATTTGAACAGAGTCAAACGAAGCTACAGAGTCCAAGATATGCTCGGTCAAACCTTGGTCAACCCTAGGCCCAGGACAGAGAAAAAAAGGTCAAAAATTGACATAATCAAAAGTCATCAAAGTCAGTGTCAATGCGAAGATCTCATCGTAAGATTTATGACCACATTCGTTTCACGAAAAACGGAGTCCATTTGCACAAGATATGAGCAGTCAAAGATTGTGCAAAGTTGGGTTGACTTTGCTGACATCAACATCGTACAGTCAGCACACAGTCTATTCTCGGCCAATCACCAGATGACACGTGGAAATCTATGGATGAAAAAATCCCACGTGGCACATCAATGGGTGCCACGTGACACCTTGGGACACGTCACCAGTCATCCAGTCGGCATATACGTCATCACATGAGGGCAGCAAATCATATCAGGCCACGTGACGCCTCCTCGGCATGCCACATGGCACCCTTGTCTTCCTTTGGTAGGTTTTTGTGTTCGTTTGGATTTTGGTCAAAATTTTGTGGGAGGGATTCGAAGCCCCCACCCTCCATTCCCTACAAAGTTGGCCAACCACTATGCCATGTGTCGTTCATTTAACCATATATGGCGGGCGTTTTCTTTTGTTGAAGAAATGGTTGGAGTTGGTTGAAGAAAGTGAGCCAGCGGGTTTGGAATCTCGAATCGACCGACTAGTAAAATTAGCAGCCACCAACAAGCCATTCAATGGGTTTAGTATTAAATTGGCATCGGTTAATTTTGTTGAAGTTCAAAACCGAATACCCCCTTTAAAAAATAAATAAATCCCTCTAAAATATATAACAATCAAACTTCTAAGGATTAAATATAACCTCCCAAAGTTGTAAAAGCCCGAATAAGGAATAAGAGGGGCTAAAATAATATTTTCAAAAGATATTATGTAATTAAGGGAGGACGTTTTTAAATATTTACTATGTAAGGGGGATTGAGTTGAAATTCCCAAATCAATTGGTTTTTCGCCAATTTGGGAATATTTGTGGTATAAAAAAGGGTAGAAGGGGTGTTTTAGCTAGAGGATTTGAAAGGGAATTTTATTGTGAACTAAGTTTTGTACCTGGGAGAGTTGTGAGAAGATTTCCAAGTGAGAGTTAGGAATTTTGATAGTAAATTTTATCCTTATGCATTTGAAGCTTAGTGAAGCTTGTTGCATGTGAGAAGGATTCTCTTATGTAATTCATTATCGTTCGAGGAGACGAAAATCTTGTATCAGGTGGAAGATCTTGTAATCATTTCTAGAGATTAATTGGATCGGTCTCACTCCATTGGAGCGAACTCGGAGATGTAGTCACGATTGTGGCGAACTCCATTATCAGATTGTTTACACTTTCTCTCTACTTCTCTCTCACATTCTGGTTATCACCTTGATTTTTTAACTTGCATAATTTTAAAAAGTACACTTGTTTCAAATGAGTTTCCATTAAATTGTTTAAGTTAAGAATTCAATTATGCAATTAGTCTAGATCCTAAATCTAATCAGTTTTGGTATCAGAACATTTGGTGACTAGTATTACAGATTTGTTGTGAATGCTAACAAGATCCAGGATTCAAAAGGGTGAAGGAAAGATTGAGGAATATAATCTTGAGATTGGGAAATGAATAACTTTTCTAAAAATGTTTGTGTCTGGAATGGAGGTACTCGAAGAACTCAGTGAGTAGGAGTTTCAAAGAGCCTTCTGGAAAATGAGAGTTGTGTTGGAGATGCTTCTCAAAGAAAGGGAAGAACGCATGAAACTTGAAGAAGATAATGCATTGAAGCAAGAAGATCATGGAGACTGTAAAGGCAAGAAGAAGCAACCAGGAGGTGGTGATGAACCCCCAAAATCTCCTCCGTCTAATCCTTCTTCTTCTCCTCCTTCTTCTCCTCCTTCTACATATTCTCTTTCTGCTAATCCTTTTAAGGGTGTAAATAAGCGTAAGATTAAATTGGATGTTAAATTTGAACTACCTAAGTATTGTGGTGAATTAGATGCTGAAAAACTTGATGACTAGATTCAACAAATAGAAGTTTATTGTAGAGTCCAAAGCCTCTTTGATGATGCTTCTAGGATCTAGTTAGCTACTCTTCAGTTGGGAGGTTCATCTCTCACCTGGTGGGAGAGTAGGACTAGAGCAGAAATTTCATAGCATGGTAGAGTCAATTTGTCTTGGTCAAATTTTGTTAGTGCTCTTAAAAAGCAGTTTTATCCCCTAGGCCATATGCAACAATTAATGATGAACTAGAAAACTTTTAGGCAAGGGAAAGGATAGTCTGTTCAAGATTACACCCACGAGTTTTGTAAAAGGGCTATTGCATTAAATGTACCTTTGTACACCTAGGATACTTTATTAAAGTACATAGGAGGTCTTCACTCATATCTCAGACATTCTATTTTGGTCTTGAACCCTAGTAATTTGGATGAAGTTTGTGTCAAAGCTACACATTTAGAGTCAAGAGGAAAGGGTTATTTTATTGATAAGTTTGATAATGATAACTCTATAAAGAAATCATCTAAGGTTGCAGAGACAGGGAAAGGAAAGAAGACAACTACAGTCAAGAAGGATGACAAGCTTTCTTGCTCTCATTGTGACAGGAAGGGTCATGATGAAAATCATTGTTGGAAGTTGCATCCAGAATTGAAGCCTAAGTGGGCTCAGAAACATAATCAGAAACAAAAAGGTTTAAGGAGAAAGCCACAAATGTTGTTATGGATCTTGGTTCCTATTTTGATGATGAAACTAAGATAACAACTATGGGTTTGAAAGGTAAAGCTCCTATTTCCAGTGTTTCCTTTGATAGTTGTCCTTCTACTTCTAAATTTAATGGTGTCTCTGAAGATAAGAAAAGGAATGAGCCATTTCATTTAAGGGTTGTTGCTAAGAACATTAAAATTGATGCACTCATAGATAGTGGTTCTCAAGTTAACTTAATTTCTGAAAGTGTTGTCAAGAACTTGGGATTGAAAACTACACTGTATAAGAAACCTTATCCACTAGGCTGGATTTGCGAGAATGATAAATTGCAAGTAACAAGACAATGCACTTTGAAATTTGCAATCAGTAGTAAGTTTGTAGATGAAGTACAATTTGATGTGGTTCCACTAGATATTTGTGGGATAGTGTTGGGTAGCCCTTATCTATATGATCGAAAAGCTATTTCCTACAAGGAAAAGAATCATTATCATTTTTTTAAAGATGGACTTCAGTATATTATACATTCTCATAGGATTTAGACTGATCGTTCTTTTGCAAACACAAGGAAATTAAAGAGGGTAATTAATGCAAGTAAATATTTAACTCTTATTTTTGTTAGTACATCTAGTTCTAGACATGAACTTGGAGTAGCTAACTAGGGTCAGATGTCGCAGGATGCGCCCACAGTACATCATGTGAGGGAATGGTGATTGAAAGCATTGATGGTCCCTTGGGTAACAATGTTTCTATTGTGAGAGATCGATATGTTGTTTATTTATTCTCTTTCATATATGCATTATTGTATAGCTTGATGCTATTCAATGTTTGTTGGTTAGTGGCTATGACAGTTGATGTAGATTCTTATGGAAATGATAAAATGATTTTTATGTTCAACAATGTTGTTGCAATCTTCATTGTGATTGTGGGCCAGGTATACAAATGTACAGATGATACAGGACAAGTGGGGAGGCCAATTCCTCACTTAATGTCTAAATAGATGTCACTTTTGGAGGTCCAAAACTTCTCCAGTGGGGAGGACTGATCTAGAGGATCTTCGCCAAAAATTGAAGTTTCTCATTTCTCTCCAGAATCAACATCATTAGAAAGTGGTCAAAATTCTGGCTCCAACGCAATTTGAACGGAGTCAAACATAGCTACGGAGTCCAAGATATGCTCGGTCAAACCCTTGTCAACCTTGGGCCCGGGACAGAGAAAAAAAGGTCAAAAATTGACATCGTTAAAAGTCATCAAAGTCAGTTTCAATGTGAAGAGATCATCGTAAGCTTTCCAACAATGTTCATTTCATAGAAAATGGAGTCTGTTTGGACGAGATATGAGCAATCAAATATTGTGCAAAGTTGGGTTGGCTTTGCTGACATCAGCATGCTACAGTCAGTGCACAGTCTGTTCTCGGCCAATCACCAAATGAAAATCCCACGTGGCACATCAATGGGTACCATGTGGCACCTTGGGACACGTCACCAGTCGTCCAGTCGGCATATACGTCATCACAGGGCAACGAATCATATCAGGCCACGTGGCGCCTCCTCGGCACGCCATGTGGCACCCTTGTCCTCCTCTGGCGGGTTGTTGTTTTCATTTGGATTTTGGTCAAAATTTCGTGGGAGGGATTTGAACCCCCCACCCTCCATTCCCTACAAAGCCGGCCAACCACTATGCCATGCACCGTTGGTTTGACCATATATGGCAGGAATTTTGTTTTGTTGAAGAAACGGTTGGAGTTGGTTGAAGAAAGTGAGCCAACGGGTTTGGAACCTCGAACTGGCTAGATAGTAAAATTAGCAGCCACCAACAAGCCATTTGATGCGTTTAGTATATATTTGGCATCGGTTAATCTTGTTGAAGACTTCAAAACCGAATACCCCCTTAAAAAATAAATAAATCCCTCTAAAATATATAACAATCAAACTTCTAAGGATTAAATATAACCTCCCAAAGTTGTAAAAGCCCTAATAAGGAATAAGAGGGGCTAAAATAATATTTTTAAGAGATAAATTATGTAATTAAGGGAGGATTTTTTTAAAATATTTACTATGTAAGGGGGCTAAAATGGAGTGTTCCTTTGTGTGGGCCCTTTGCTATCTTGAAGGGTTCCCAAGGGGACCCATTTGAAAACTTCTCCTTCAATTGCTTACTCTATATATGTCCATTTGTCTTGGCTTTTCTACCTAACATGTTTTTTCTACAACTTAACATGATGCTTTGTAGGATCGAGCACCTGTAAAGATGCTTTTACTATCAAGCTTTCCTAGTAGGACCAAGCACCTCATCAAGTTTTCCTTACATTACTGAGCACCTATAAGGGCCTTTCGCATAAAACTCTTTAGGACCGAGCACCTGTGGAGTCCTTTCATGTCAATTCCTACAGGACCAAGAACCTATGGCACTCCCTTTGCAAGACCAAGACCTATGAAGCTCCTTATTTAAGTAGGACTGGGAACTTGTAGAACCTTTATTCAATTTTTTTGGAGTAATAATCCATGGAGCCAATTCCATAGGACCAAGTACCTGTGGAGCCATATCTCTCTCTCTCTCTCTCTCTCTCTCTTTCACATCAAGGTTTCCTGCGGGATGGAGAACCTGTAGAGCTACCTCCTACACATCTAGTTGTGCCACATCAGATATTTTCTTACTCGATGGTTATTCTCTTTTAAAAATCTATTTCTACTTTACCTCCCATTCAAATTGACGTGCATGCTCACTAAAGTGGGGGAAAAATGTAGTGGAGTGAATTTGCACCCCTAGGAAAATTCCCCATTTCATCACCCCTACCTTAGAAAATGTAAACTTGATAATGTGATTTCATCGTCACCACCTTACTCCTTCCACTTGGCTACATCATTTTTCATTTGCGAAGGAATATCTATCGGGAATGTGCACACACTGCATGGATGTCCATGCATCACACTGCCATCTTGATAGGAATCCTACCCCTGTATTTCATAGAAACATTATGTTTCCTATTGGGTGCAAAGTGTAACATCTATTGTCCCCTTGAATGACAAATTTTGACCCTTCTACCACCCTTTTGTCAATTCAAATGTTCTAAATCTCATTCCTTCACTCTGTCTTCATTCACTCTTGCAATCTAACTCATTCTAGCTCTTACATTCTTGCTTTTGCACCATCTCTTCTTGGTTGCAAGCTCTTCACTTGGATCTAGCATCACGTTCTTATTACATCACCATTGCTATTGGAGAATCGTCAAGCTTCATCTTCTCTATGTGGTGTAAATTCTCTCTTCCTTCTACTATTAGCCTTGAGATCTCATAGTTGAAGAAGTGATATTGTACTTTGTTGTTCACTTTGCATCATTTTGTTTACTGGATAGCATATTGTTATCATTTCTCTACTTTCTTTCAACTTTCTTTATCACTTTCTACATTTTGTGGCTATCTAGCTATCTGTGGAGGTGGGATCACTGAAACAAGGGACCGACTAAGGCAGTCCTCTAAAATAGCCCCAAAATTTTTCCTATTCCTGTGTGTGTAGGTGTTTTCTAGTGGATCTACTTGAAGAATCAACTCATGGCTGAAACTTAGGCATGTTCTCTCACTCTCCTTGTCATTTCTACCACAGTTCCTTTTAGTGTCTCTTTTATTATATTCATTGTTTTTGTACCTTTTTATTCTCTATCAAAACATAAAACATCACATAGTTAGGTAGTTAGAAGGTTTCCTTGTTTTTTTGCCTATTTTTTGGACCCATATTTGTACAGATGCCAGCATGTCCAAAAGATACCAGTGCACCATGCTGGAGTCCAAGATTCACACTACAATCCTCATATAGTGAGTTGTTTGGACAGTAGGTCAAACCTTTGAAACTGACTCTTTTGACCCTTTGAGCATATGCTTTTACCAAAATGAAAGTAGTAAGCTATTTTCCCTTCCTTTTTAGCCTTAGCACCTTGTCCTTTTTGATCCTTTTAGAAAACAAAAGGTAGTTTAAAGGGAAACCCTTTCCTTGGGGATCTCCCATGACTTGGAGTCTTTGGGGTGAGGGTCCCCCCTTCTCTATAGTAACAAGTGTATGTTAGTGTAGCATGTATAATATTACACTGTTAAAATTCTACTTAGTTTCAATGATTATGCACTTTTTCATTCACAGTTGATATAACTAGAATTTCCTCTATCTATATTCCTTTGTTATGCATTCAATAAAACATTGAGCATTCTCTACTCTTCATTTTGGTATGAGAGCACAAATTTCATGTACTTTTTTAAATAGATCATTAAATTTCATGAAGATGTTGGAGGTGATATAAGCGTTCTAAAACTAGATGTGAAAATAATTCACTAGTAATCTTAAAGATGGCACATCCAGTATTTTAGAGCCACTAGTGACATTGAATTTGTGAAGAGAAACACTAGTTACAAAGAGAAACACCATCTAATTGGGAGCCACCACCAAAGAAAGAAGTTGAGGTAACGTTTCTATGTAACATTTGAAGGCTACAAAGTTAACCCCTTCGGTGAAGAAAAATGACACGTTGAAGCAAGTAAAGGAAAAAAAGATCCAAATCTATTAATTCTAACCATTAAAGGCTAAGTTGATTTTTTCACACTTGTAACAAATGCTTTTGGCACCCTAATACTTTCTAGAACTTCTAGGGTTTTTCACCTAAAAGGAGAAAGAAGGGCCAAAATGGGCAATTGTCTCACTCAAAGCTAATGCAATAGTAGATGAAATATGAATGAATTATGCCAATGTAATGATATAAATGTAATACATTGAAAAAGTAAATGAGTTGTGAATGCAAAACCTAAGAAATGTAACTTGTTTGAAAACACATGTTGTGATATGCAAAAATACCAAGAGAATGACCAAGAAATGATCATGAAACAAAACATAAAGCTGTGAAATAGAAAGTATGCACCTAAAAACTTGTTGAGGACTAGAAATGAATCTGAAATTTTGAAAATGTTGATTTTTAGGCCTAGTGGACTCATTTGTCATTATGGGTGAATCAATCCCAGCTCCAAAAAATTGCACTAGGGCCCGTTTTAGCCAAATGGGTGTCCAAATATGCAAAACTCTCTGAGAAACATGTACAATGGGACTCATTCGCCACTCTAGGAAAATTAGTCCACATTGGCTTTTCTAAAAACCCAAAAATGGAATATGGAGCTCCCGGTCTGCTCAATCTGCACCTCCAAGTATCTAGATCTAAAACCCTAATTTTTAGTTCACTGTTGGTAACTTTTTGTGTTGATTTTTTCCTTGCAAAAGTGGAGATGACTTCAACAAGTTTGCAACCCAATCTCCAATCATGTCCAAGCCTTCAAGGTACCTAAATTTGCAATCACACAAAGAGGAAAAGAAAAGTTTTGAATGTTAGGGCATGGTGGTTTTCCTTGGTCAAACTTCGTTTAGGTAATTAAACCACAATGATGAAACAAATTAATGAAACATGCAACAATGGAATAAAAACCTTGCCTTGATGATTGATCTTGATTTATTGCAGTGCTGGTAGGGTGATCCCACAATAGTGGTTTACACTTTTTGGCCTAACTGGACACTGATATTTTTTTTTAACACAATCTCCACATTCGGGCACCTATAGCGATTAAACCGTAAGGAATTTGAAGATGATGTAAACTAGAGTCTTGTCACATTTTGTCGTAGATTCTAAAAATATTTTTTTCAATTTTTTGGAATCAGATTGCACTTCTTTTTCCATCTCCCACTAAAATTGTTTTTTTTCAAAAAATAGCATTTTTAAAAAGTGACGCACACCGTATAACGCATAACTTTTTTGCCATGAAGGATAAAATTCCAATTCTTTCAAATTTAGATTTCTAACTCCAATATCTAGTGCTTCCACTTGGTTAGATAGTTTTTTATTGAATATTTTTTCTTTAATCAAGTTTCAAAGTCAATCAAATGACAATTCAGACCTAGCACGACCGTATAACACATAACTTTTACTGTATGTATCGAAATTCTTCTCTTTTTTTTTTGTTGGATCAAGGACTTCAATATATGGTGCACTCATATTTTTAAATTTTTTTTTTTTATAATCCTCTATTTTTCCACTTGTGCAGAACAGAGATTTTTGTTTTCGATGAAAAACCTATATTTATTAAAACTTAAAAAACAGATAGATAATAAAACCAAAACATACTAAAATTATATTCATTGGATAGCTCGTTCTGAAGGCTACTCGATTCCAAGTTTGGTTTCTAAATATTCCCCCATTTTCATCCCCAACCGGAGCTTGAAAGCGTAAAATTTTAGGTTTTTTGTGTGTACAAATTAAAAAATTAGGGAAAAAGGGGGTTCGCTAGAACCAGGGGGGTTCTAGCGAACTAGGGTTCATTCGAACCCTGGTTCATGCGAACCCCCCCTAATATGCACATTTCCTTTATTTTTTCGGCGGGAAATGTGGGCCCAATAGTTAGTGGGTTCGCTCGAACCCTGGTTCGGTCGAACCCCTTTATGGTTCGGTCGAACATCTAGGTTCATGCGAACCCCTAAAACCAATTTTTTTGCCATGGGGTCGTTTTTTCTCAAATTTCCTTCCTCTTCAAAAGTGTAAACCACTTATGTGGCTTCACCCAGCAATAGATGATTATTCAGTCTTTGAATGTCTAAAAATGATCTTGAATGCTCTCTTGATTCCCTAGCTTTCTTGAGAAGAATCATAAGGGTATGTCCAGGATCATTATGGAAAAAATAGGCCCTTAAGTGGCAAAAAATTCAGAAAAATCAGAGTTAGGCAACTTGACGTAGAAATTTGAATAATTTATCTATATTATTTAAAAATATGTAAAAATAGAATCTATAGAAAATTGAATGTAGTTTCTAAACGACTAGGTTTATTTATTTTTAAATCTATTTGGTGAAAATTTGAAATTTCAATGCAGTAGTACTTAAATTTTAGGAAAAATAAGAAGTAGGTGTCCATTTGACCACCCTAACCACAATAAAATGATAATATTTTTATAAGATTTTAGATACAAGTAGAGGAGTCATGTCCAGATGTGATGCATATTTTTTATAATTTTTTTCCAAGTAAATAATTAATTATGATTTTTTTATTACAACTTTTAAAAAATATAAAAACTCGTATGTCTGACCACCTTAACTTGGTCAAAACTTCATGAAATTCATTTTTTTTAATCCTCTAGTATGTGAAGCATAGAATGTGACACATATTTTAGGTTCAGACAATGTGACACCGTTTGAAAGCTATAGATGTTTTTCAATTAGCCTATTAATCAGGACTTTAGTCGTAATTCAAATAGAAAATGAATAATAATAATTTATTAAATTCAAAGTAAAGCATAATTTAAATATTGGTGGAAATTTGAGAATCTCCTTTAAAAACCCTTTTCATTTCATCAATTTTGGGTTAAAAAAAGTCGTCAACCACATACCCTACACATACCCATCATATCGCCACTTTTTGGCCCATCATGATCCTGCACATACCCATAAAATGAATGATAGATGAATGAGTTAGTTGAATGGGAGTAAAATGAGAGGGAAAATCATGTATTTATACAAAATTATGCCCTAATTCCCAAAAATACCTCATCATGGGCCAACCTCAGGTCTTAATGAATAAAAACCCAAAAGTAATTTGAAATTATCTTGAATTTTGTGCCAAGAGAGACTTATTCGCCCCTAATGGAAAATTATTCCCACTCAAGTATTTTGAGTGGTTGTAGAGAATTGTGATAATTTAAATAATGTTTGTTGGGTTCTTCTTTAATAAGACACTTAAATACAACCTATAAGTGCATAAAGGGGCCATTTAAAGCATAAGGAAGGTGTCAATATTGATGATAAGCCTAGAAAAGTGTGAAGGTTTGTTACAATACCTTACAACACTTTGAAATAGGACATGGTAAGTAATAAAAAGATGATATTTAGATGAATTATAATGAAAAGGTCTTGGAAAAGTGTGAAGATGTGTTACAACACCTTACAACACTCTTGCAAGACACCATAAAATTCTTATTGAATTACAAGCATCAAGACCTAATGTGAATGTATTTAACCACATTTCAACATTAAGTCTAAGAAAAATAGGCCAAGAATCATAGGAGAAAGAGCCAAATGAGAGTGAAAATGTCCAAAGATCCATTTTTGTATGGTACATTTAGCCCTCACTTTGGTGAGAGGAGAAACTTTCTTCAAACTCACACTAATGTAGAAATTCAAGAGGGGTCGAATCATACCCATGCAAATGAAAAATGATAACAAAGATCAAAGGAGGTGGCCAGGCCCCTAGGATTGAAGATTCAAAGTTAAACTGACATAAGCACAAAAGGACACGTGCAAGGTGAATGATATGCAACAGAACAAGATACACAAACATGTAATGGCAATAACTTGAAGGAAGAGAAGTATAAAGGTGGATCAAGCTTTGACCATTTTTCCAACACATTGTGGATTAGATCTAAGTTGTTTGTCCAAAAAAGAAAATGCATACTCACTCTACTTAGGGAGATGAAACTTGTGGTTGTCTGTCAGGTGAGAAGGCCCAAAAGGTGAGAAACATACACTCATAGTTGGTATGCACTCACAAACATGCAGGTGGCTATGGGGAAAGTCATGCCTCAAAATGGGCTTCCCACTCAACCATACCAGCCAAAGTTATACCTCTTGATAACTTTAATAAGGCACCACAAAAATGGACATTGTAAATGTGAAATGGTGTTAGGTTTGTTCAAAGGCATTTTGCTTAATTCATGCAATATATCATCTTAGGGAGAATCATGCTTAATGTATCCAAGAGAGTATAATTACAAATGGTCTCATCTTGTTTCCAAGAGAGGACACGTGCAAGGTCTCATCTTGGGGAACATTGTGCCAAATGTGTCCAAAAGAGGAAATCTGAAGAAAAAGAAAATTGCACAATGAAATGTGAGTATCGATGTATGCTCCCACTTTAAAGCAGTTGCGAACACTAGTGCTGTGAGAAATTGCTTTAAAGTAGAAGAAGATATGAGAGCTTATTCAAAAATCCCTATTCCAAGTCATATGTTTTCAATAAGCTATGTCATGAATAAGGTAGCATGTCACATGCGAGCCAACCTAAGGCATGTCGTCCACATCCCAAGCTTGCTCTTATATGTTCATGAAAGGTTAATTATTAGTCACAGGAGGCAATGACAAGTGATATACAAGTACAAGGCTTCTTATCCCCTTGCCCCCACTTAGTGTGGGACAAGGGTGAGATGAAATGAGTGATAAGATGTATGATAGAGTGAAAATAAATATCAATTAGAGGAATTAGATGCCCCCACATAAGGGATATTACCAAATTCCTTAAGATATTGGATTTTACTACTCAAGGCCTTGCATTCATTAGTGGAATGGTTGTGAACTCTACGATATGTGCAAAATGAAGTCTTGTAATAGAATTTATTTAGAGTTCGTGGGGGAAGGGATATCAAGTGATCTTGGAGGAGTCTCGACAAGATACCCTCTTGATCAAGGGGAGAAGTCATTTATGTTGTTGGTGGCAAAGAGATTCTTGCTTAGTACAGGATGTCATAACTATGCAAGGTTCTTGAGATTGTAAGATTTTGTTCTCACTCTTACAAGAGGAGGAAAAATCTATCAAATGCAAATCTTTAGTGCTATGCGAGATGACATCGATGTTAAGTGAAGAGTTCTTTGTGTTTTTTGGTTCAAGAGAAAGATGAAGACCAGTAGTTTCAATCAACTCAGTATACACTATTGTTAAGGTTGGTTTAGAAGGATCTTGTGTGATAGTATTGATGTTAAGGGATGGCTTGTTTATCTCTATCAAAGGACAATGACCAAGACCATGAGTCATTTTTTGTACATGTTAGGTGCTATAGGGTTGCAGATACCTTGTTCTCAAGCACCACATACTTTTCCACTATATCCAAGTTGTTTCATGAGTTCATAACCTTTTCCATAAAGCTTCTTCATTTCTTTTGAAGCTAGTGGTTTTTCATGATTGAGTTCATCAAAGGTTGTTGCGTAACCTGATGTTTGTTGTTCTAAGTGGTTGAGGTGGATGCTTGTGAAGGGTTGTTTGAGTTTTGTGTTGAAAAAACTGTAGTTTCTTTTCCCTTGCTAGAGTCTCTGTGTATGATTTGGTATTCTCAGAATGAGGTGGGAGTAAATTCTAAGGAACCCCAATCATCATCTAGGAGCTTCATGATTGGTTCAAGATGTTTGACAGGATCCACTTGTGTGGTTGGTGTTAATGTGTTCAAGGGATTCTCTTTTTTTTCTCAATGTTTAAACAACTATTTGGATGAGGGTCAACTTCAAGTGTGTACACTTTGTTGTTGTAGATGTATTTCATTTTGCGATGAAGAGTAGAAGGCACACCATTCATTGCATGAATCTATGGTCTACCTAAGAGAAGGTTATATGCAAGATCATTAGGCATAGCATGGATTGGTGTTTCCAATGTGGCCACTCTAACTGTAATAGGTAAAGTGATCACACCAAGTGGTTGTTTTCTTATATTGTCAAATCCCCTAATGGATAAAGGATTGGGTTGAATGTTTGATTTATTGAAAACAAGTCTATCGAGAAGGGTCACTCCACATATATTAAGAGAAGGACCATTATCCACAAGAGTTCTCTTAATCCATTTTTGTTTGTATTGAACGATGATCATAAAAGCTTCATTTGTTTTTGTACATCCAAAGGAGGGAGCTCACTTTGGTGGAAAACAATGTTAGCATTTATGGCTTGAATCATGGCTTCTATATCATTTGGTTGTGTATTAGAATGGATGGGAACTTGTTGGAAGGTGGATTGA
This sequence comes from Sequoia sempervirens, assembly GCA_007258455.2. Taxonomy (NCBI): domain Eukaryota; kingdom Viridiplantae; phylum Streptophyta; class Pinopsida; order Cupressales; family Cupressaceae; genus Sequoia; species Sequoia sempervirens. The sequence goes on from VDFB02353493.1 coordinate 396,422,653, forward strand.
ATCATGTTGTGATAGTGAGGGGAGGCTTGAATAAGGTTCCATAATGAGATTTTAGCGGGAGTATTCTTTAGTTGTTCAACAAGATTGTATTCCTTTCCACTTTGTAGAGATAAATGAGGAGGGCTTGGTAAGATGGGATTAGACAAAGGTAAGGTTGTTGTGATTGGTTGTGGTAGTTGAAGATTATTTCTATGTTATATGTATGAGCAATGGTATTATGACTCAGTTGTTGTGAAACATTGTTCTTAGGTGGGTGGAGGATAAATTCGGGTTTGTTTTGAGTTTGAGGTTGGTGTGAAGGGGGTAAAGAATGAGTTGAGGTTGAATAATGTTAACATCCCTTAGCGAGTGAGATTCTATATCATTATTGTTATTCTTGTCTTGTGTCATGATATCCTCCCTAGGAGGAGGGTTTTGAGGAGAACTATAAACTAAATTTTCTTGACATTCTAAGGTTGGTTCTTCTAAAAGGACTTCATCACAAGTAAGAGAAAGATCAATGGTTGAATTGTCTTTCCCAAGAAGGGTTTTGTTAGGTGAAGGGGGACAACAAATATTCTCATGACCTTCATGGAATAGGTTTTCTAACATCAAAGTATTGTCTTCACAACAATAAGAAATACTAGGAGAAGAGGAAATTGTAGTGTCATGATTATCTATGGTTGTGTTATGTTGGTAATGAATGTCTTGGCCACAAGAAGAGGTAAGAGGAGAGAAAAAACTTGGATTCTCAAAATTCTCATTGATTGGTTCTTCTAACACCAAAATATCTTCTTCATCAATATGAGAGATATTAGGAGAAGAACAAATATGATCACTAGGAATGTCCAAGGTTGTATTCTCTTGCACTAAAACACTCTTAGAGGGATAAGATGGGGAATTTTTCCTAATATTTCTAGTTATGTAAGATACTAGCATTTTGTGATCAAGAATGAAAAACACTTGTAACCATTTCATGCAATGTTTCGGTAATATAAACAATGTATGTACAAAATACAAAACATTCTTATCCAATTTATGTTAGATTTGAAGAATGTACACCATGTATATGCAAGAATGAAAAGCACTTTGACCAAACTAATGAAAAATTTTATGAATAGAAACATGATGTATGCAAAAGTGAAAATTACTTTTATCAATGTTATGCAAAATTTAAGAAATGTGAGCATTTTCAGATCTAATGATGTTTGTAATTGATGTGGTTTGAAGAATGAGTAGTGTAAAATGATGCTTTTGGCCTAAATGCATAAAACAAATGTTCTAGAAACTTTCTATACTTATAGTATATGATACTAGGAGGCTTAGGAAGCACATAAATGAGATTTCTAATGTTGTGACAGATAGTGAAAAATATAGACAGGGACTAATTCACCTAGAATGGTGAATGTGTCCCATTAAGGGTTTTCTTCAAAAATTTGCAATTGATTTAGATGATTTTTGTGTTGGATGGCCTGAAGAATAAATGAAAATACATTTTTAAGGTGGTTTTCAATTATTTGAAAGACAAAAATGCAAAACTATATGCAATTTGACTAATGCAAAAAGTTAAAACCCTAGAATGCAATACAAAGTTAATGCAAGAAAATCTAGGAAATGAAGGAACCTAAATCAAAAAAGAAAGTGTTCTAAAGTTAGGTTCACCAAAATGTAACAAAGAATTTTTGCACCCTAATACTTTCTAGCACTTTTAGGGTTTTTCACCTAAAAGGAGAAAGAAGGGCCAAAATGGGCAATTGTCACACTCAAAGCTAATGTAATAGTAGATGAAATATGAATGAATTATGACAATGTAATGATCTAAATGTAATACACTGAAAAATTAAATGAGTTGCGAATGCAAAACCTAAGAAATGTAACTTATTTGAAAACACATTGTGATATGCAAAAACACCTAGAGATGACCTAGGGATGATCATGAAACAAAACAGAAAGCTATGAAACAGAAAGTATGCTTCTAAGAACTTGCTAAAGACTGGAAATGACTCTAAAATTCTAAAAATGTTGATTTTTAGGCCTAGTGTAACTCATTCGCCATTCTAGACAAATAAGTCCCAATTCTAGAAAACTACAATGGGACCCGTTTTAGCCAAATGGGTGTCCAAATCTACATAAATCTCTAGGAAACAGGTACAGTGGAACTCATTCTCCACTCTAGGAAAAATAGTCTACTTTGGATTTTCTGAAAACTCAAAAATGGAATATGGAGCTCCTGGTCTGCTCAATCTGCACCTCCAGGTGTCCAGATCTAAAACCCTAATTTTTAGCAATTTTGATGACTTTTTGTGTTGGTTTTGGCCTTAAAAAAGTGGAGATGAATTCAACAAGTTTGCAACCCAATCTTCAATCATTTCCTTGAGCCTTCAAGGTACCTAAATTTGCATTCACACAAAGAGGAAAATAAAAATGTTGAATGTTAGGGCATGGGGGTTTGCCTTGGTCAAACCCCTTTTGGGTAATTCACAATGATGAATCAAAGTAATGGAATATGAAAAAATAGAATAAACACATTTCCTTGATTATTGATCTTGATTTGTTACAGCAATAGATGAGTATTCAACCTTTAATGTCTAAAAATGATCTTAAATGCTCTCTTGATGTCGTAGCTTGCTTGAGAAGAATGATAAAATGAATGATAGATGAATGAGTTAGTTGAATGGGGGTGAAATGAGAGGGAAAATCATGTATTTATACAAAATTATGCCCTAATTCTTGAAAATACCTCATCTTAGGCTGACTTTAGGTCTTAATGAATAAAAACCCAAAAGTAATTTGAAATTATCTTGAATTTTGTGCCAAGAGGAACTAATTCGCCCCTAATGGAAAATTATTCCTACTCAAGGCTTTTGAGTGGTTGTCAAGAATTGTGATAATTTAAATAATTTTTGTCGAGTTCTTCTTTAATAAGACACTTAAATACAACCTATAAGTGCACATAAAGGGGCCATTTAAAGCATACAAAAGGTGTAAATATTGATGACAAGCCTAGAAAATTGTGAAGGTTTGTTACAAAACCTTACAACACTTTGAAATAGGACATGGTAAGTAATAAAAAGATGATATTTAGATGAATTATAATGAAAAGGTCCTAGAAAAGTATGAAGATGTGTTGCAACACCTTACAACACTCTTGCAAGACACCATAAAATTCTTAATGAATTATAAGCATCAAGAACTAATGTGAATGTATTTAACCACATTTCAACATTAAGTCTAAGAAAAATAGGCCAAGCACCACATGAAAAAGACCCAAATGACCATGAAAATTTCCAAAGATCCGTTTTCTACAATAAAACACTAAATCTTATTGTAATGGTGCCTAGCTAGCTTTGAAGTAAGAAAACTGAAGTTATTTGCAAATCAGTGGACTAGTAAATTTTTTTGTTTAATCTCTTGTTGAAAATAAATTTTATTTTCTTACATTAAGTTGGTTGCATTTCCTAAGGTAAAATTGTTGTTTATTCTTAAATTTTGTGTAAGTGACTTGTTGAAATTTTGAGCTTAATTTATAAAGAAGCTTGTGAACCAGTTTTGTGTGTCCTTACCAGCAGTGGATTTGCAATCGCTAATGGATATTGATTGTTCCAGTCAATGTGAATAGTCTTGCGAGAAATATTGAAGATTTTTACCAAAGGAGAGGCTAAGATGAAGCCCCAAAGAGCATCAACTTCTAATTTTCTCTACTAGACACTCTCCACAACATCGATAATCTATAATTGAATTAACTTATTAAGCAAGGACTTATGGAGTACTTATTGTTTGATGTGTGATACATAGAAAAGAAGATCCATGCCAAGCTCAAGGAAGGATATGATGTGGATGATGAATGTGAGATAGAAAACCCATACAAGCATCCACTTCTCACTATAGAAGAATATTGAGCTCATCTACAAGCTTCTCTTAATTCATTAAAGGATGTGTATGTCAAAATTAAATTAATAATAAATATATTTTTGTGGAATAATAGTTTTTCTATGGTGTCATCATGTCAACACCAAACTTGCTCCTTTCATATTCTTGGCTCCTAAAAGGGCCCAACTATATCACTTGAAAGACAAAATTACACATGATTATCCAATTCTAAGAGCTCCAGGGGATAGTTGCTAGGGAGTGAAGCATCCAAATTCAATTTTGATGAGAAAGGGAAGTACAAAAAGGCCGATGTGAAATCCATGATGTTTGTCACTATTAAAATCTTTGATGAATTTCAACCACATGTTTAAGATTTGATAACATCAAAGTTGGCTTAGTACACTTTGTCCACTATATTTGAGGTGAAGAACCAAACAAAGATCCTCCATCTCTAGTCAAAGCTTCATACACTTAGTATGGAAAAATGTGATAAAGTAGAGGAGTTATTACATTAGGTGTTTGAACTATGAGCATAACTTGTAGCACTCAGAGAGAATGTGTAGAATAAATTTTTGGTCTTGATTAGTTTGAGAGATCTTACTTTCTAGTTCTAGAAAATTTTCATGACATTGAAAATAACAAAGTAAGTGGTGTCATTTAAATAAATAGTGAATTTTCTCTAATAGGAAGAAGTCATGTATTAGTGCAAGATGAGTTTGAAGATAAAGCACTAATTGTGAGATAGTAGCATAGTCAAAATTTTAAAAAGAAACCATTATAAAAGAATCCAAAAAAGAAACCACAACAACAACATAAATATGACAAGATGAATTTATGGAATCACATCTATAATACAAACACATGTGACACTGAAAGTGTCTTTATAATGCCTTGACTCGAGGAAATTCAAATCAAGAAGGTACATCTAGTCGAAGTGATTCTCAAAAATTAAAATGGAATCCTCATTGAAGGAAGCATAAAGGACATGCCAAAATCCAATAAGATGATGCATCTAATGAGGATGAACCAAACACAGCCAACTATGATGCCCATTAGAATTTTTTTCTTTGATCCCAAACCTCACATCCATCAAGGAATATTTGGTTGATTGACTCTAATTCCAACAAGCATATGACAAGAAAAAAAGAGCTATTTGATACATTAGATAATCAAACCATTGTAGATCAGGTTTCGATCACACATAATAAGAAGCATATTGCAAAAGGAATTGGAAATGTCACCATTCCTCTTAGACTGAGAAGTTGTATCCTCACAAAGGTGCTCTATGTTCCTAATTTGACATCAAATCTATTATGTGTAAGTCAAATTTTGAATCAAAAAATTAAGGTGGAGTTTTAGGTCAAGTAAGGCATAAAATTATATTTTATCTCATGAAAAGGTATGCTAACTGCTAGAGATTTTTATGAAGGACCATTTATTTGTGCTAGATGCAATCTCATCCTCCATAGTTACTCTGTACCTACCTCTATGGCCAAATCTATTACTCTTTGGCATTATCAATATAAGAACCTTTTAGTTGGCTCCCTATATCAACTCAATTCTTAAGAGATGGCAATAGGAATTCCTCAAATTTCACATTATTTTTGTGTATGGCCTAGATGTCTTGGAGGAAAACAACATCGGGATCCATTCAAGTATCTTACATGCCCTTTTTTCATACATATTGATCTATGCAAACCCCCTACCTACTTCCTTTTGAGGATTCAAATAATTTCATTTACTAGTAGATGAATTCTCTTTGATGACATGGGTTTTCTTTCTCAATAATAAGAGTGAAGTATTTTCACGCTTTTAGGACTTCTACTACTATATTGTATAATCAGCAGGAAAACCTCTTCTCCTCCTCTACTTAGATCGAGGGGGAAATTCACATCAAAGTACTTCTTGGCATTCTTGAAGCATCATGGCATCAAATAGAACTTTATTGGACCATATACACCCCAACAAAATAGAATTGTAGAATATTACAATCAGTCTATCATGGAGATGAATTGTTTCCTGCTTTTCACAGTTAAGTTTTTGAATAGAAGTAGTCCAAACAAGTATGTATATTCTCAATAGGGAACTTACAAAAATCTTGCAAGACACTGCAAGAGGTATTAAGTGGTCATAAGCCTTCAATAATCAATCTTAGAGTATTTTTTGTACACCATATTTGCATGTTCTAGCTAATAATAGGAAGAAGATCGATCCCAAGACACTCTAATGTATCTTTTTTGGGTACGATACTACCTCAAAATCATATCATCTCACAGATCCTAAGACACAAAATATTAATCAGAGTCAAGATGTTGTATGTGATGAGTCATTATTTGACTAATCGACACACAAAGAAGACTAAAAACCAACCACCTCTCATAGATTTCTCTCATGGTTAGATGGTGAGATGAGGACTCCTCTCCTAAAGAAGATGAGCTACAAGGATAATTATTCATTGATATTTTCCATCTAGAAAATAATTATTCACATCAACAATAATATCACCATTTGAAATGACTCCAAAGTGCTATCAAGGATTCCAACTTGAACTCTCTTCCAACTATTTTATCATGGGTAAAAATGCAAAGATAGGTGAGAAATGAGGCAAATCTCACACTGATGAGTTCAATTGTTGACATCACCAAACCTAATACATTTCAAGAGGCAATAAGTCACCATAGTGGAAGAATTCCATGGATTTTGAGTATGATACCTTGATATAGAATAAAACATAGGAACTTGTTGATCTACCTGCAAGAAAGAAACTCATTAGTTGCAAATAAATTTCAAAATAGAATACAAGGAAGATGGATCTATAGACAAATAAAAAGCACATTTTTTTACAAAGGGATATAATCAATAGGATGGAATTGATTATGAGGGGACCTTTGCACCCACTAAAAATATCAAGACAATCATATTTGTTTGTGCACTTGCAGTAAAAAAATTATGGAAGATTCAGTAGATGGATGCCAAGAGTGCTTTCCTAAATGGTGATTTAAAAAGAAGAAGTATACATGACCTAACCTGAAGGTTTCATTGATGAAAATCATCCTTAAAATTTATGTTCCCATTAAGTAAATTTATGGTATTAATCAAGCCCCTGGGGAATGACACATTAAAATAGATGGTCACTTATTGTGCAGCATGGTTTCATCCACAACACCTCAAATTTAAATGTATATTATTAAGGTAGGAAAAAATATTGTCATTCTTGATTTGTATGTGGATGATCTTGTTATCACATGAAGTATAGAAAATCTCATTGTCAATGTAAAGAATGATCTAAAGAAATACTTTGACATGATAGAATTGGGGCTACTTCACTACTATCTTAGCTTGGAGATATGAAAAAATAAGCTTCACATTTTCATCTCACTGATGAAATATACCAAGAAAATTTTGGAAAAGTTTGTTTTTTTTTATTATAAGTTTGTGTCCACTCCAATGGAGAAATATTTGCAACTCTCTTGATTCCAAGGTACATGTTAAGTAGATGTAGCTGCCTACATGCAACTATTTGAGAGTCTCATTTACTTGAAATATACCAAACTAGACTTATACTTTGTTTTCAACTATCTTCCAAGATTTATGTAGGAGCCGAAGAAATTTCATTAAGTTGTAGCTAAGCATGTTTTTAAATATATCTAAGATACACTTCATTATGGACTGGGATACAAAAATGAACCCTTAGTTATTCTTGCAAAGTTATACCAAACAAAATTTATGTTGGATCTGTTGATGATAGGAAGTCAACTTATGGAAAATTTATTTTCATCTTGGATCTAGACCAATCTCATAGATTAGTATGAAGAAAACTATTATTTCTCTATCATTCATTGACATTGAATATCATGTTGCATGAGAAATTGTGTGTGAATTTATTTGGTTATATCACATTATAGTTGACATAGATATTCTTGAAGAAAAACCACCTATTCTTTATTGCGACAATAAGGGCATGTTGAATCTTTTTAATAATCTAGTTTTCCATGAAATAAAAAAGCATATCGAGGTCAAATGTCATTACATTTGAGACCAATTCTTAAACCGCCACATCCAACTCTATGACATGTAGGATATTTCATTGTTAAACATCTTCTTAGTTTCAACAGTTATACAACTTTTTCATTTATATTTGATATAACTATAATTTCATTTTTATATCTTCCTTGGATGTGAATTTAATAAAACATTAAGAATTCTAAATTATTTTCTTTCTTAAATAACACTTTGTGATAAAAAAAAAATATAATAATATTATACATGTGATTATGAAATAATATGTAAGGAGGGGATCTAAGGTTCCCTAAAGGAGGAAATATAAAAGTGATAATAATCAAAATGGATATGTAACATCATGTAACAAAAAATAAGTGTCATCATGATAAGTACAAGTAAATCTCATTTTTACATGTTAGCAACAAAAGATAAGGTCATGATTAAATAAACATCCTGTAGACATCCAAATTTGAAGATCAAGGGCCAACCAAATGATCAATTCAAGACAAGGTGAATCAACTCCATTTGTTATCTTTACTAAGTTGTTTTTGAATCCAACTAGGCTAACCTTGAGGTGTAGGGTGTTTGTAGTTGTTATTTGCACTCTTTTTTTTGCTTCTCATTTTCTAACACATATTTTCACCCTATCACACATCCAAACAAGCATGATAATCATATGATATAAAAACTATGATCATATGAATCATATGATTCTCATGTGGGTTCAACAAGATAGATGAAATAAAGTGGGTTCCTTGAAGTGAAAAAACCTAACACATCATGTAAATGACATGAAATGTAAAATAATGGATAATATAGAATGTTAAATTGGGATAAAACAATATATAAGACAATAGAAAAAATGAGAATAGAGGATTTTATCAAGCATGGGTCAATTAGTAAATTCCTACTTAAAGCACAAAGCCATGCCATAATTTTATAAAGGATATAGATAGCATTGTTTTAGCTTTCTAACCTAAATCACCTAAAAGTAACATGTATATTTTAATTTTTTGAATGATGTATATCATGAAAAGGATTTTTTAAGTGTAGATCATTCTTTTGCATTTTCTAAATAAATAAATAAAATCCATATATATAGTTTATACACACACACACACACATATACACATATCTATAGAATTTTTATTCTCAACAAATGTGTGTGCATTATAATGCACCCATGTTATAATTCACTCATGTTTATACCTAATTTTAGTATTCAAATAGGGAGAGACTAAGAGAGAGAAAGATTGAAGAGAGAGAGTGAGGGAGAGAGGAAGAGGGAGAGAGAGAGAGCGATAAGGAGAGAGAGAGAGAGATAAAGAGAAGGGAAAGGGGTAGAGATAGATGGAAAAGAAATATATATAGAGAGAAGGATATAGGAGGCACAAGAGATAAAGAGAGAGGGAGAAATAGATAAATAAAAAAAGAAAGATAGAGATAGGAAGAGGCAGAGATATATACAGGTAGAGAGAGATGGATAAATAAGGAGATAGAGAAAAAGAGATAGAGAGATAAAAGGAGAAGTATGGAGAGACAGAGATAGGGGGAGTGAGATAGAGAAGTAAATAGAGATATAGAAATAGAGGTCTGTGAAGAGGGAGAGGAGGAAAGAAAGGGAGACAAAGGGTGCAATATCTAAAGATAGAGGGGGCAAGAGGGAGAGAAATAGATAAAAAGGAAGAGGGAGAGATAAAGATAGAGAGTGATAAGGAGGTAGGAATAGGGAGAGAGGGAGATAGAAAGGGAGAAATAGAGATATAGATGGTAATAAAGAGAGAGATATAGGGAGATATAGAGATAAGGGGAGAGGGAGGGAAATATAAAAAAATTGAGTGAGAGAGATAGAGATATAGATGGGTGAGATAGTACACAGAGGTAGAGAAAGGGAGAAATATAGGTAGAGAGGGAGAGAGAGAAGTGGAGAGGGAGAGAGGGAGGGAGAGAGGGAGAGGTATAGAGAGATAGAGAGGGATATGGAGATAGAGGGTGAGATAGAGATAAGTAGAGATGAAAAATAGAGAGGGAGAGAGTGAGAGATAGAGAGGGAGAGATTAGGGAAATATAGGAAGAGAAAGGGAGAGAGGTAGAGATAGAGAGGGAGGGAGAGATAGAGAAGATGGTGGAAAGAGGGAGAGGGGAGAGGTGGAGGGAGAGATGGATAAAAATAGATAGAGGGAGATATGATAAGCTAGAGATGGATAGAGAGAGATATAGAGAAATATATAGATGGAAAGATAGAGAGGGGGGAAGGAGATGTAGAGATGCAATTCTAGACATATCTCAATATATATAGAGGGAATAAGAGGGGCATGGGAAAAGAGGAGATATAGATAGAGGAGATATTGATGAATAGAAAGGGGCCGAGGGGAGAGATAGAAGATAAGGGATCAAAGATAAGGAGATCAAAAGAGATAAAGGAATAGGAGTGAGAAGGAGATAGAGAGATAATAGGTGAAATAAAACCAGAGATGGAGTAAATAAGAAAGATTGGTATAGATATTGTGATATAGATAAATAAGAAGAAGGAGATATAAAGAAATAACGATAAAAGGAAAAAGAGTGAGAGACACAGTAATTCCTCTACCATTAAAACCTCATCTATAATTGCTAATTGTGCTAGACTACACGATCAAGACGAGATTAGTCATGCACCATGCACTATATATGGACAATGCACATAGCAATACAAAAAAAACCTTTAAAATGGATGTCAACTACCCCGCACCTTTAAAACTTAAGACCGTTTAACGACTATGAGATTTCTTGAAGTTTCTGGCAATCTCTTACATCACTCGGCACTTAAAACTTTTTTAGGCCATATATCTTTTTGGACCACTTATAAGTAAAACAGGAATCCAATCAGTTAGGTTTCTTATTAAAAAAAAAAAAAAACTTTAGGTTATTGTTGGTGGAGAAATTAGGAAATTGGCGTGTTTACTTCCAATTGAAGAGCTGGTCCACTTTGAAAATTCTCACTGAATGCTACGACCACAATGGGTAGGCGAGCATGACTGGTATGTTAGGATACTATTTAAGTCTCCTCCAAAACGATTAGCTGCCAATCTCAAATGGCATCCTGGAAAAAGAACGCTCCATGCGTAATGGAAAAACCATATATTCCATTCATGTCAAAACAACATAATGATAATTTCTTCGGCAGGTCAAGGAAACTTACAAGTGGATTTCCACAATCGCTGTTCCGCTCAAATAAGACAACCGAAATTTGAACCGCTCAAAATGAAAGTAAACACTTTCTCTCTCTATGGACTCTCGCCATTCAAAGTCTTTGCGCGGTTTACTGCTTGTCTATTCGAATAATGAAGCCCATTTCGATCATATATTGATCATCTAGTTTAAACTCTAAATTTAATTGTCTTCTAGAAGAGCAATGAGGAGACGGAGGACCTTTAAGCACTTATTAGATTGATGAAGACGGCATTCATACATTCAATTTTTTAACCGGACCCCTGTGTGTGTGTCTTCATTCGAGGGATTGATAAGGAGTGAAGTTCTAGTTTTCTATTCATTTCGAGGGAATTAGTAATAGATTACTATAATTTTTTATTTAATATTTTCTTTATTTTGAAGGAATAATTTAATGTATATATATGGTGATAACTAATATTTTTTTTTTTGTAAACTTTGATCTATTTATGTAATTATTATCTATTTTTATCTAATATGTTATGTGTCTTGTTTCTTATGAATTAAGTATCAATTTTTTATTTCGTGAAATCTTTTACAACTTTCTGATATAATAACTCTAACTCTCCTCTTACCACTTCATCTTATATCTACATCATACATTTTCCAAGGTCATTGTTGTCTTATGCATCAATGTCAAATATAGCTATTGATTTGGTGATGCATTCCCCTCCAAACTAAATTCAAACTTGTGGAGCTCCAATGCTAATGTCAATTCTCAAACTCTAATTTGATTTTTTTTATAGTTGAAATGTCTAATTGACTTGCTTGACATTTTACACTTTTCTTAAGCATGTCAAACATATCTTCTCAAAATGAAGATTTTCTAGCTCCTTTAAATATGTTGTCCTATGTAGTCTCCTTACCATCTTATATAATATCATTACCATCTTTGATCTCATTAAAAGATTGCTCTATAAAAAATTGATTACACTAAACATAATTTGAATTAATTAAAACAATAATTATTTTCTTATAAAAGAAATATTACATTATTATTTTTAATTTAGACTTAGCTAGGTCATTTCTAAAACTATTTCTCATTATTTTCTTCTCATAAGTTGTAAAATAATCTTATTTTGTGTCTAAAAATGTTCTAGAATTTCATGTTATGTAATTATACAGGTACTTGAATTAATAGTTATAAGAATTTTTAAATATCTCTATCCTTTTTTATTATTTCTCTTGCATATTTAATTATATTTTATATTTTTATGATTATACTTATAATTGACTCTTTTAACTATTGAATTATGTGGATTGAGCTCTATGAAAGATACATGGAAATATGTCTATTCTATCACATCACCTTGTTTCATTTTGAGTAATTTTATTTCAATGATATCTATCCTTTTCTTTTTCTCAATTAATCTTAGTTAGAATAAAGGAACTACTTTTCTTTAGAGATTGTTTCATTGAAGTATTTTCCCACATTTTTAAATCATTTTTTTTATACAACTTGCAAGAGTAAAGGCAAGCTTTTAAAATGAGCCTAATCAAGCAATTTGTAAACAATACAAACCTCAATTTTTTAAGTTGGTCTAAAATTTGTAAATTTATATGAAATGATTAGAGCTTGAATGCATAACTTGTCATTTTCAAATATACATGGAACTCAAAGCTCCTCTCATAGTGTATTCAATTTTCATGAACTAACTAATTATAGAACCAAAAACTATCTATTTGATTTGGAACTACATTAAATCATAAAATACTAGCCCTTAAAAGTGAAAAAGTGTAGATGGTTCTTTTATCAAATCATCTCCAACATTTTTATTGAATAAACTCTTAGATACAAAATAGATCAAATATCTAAATTCAATTGATGGGAATACAAAACTAAATTGTGAAGGAATAAAACCATGTGAGAAGTAAAAGCAAACTAATACTCAAATTTATCCACTATTGGAGTAGTAGTATCAAAATCCATGTTCTGAACTAATCAATTATGACTATGGTGGATTTATTTTATAAATGGGTGTTTGTCTCAATTAATATGACCTTCATTATGCATATTGTCCCAAGATTGTATAGCTTGATTGCTCCAAAGGTGCACATCTATGAAATTTGCATTTATCAATTTTTATTTGAATCTAGATATGAATAATATGTTAAATAAAAAATGTTAAAATCCATCAAATTAGTTGTAAATTCTCCTCCCTCAAACATGGACATAGATTCTTCACTTCCTCTACTTAGTTGAATAAATTGATTTAGATGATGATGAACTTTTGTATCTCCCTTCAAAAACTTTCAAATCTTGGTTTAACAACACCTCCATAGATAACCATTCATACATCATGTTAGGTCTCTTGTTTCTCATGAATTGAGTATTTATATTGCTAGTTTGAGAAACTCTTTATATATTCTTGATAGAATGACACTGGCTCTCCTCTGACTACTTCTTCTTATATCTACATCACGATTTTATCAAGCTCTTTGTTATTCGATGGCTCAATTTTGAGTAGAGATATCAATTCAACAACACTCTTTTCTCTAACTTGATCTACCAATTGTTGATCTCCAAAGTTAATGCCAACTCTCAACTCTAGCTTGGAAACTTCTAAGTTCAAACTTTGAATTGAATCGCTTGTCCATTTTGTACTTTCCTTAAACATGTCAAATAGATCTTTTCAAAGGTAATATTTTCATGTTCCTTTTGTCATGTTGTCTTGTGTGATCTCTCTCCCATCTTTGGTTTCTTATTTAATTGAAAATTTTCTTTATTGAAAATAGACCCCACTTATAAACATTAATTAGATAGATAATTGTTTTTTTTTAAAGAATATTGTGTCGTTTGCGCTGAAAGGCATTTCCACTGCAACAACATTTTTTCCATGTATATTTTTATCTATCTAATTGAAATTGACGTTCAGGTTACTTTTTTTTACATGCACTCTACCTGTCATGGAACATTCTCGATGTAATGATAGAGCACCATTTGAGAGTCATCCAAAAAGATTGCCTGACATCAAAACCATGAAGGCGGGCACATTGCAGAACTGTAACAATAGCAACAGGAGAAATAACAACTTTAAGGTCAACCCCAAAGACTCTGTGTTCAAATCCCCAGCAACATTTTTGTGGTTAGCTTCACATGCAGCTTATGTTGCACTTTAAGCCTCATTTTAGGCTTTAGGTTTTCTAAATTGGATTTTCTAAGTTGCAAGAGATTACCGCTTGGTACTATTTTGGGGCTCTTTTTCCTTATCTAAGAATGCTTACAATGGCATGGGTTAAGAAATATACAAAAGTGCATGATGGGGTAGAAATTATTTTCAACAATGGTGTTCAAGAAAATTGTATGCTCAATACCTCAAATGGCTTAATTCAGAAGCACACCTTTAAGTTTTTGTTCTATGGATGAAATGGTTGAATTGGTGGACATCTACGAAAGATATGTGAGAAACAGGGCATACTTGAAAGGCATTTTACATCACCAATGTTAATAAGAGGAGGAAAGGAAGAGTTATTTTGTATGGAAAACCTTGTAGAACCTAACAATTAGAATATTTTAGGTTTTTTCTCCTCATGCACAAAGTTGAGCATCTTTGGCTAAGCAATCAGAAAGAGGTCTATTTCAGTTTAAGAAAAAAACACTATATGTCCCATCCTTGTAATAAATTTGGCATCTAAAATGGAGGGAAACTTTATCTCATGCGTAATAATTTTGTGAATTCATTAATGAAGTGTAGGACAGGTTCTTGATACTCTTGAACCATCATCAAGTTCATGATTGTACCAACTATTTCAAATTTATTTCCTTGCCTAGATGATGGGAATTCTATTTTGTTTCCAAATTGAGCGTGAAGGTACTCTCAGACTTGAAGGAAGAGGCAAAGGATAGAAAAAAAAAACAAAATAGATCAAGGAGGAAACAAGAATAATGTGGAGAAACTAAACACAAAAATAAGCCAAACAGATTTTCTATTTCATATATATTTGAAGCTTACAATATTTGTCACCATAAACTAAAATACAGAGTTGTTGCTCTTTATATTTATACTCAGAAAATTATACAGTATTAAATCCCCTATTCTTCTTACTATATGTTGCTACAACAAAATACTA
The DNA here is from genome assembly GCA_007258455.2 of Sequoia sempervirens. Classification (NCBI taxonomy): domain Eukaryota; kingdom Viridiplantae; phylum Streptophyta; class Pinopsida; order Cupressales; family Cupressaceae; genus Sequoia; species Sequoia sempervirens. Next base: position 396,437,785 of record VDFB02353493.1, read on the forward strand.
TCTGCTTTTGGTAACTATTCTTGCAAAAATGTTGGTTGCTCTGCCTTCTTCTTACATTCAACTCTTTTCAATTCAAAAATGACCATATACATCTAATAACCAAAAACATAAACTATTTTGGAAGCTACGTATGAGCCTAGCAAAAGAGGGAAAATCAAAACCATTAAATAACATATTAATTATGACCACTGGGAAATATGCCTATAAAGATTTACATTCAATTTTTCATTTAAACATGTCCTGCTTTTGATAATTACAAAATATCGATTAAATGTATTAAGTTGGAGATACGAGACTTCACACATGTGAGAAATATTTGAGAGATATGTTGAGGACCAAAATGTAGAGTCTATGGTGGTGAAATAAATGTTGGGCAGTTGGGATTAATTTTCCAACATTCCCCCTTAATCACGACTACTACCATCTATGATGCCTAAGCTGTCTCTTTGATGCAAAAAAATTCCTTTCCTAATGGCTTTGTAAAAATATCTGCATATTGTTCTTCAGACCTACAATGCTCCAAAACAATTTCATCCTCGTTGATTAGTTCTCTTATAAAATGATACCTTGTGTCAATATTTTTGCTTCTCTTATGAAAAACTAAATTCTTGGATAAAGCAACTATTGAGTTGTTGTCACAATAGATTGTAGTTGTCCCATCTTGTTCATGCTTTAATTATTTTAAAAAATTCTCATCCATATGGCTTGACATGTTGCCCATATTGTTGCTACATACTCAAATTCAGCTATAGATAGAGAAACAATTGGATGTTTCTTGGAAGCCCATGAAATGAATCCCAAACCCAAATGAAATGCATAACCTGATGTGCTCTTTGTATCATATAAACTTCTTGCCCAATCATTGTATGTGTATCCAACCAACTTGAAATCATTTGTTGTACCATACAAAATTCCATATCCCTTGGTTCCATTAACATATCTCATTATTCTTTTGGCTGCCAACCAATGTGTCTCTTTTGGGATCTCCATAAACCTTGAAATTAAACTCACTAAATACATTATATCAGGCCTTGTTGTAGTCAAATACATTAGACTTCCAACCATGCTTTTATATAGGGTTGGATTGACATTGTTTTTGTGATCATCTTTTTAATTAATTTCAGAGTTATGGTTGTTGGTGTTGGAGAAGACTTGTTGTTTTGCATTTTAACCCTCTTCAAGATCTAATCTACATACTTTGATTGAAAAATAAAAATACCATTCTTCTTTTGTTGCACTTCTATGCCTAGGAAGTATCTTAACAGTCCTAAATCACTCATCTCAAATTCCTTTTTCATAGTTTCTTTGAAATCAATAATGAGAATATCATCATTCGTCATGAATATTAAGTCATCTACATACAAAACAATAATTAAGATCTTACCATCACCTTCCTTAATGTAGAGAGTAGGTTCACCATCACTTTTGCTAAAGTCATTGCTCAAGAAATATGTGTCAATTTTGTTGTACCATGCCCGTGGTGCTTGCTTCAAACCATAAAGTGTCTTTTTCAGCCTATAGACCTTGTTTTCTTGTCCTTGAACCTCATATCCAGGTGGCTTCTCTATATAAACTTCTTCTTTCAATACTCCATTTAAAAATTTTGAATTTATGTCCATTTGATATACCTTCCATTGGTGTTGGGCTGCTATTGCTAAGATTGCCCTTACTCTTTCCATTCTTGCAATGAGAGCATATGTTTCATCATAGTCTATTCCTAGTTGTTGTTTATATCCCTTGACAACCACTCTTGCTTTATGTCTTTCAATCCTTCCTTCAACATTACACTTGGTAAGATTATAGACCCACTTTACACCTATGACTTCTTTTCCTTTTGGAAAACTCACTAACTCCAATGTTTCATTCTTTTCTATAGCATCTATTTCTTCATCCATTGCATTTATCCATTTTTCATCTTTAATTGTATTTTGAAAATGAATAGGATCATCAACATGTGAATATAATGCAAAAAGAGAATTCAGACTTGTGTTGTTCTCGCCTTCATTTTTCTCATAAATATCTCTCAGACTTCCATTTTTTTTCTTCTCAAACTTGTCAAAGTTGGATTTGACATGTCACTTGAATTTGAACTTGTAGAATGTGGACTTGATGGGCCTACACTATGAGTTACTATTGTTGCTAGTGTTTTCTATCCACTTGAAGGTGTGTTTGCTTAAATTCATGAGGTTGTCCTTGTGTTTTTTGAAGGTGTCACTTGAGCACCACTTTGTTGAGCTTGAGTGGGAGGAGGAGGAGTCACATTTGAAGGAATACTTACTAGTGTTATTTCATCTCTATCTTCTTGTTGTATGCTTGTTGTTACATTTACTATTTTCTCTAAGCTACCATCCCATGCTTCCTCCTCTATGAACTGCACATCTCTGCTAATTATTACATTTTTGGTTATGGGATTGTGTAGCTTATATGCCTTTGATTCTTCACTATATCCCACAAATATGCATCTTTCTTCTTTGTTGTCCAATTTCTTTCTCAATTCATCTGGGATATGTGCATATGCCACACATCCAAACACTCTCATATGAGAAACATTATGTTTTATTCCACTCCATGCTTCTTTTGGAATCATATTCTTTAAGCTCTTGGTTGGACATATATTCATTATATAGACTGCACATGAAATAGCTTCAACCCAATACTTATTTGACAAATGTTTTGCTTTTAACATGCTCCTTACCATTTCCATGAATCTTGTTCTATTTTTTCTTTCAGCTACAGTGTTTTGTTGAGGTGTGTATCTAGTAGTGAATTATTTGTGAATACCATTATCTTTGCAAAATATTAGGAATTCATTTGAGATGTACTCACCACCTCTATACGTTCTTAATGCCTTAATGTAGTGCCCACTTTGCTTCTCCACAAGGGCCTTGAATTGGCGAAAGTAATCAAATGCTTCATCCTTATGCTTTAAGAAGTAGACCCATGTTTTACTTGTGTAATAATCAATGAATGTCATGAAATAATATCTTCCTCTAATTGATGATGTTTGCATAGGGCCACACAAATATGAGTGAACAATTTATAAAGGTGTTGTTGCCCTCATTGACTTTACTACTGGAAATGATTCTCTATGTTGCTTGCCTAGAATGCATCCTTCACATGGTCTTGCTAGTTTTTCTATAAGTGGCAATCCCTTTACCACATTTTTCCTATGTAATAGGTTTAAACCTCCAAAGTGTAGGTGTCCAAATCTTAAATTCCATAACCAATTTTCATCCTTAATTTCAACTTGAAATATTGTTTGTGTGACTGTTGCACCTTTCCCTTTATCCACAAGCTGTTGTGTTTGAGAAAATTATAGTTTCAAATCTAGGTGTATCTTAAGAGGAAACATCCTATTGTTTGTCATTCGAACTTTTGCAATAAGTTGATTGTTGGGATATTTATCTAAAATTATGCATTCTTTGTTTTTGAAAAATACTCTATATCCATTTTGAACAAGCTGCCTAATGCTCATCAAATTATGTTTTAGCCCAGGGAGATATTAGGCATCTGAGATAAACTTTTTCTCCCACTTCTTAGTTAGAACATTTGTCAATTTTTCCTATCCCCATAACTGAAACTTTGTTATCATTCCCCAATATGACATCAGATTTTACATTCTCATCTAAACTAGAAAACAGTTTTGCATTCCCTATCATATGGTTGTTGCACCCTGAATCTAAAAACCATACATCTTTTTGTTTTTCTTGTGCAACATTACAGACTAAAAACATACTACCCTAGTTTTCATTTTCTTTTGTAAAATTTGCATTTTGCTGCCTAGAATCATATTGCTTCTTCGTACATTCATTCAAATAATGCCTGGATATTTTTTGCAATAATTACATTGGACTTGTGATTTATCATACCTTTGTCCTTGGCACTGATTTTGATTGGAAATTTCGCTACTGCCTCTTCCACCTAAGTTTGATGGGTTGCTTCTTCCACCCAAGTTTTATGGGTTACTTCTTCCACCTCTATACGAATTTCTTCCTCTTTCTCTTGAGTTTGATCTTCTTCTCCCTCTACCATGGCTGATTGAAGCTTGTGTCTTGAAAGCATGCTCCAATGATGAATTTGTTGTTTTGCTTAGCCTATGCTCATGTGAAATGAGAGATGCATGTAATTCATCAACAAAAAATTGAAAGAGATTCTTAGTCTCTTCTATGGCCACAACAATTAACTCAAACCTTGTAGGTAGGCTTCTCAAAATCTTCTCAACCACTCTTCTTTCTTCAAGTGTCTCACCATGAGACCTGATTTGCTTTACCAGTCCAATAATTTATGTAAAAAATGAATCTATTGATTCAATCTCCTTCATGAATATTGTCTCAAAGTCTCTTCTCAACATTTGCAGTTTTGTTGTCTTCACCTTGGTCATTCCCTGGTATGCTATTTGCAGAATATCCTAGGATTTTTTTTGACTTGGTTGCTGTTGCAACTCTTGGAAATATGCTCTCATGCATTACTTGGAAAATATAGAAAAGTTCTTTAGAATCCTTCTTCTTGTTGTCTCTTAACAAATCTTTTTTTGCTTGTGTAAGTGCATTATATGTTGATGCATCTGCTAGTTCTGGGTAACCATTTTCAACAAGCTCCCAAATGTCCTGAGAGCACAATAGTGTCTTCATTGTGATTGACTACTAATCATAATTTGTCCCATTGAATTGAGGAATTTGTGGGTTTGTTAAACTTGTGCTTGGAGCTACCATTGTTGGTTGTGAAAACTTTGTGCTGAGAAAAACCTTAACTCCTTCAAAGTCCCTTTTGAAAACCTTTAGCTCTGATAACCTTCAACTCTGATACCACATGAAGGAAAAGGCAGAGGACAGAAAAACAAAATAGAACAGGGAGGAAACAAGAATAGTGTGGAAAAATTAAACACAAAAATAAACCAAACAGATTTCCTATTTCATATATATATTTGAAGCTTACAATATTTTTCACCATAAACTAAAATACAGAGCTACTGCTCTTTCTATTTATGCTCAGAAAAATAAACAATATTAAATCCCTTATTCTTCTTACTAACTATCGCTACAACAATATATTGTCTGCTTCTGGTAACTGCTGCTGCAGAAATGTTGACTCCTCTGCCTTCTTCTTACATTCAACTCTTCTACTTCAAAAATAACCATATACATCTAATACCCAAAAACCTATACTATTCTGGAAGCGACGTATGAGCCCAACAAAAGAGGAAAAATAAAAAACATTTAATAACATATTAATTATGATAACTAGGAAATCTGCCTATAAAGATTTACATTCAAATTTTCATTTAAACTTGTCCTACTTTTGATAATTACAAAATATCGATTAAATGGATTGAGCTGTAGATATGAGACTTCACACATGTGAGAAATATTTGAGAGATATGCTGGCGACCAAAATGTAGAGTCTACGGTGGTGAAATAAATCCCAGGAAGTTGGAATTAGTTTTCCAATATCACAGTGTTTTATTTTTTCCCTGAAGTACTATAGTATTTATCGAATCTTACTAATAGGTACCATCTGAGAGTGGTCCCAATATGAATTTGTGCTCTTTCATTCCGCACCTTGTGTCAGCTGATTGTAGAGGACACCAGTGGTCTTGTATTGTGCTTTTCTAAGAATTTCATACGGTTTTTAGAGACGTTCATAAATGGGTACTAGAAAAAATTTGTTTTAATTTTTAAATGGCTCTGAGTCATCCAATGAATACGAGCGCTAGCAAGAATAGTCCGGTGCACTTAAGTTTCATATTATCTCTCAGCTAATGACCTTGTATGAATTGCTTCAATCCACCTTAGAAGAGCACTAGACCAGAAACATAGAAGACTTTAGATAAGCAGCTCCAACAAGGCAATTGGAATTCTGATTTATGTAATCTTTGAAGGAGTGAATGCATCAAATTCAGCTGTCTACGATAAGTAATAGAAGAAAATGTTCACAAATACAAATCAAATCAATACATGATAGTTTCAATCGTTCAAAGAAAAGGCTAAGCAGGTAAGCTGAATTGAATATTACTCGGTTCTCAAAACATAGCAATTTCAAATTGCACAGTCAAGAAAATGCAGACGATGCAGGGCATTATTTGAAGACCTTATGGATAAATCCGGTTAGAAGAGAGATATTTTTCGTTAATTCGGCAGATTGAGAAGAATTTCATATCTTTTGTTGGGCGATTGAGCGAGCTTTTATTGTTGGAATTCAAGAAGGACGCCCAAAGTCTATTTTCCAAATTTCTTGTCAAATTTATGATTATGATGAGGAGCACATTTCAAAAGATGATGCACAAAATAAAGAGGTTAGGGTTTTAGTAGAAGAGCAATTTGATGGGTTTGCTGAGGGCACTGATGTTTCAGGAGATAGGCAAAATTTTGTATCAAAAATTGAAGAGGCCAAATGGAGAAGAAAGTTATTTGGAGTAGGCAATGGTGAAGAGCGCAGAGTGTAGGAGTTGATTTTTTTTGTTAGACTTGTTGGTGCTCCCAATTTTGTCATTTGGGAAGACATTAAAAGTTGTTCTTATCAGTGGACATACTCAAGTTGGGTTTCAAGTTTAAACAAGATTTTATGTATCTGGGTGGGACTTTCTCCTCAGAGGAGACTTATTCTTGTAAATTAAATTCTTTGAATCATACTATTTAAAATTTTACTACATATCCTTATTGGACAATCCTAAATGGAAGCGGCGAGGAGTTGATTGAATAGAAGCTTATGCATGAGAATGTAGAAATGTGGGCCCTGATTTCTATTGGGATCCATGAATAGTCGACGGAAAATTCGCCGCTAGCAATTCACCGACATAAAATTCACTGCAAGAAAATTCACCGACATGACAAATTCACCACAAGTAAAATTCACCACCAGCAATTCACCACCGGGGAAAATTAACCGCATTAATATGTTCGAAGGGACCCAATGTTATCGACAATGCTTGTGTTTGATATTTCCATAGGGGATCTGTTCAAGAATTTTGAGATACCTAAGGGGGAAGTATTTGCTTCATGCATGACCTTCCACAAACTCTCTAAACTATTAAAGCTTAAGTGCCTTGGTATATTTTGTGTCCATAACCCATCTTGCAATTTGAAAGGCAGTTGTAGATAAATATAAATTATCGATGAGATTGTATTTTATGTTTTGGGTTCTTGATTCACAAGTTACAACATTTGATGGTTGTGTTTACATGGTCTTCTCATATCTTTATGCCACAATTATGTTTATGTTGTCTTTTGATAATTATCGTTAATAGTTACAATTGCAATGACTATGTTAAACTTAGCAGTTACCTGTTGTGATGACATTCGTAAGAATATATCTTTCGACATTTTTTATATAGATTTTATATAAAGATAGATATATTAGTTTTATTTAATCACTCATATTCTCATCTCAAAATTGCTGTTTAAAAATTTACTCAAAAATCTTTTTCTAAATATATGAGAATGTTAACTTTAGTATAAGATACTAAGAATGGATTAGATACTAGCCAATAACTAGAGAATGGATGAACCAATGTATTAGTTTTATTACCATTCAAACCTCGTGTATAATTGCTAATTGTTCCACACTGCACACTACACGATCTAGACAGGATTTGTCATGCAGCATGCACCATATAATGGCAACGCAAATAACTGTACAAAAAAAAACCTTTGAAATGGATGTCGACTACCCTGCACCTTTAAAACTTGAGACCGTGTAACGACTGTGTGAGCTTTCTTAATGTTTCTGGCATGATGACGAATGCCATAACTCCAATCTCTTACGTCACTTGGCACTTTATCCTTTTTATGCCATATGTAGCTTTTTGGGCGATTTATGGGTAAAACTGGAATCCAACAAATTAGATTTCTATAAAAAAATTAGTGTTCCAATTCTATTGAAGGTTATTGTTGGTGGAGCAATTAGGAAATTGCCCGTGTTTGCTCCACTTTGAAAGTTCTCACTGAATATTTTGCTAATGGGTAGGCGAGCATGACTGGTATGATAGGACGGTATTTACATCGCCTTCAAAACGATCAAAAGCCAATGTCATATGGCATCGTGAAAAATGAACACTCCACGTGTAAAGGAGAAATCAGATTTTCCCTCGTGTCAAAATAGCATATTGTAATTTCTTCCGCAGATTAATGAATTTTACATGTGGATTTCCACAAGCACAAATAAGACAGCCGAGATTTGAACCATTCAAAATGAAATTAAACACTTTCTCTCTCCATCGACTCTCGCCATTTAAAGTCTTTGTGCGGTTTACTGCTTGTCTATTCTAATTCGAATAATCAAGCCCATTTCGATCGTATATTGATCATCTAGATTAAACTCTAGAAAAGCAATGAGGAGATGGAGGAATTTTAAATACTCAATGGATTGATGAAGACGGCATTCAGACATTCAATTTTTCAAATGGATCCCTTTGTGTGTGTCTCTCTCTTCATTAGAGGGATTGGTAAGAGTCAAGTTTTAGTTTATTCATTAAATTAGTATAATTTCTTATTTATTACGAGATTATTATTTAATGTATATATGGTGATTAATGGTATTATTTAAAAAAAAAATTGATCTATTTATGTAACTAGTATATTATGTGTATTGTTTCTTATAAATTAAGTATTGGGTTTTTATTTCATTGTTTTTTTTTTAATTTTCTAATATAATGACATTAACTCTCCTCTATCACTTCATCTTATATCTACATCAATCTTTTTCCAAGATCATTGTTGTCTTATGCATCAATGCTAAATATAACTCTTGATTCAGCAATACTTTCTGTTCCAAATTAAGCTCAAACTTGTGGAACTCCAATGTTAATGTCAATTCTTAAAGTCTAATTTGAAATTTTTTACAGTTCAAACTCCTAATTGATTTGCTTGATATTTTACAATTTTCTCAAACATGTCAAACATATCTTCTCACAATCAAGATTTTCTATCTCCCTTAAATATGTTGTCTTATATAATCTCCTTACAATTTCATATAATCTTGTTACCATTTTTAATCTCTCATTTCATAAGAAAATTGCTTTGTTAAAAATTAAACATACTAAATATAATTTGAATTAATTAATTAAATAATTATTTCTCTATAAATAGAGTATTACATTATTATTTTAATCATTCATAATTTTCTATTAAAATTGTAGTAAAAAATACATTACTTAAAATTTGTTTCTAAGTGAACTCAATACCAACAACTTTAGTATTAAATATTTTTTAAGATCAACCAATAGCTTAGAACCTATTGAAGGTTATAGTAAGCAAAGTAGTTAGGAAATTGCTTCATTTAATGCTATGAGGTTTCCATAATTCATAATGTTTTCAATTTTGCTGTTTCTGGATTTTGATTGTGTGCAAGTTTTTGCATCAACATTTCCGATCACGCACCATGATCAGAACAACGTTTCAAAATATGATAAAAAACATTAATATAAAAACTTGCACAAAATCAAAATCCAAAAATGACAAAATTAAAATTCTTTGTATTTGCTTCATATTTAAGAGCTGTTCCATTCCTCTGAAAATTCTCATCGAATAGTATGAGCACAATGGGCATACAAGCATGACAGGTATGTTAAGACAGTATTGATGTCGCCTCGAAAGGATTAGTAGCCAATCTCATGTGGCATCCTTTAAAAGAACACTTCATGCGTGCAGGAAAAGTTGTATTTTCCCTACTCTCAAACTAGTATGTAATAATTTCTATGGTCCGCGACTGAATCAACATGAAAATTACGGCCCGGCTTAAAGATCACACACTAAGGTTTGACTTCCTACGTGGCTCTGGGTCCCACTCTTACACCGTTCGGTCGGATTCTTTGATCTATTTTCATCTTCCGTTTCCCGTTTTCTTTTCCACTGCACTCTTCTGACTCTCTGACAGTCACGGTCTCTGTAACTTCTGCCCAATGCTGTCACACTCGTTGCTAATGAAAGTGACGGGTTAAGTTTGAATTTAAATTTCGAATCTGCCCCTCCCGCTCAAGCAGAAGCAGCAACAGGAGGATTTCTAGTGCAAGATTTCTCTAGAGCATGTCGCAGAAACTGAAGCAGTTTTGGTGTACTCCTGGCCTGTGCCAAGATGGGAGCTTTGGAACAGAGTGTGGACATCCATCAAACTAAAGCAGCATTTCTATCAGATATTACAGTTCGAAATCCTCTGGTAGACATATATGCAAAATGCGGAAGCACAAACAGGGAACGTGAACTGTTTGAGCGGATGCCTCAAATAAAGCGGTCTCATGGAATGCTATGATTGCAGGATATACACAAAATGCGTTCACTGAAAAGGATTTATAAACTTTGAACTAAATGCAATTGGCAGCCGTAAAGCCAGACCCCGCAACCTTTGCCAGTATTCCTCCAGCGTCTGCCAAAATGGGAGCTTTGGAACATGGCATGGACATTCATCCCAGGAAAATGAATAGAGGAATTATGTCAGATGTTGTAGTTGCAACTGCCCTGGTAGACATGTATGCAAAAATGTTGAAGCATAGACAAGGCACGAGAACTGTTTGACAGAATGCCTCAAAGAAATGTTGTTCTCATGGAACGCCCTGGTTGCAGGATATTACCAAAATGCATCCGAAGACATCAAATTATTAAGGTTCTTATTATTCTTTATTGCATGTTTTCATGATTGAAAGCTATCACTTAAGGTATGGGTTCTTTGATATATAAGAATGTTTGAGATTCTATCATGGAGTATTTGATCTTTAAGTATAATATTTTTTCAAAAGAGATGAATCTCACAAGTCTTTTATAGGCTTATTATTGAGGTAAACACATTGATGAAACTATTACGATATCAATGATGTTTCATTTTATATTCAAAATTATTTCTATTGATAATCCCATCGATTTGGATGTTTAGTTTAATAAGTTAGCTATAAATATTTGTGATTAATGTAATTAGATTTCCACAATCCATATGTATTTAAATCTAATTGCTTCTGGATTAGATTGTGTGGATTCTTTTTCATCAACGTTTCGGATCACACTCAGTGAGCCATCTTTTTCAACTCTCTATCCTGATGATGGCTCACCGAGTGTGATCCGAAACGTTGATGAAAAAAGAATCCACACAATCTAATCCAGAAGCAATTAGATTTAAATATTTGTGATGCTAATGACCAAGTTGTAGTATATGATGATTCATTCCTTTGGTTTGTAGCATTCCAACAATTAGATACAAAATATGCTAAGAGAGAAGTTCTAACAAAAGAAGATGAATAAACTAATAATGAAGTCAACTTAGCATTATTTATTAATAAATTTGCTAGTAGATTTATTAATGAATTTGGTTACATAAATGAATCTCATATAGCACGTTACAATGAATGTGATAAAAATTAGAGAGCCTTCAATATGAAAAACTAGGTCCTTCAAATCTGGTGCCTCAACCTTCCATATTAGCTTTAATGATCTAAATGATGGTTTGGGCTACATATATGACTCAAGTGTATATGATTTTTTTCTATTTTGATCATAGCATTAGTTTTTGCTGGTCCAATAATATTTTACAAACATTAATTTAAAGCTAACCAAATTGATAGTAGAAGTAATATTTGGATCTTTGTGCAAATGAAGAAGATAAGCTACACATTTTAGGTGACCTATAGAATTAACCCAATATAGTTTACTTAGAGAATTTTCCTATATTTGAGAGTTTTCATTGGGATTTCCTAATAAAAAGTTTTCTTTATAAAAATTAGGTAGCCTAGTATGTCATTTTGTAACATGTGAATATGAGGCATTTAAGTTTGACATTAATATATATAACGTGGTTTGGATTTAGGACAATTCCAAGACATTAGATTATGAAGAATTTTATTTTCCTGTGTTGGGATAGATTCACTTTCCAATAATGATGAACCATGTAATGTTAGCGTAAATACTAGATGCAATTATGGTAATGTTAATATGCATGATTTCTATGTGTTGCATATTGAGCTATTTGATTTATATAAGGGCCTAAAAGTTAATTTTTATTCTTCATCTTCAACCAAAATATGCCCATGTGTACATTCTTGAATGTATGAGAATATTTATATTTTAGCTAGGTAGTAATTGCATTATAATGAAAAGAATGGGATAACTAATCTAAATTTTTGTTTTTGATATAGGGAAGTATTAGTTGTATGTTTTCCTATAACCTTTAGGCACAAGAGGTCTTGTAAAGGATAGTGTATCACATTTTTTGTATGGGTCATTTTAGCTTCATATGTATGCTAGAATCTTCTTAGTCACAATTGCATGTCTCTAATATGTGGGCAATGTTGTTCATTGCAAGCCTTTAAGTTTTAAGTTTCTCTTTCTTTTATGTTTAATTTATATTTGTACATATGTAATTCTTGTGCATTTTAGTTTGTGGCCTTATTTTATTCTTCTCTCTATCAAGTCTTGATTTGGTATGCTCTATTAGAGACTTCTAGATTCTTGTTGTACCTTTTGGACATTTAAGTCCCTAACAAGAGGTGTTGTTGACATCCATTCTTGGAATAACCTATTTCTATCTCTTTATAGTGTTTTGGCATGCTTAACATTGACAATCAATCCAAAAAATCAAATTAGGCTTTCATCCTTATGTCTTTACCTAGCTATATGATTGATGCCCTTTTTTATTTGTTTCCCCACATACGTTTATTAAATATTTTATGATTTTAATAATATGTTATGTTATAATGATGGTGGAATATTATAAAAATGCCTAAGTCCCTACTTTTCCCCATGTAGTTTATTTCTAATTGACCATTGACTTATTATGATAGGTGAAAAATTATTTATGTGTTTGCTCTACAAGACACTCTCACTTTTGTGTTGGCACATTAGTAAATTTGTACAAAGTCACATGTATTCTCTTTACTCTATACATGAACAAAAATGGTTGAATTATTTGTTGTGAATTATATCATTTATCCATTCAAAAAAGAGTTGTTTGTAGTTTTATTTTCTAGATGTCATGGACTTAAGGGTCAAATAGTTATTGGTCAAGATGAAAGTAGGTGGATGCCTAATTGGGCTTGCATTATAAAGGAGTAATTCCAAATATAGCCAAGTGGTCCAATGATTTATGTTTTGTGGAATTTATATTTATTAGATGTTATCCTTTGTGAAGAGAAATGAGAGTGTGACATGTTCTATTTTTGTAAGAAATGAAAAATTGGCTAAATAAGTGGATTGTAACTTCAATGATTATGTTTCATCCTAAAGTGAAGAGATTACATTAGTAATACATTTGGTGTATGTATTGCACTTTCACTATATTTTTTATCACAATTGTGGCTCCACAAATCCTAAAGACAGCACAAAAACCTAATTCTAGTGAATGTTGAGATTGGTTTGTGGGATAAAGTTATGATTAGATAGTAGAAACAAAAAAAACTATATGTAAGAATTGGAAATATTTGCTTCATCATTAGGCTTTTCTATATCAAGGTAGGTTTTCCCAAAGGTATTTTGATAGGACAATAAAAGAGATAAAAATAACACAAGCAATTCATCAACAACTAGACCTACTATATGATAACCCCTTTGTTACATCAAAAATTGAATACCCTAACAATTTCACATTTTGTTTTAGGATTTCTTTAGTGACCATTCCCATATCATATTTAGGGATCATTTTAACCTCAACCTTGGTCATTTTTCCTTCACCACATTACCAAATTTTCTATTGCATTTTGGTTCTTCTTACTTGTTGGCATATAGTTGTCATTGATGTCAAAAGAGAAAATCATGCAAAGGAGATTGTTGGCATGATGACAAAGGATAAATGTGAGAGTAGTGGATCTGATGGAAAATTAGGCTATAGATTCGATATGGGTTTTTTGAGAGCATTCGAGTGATGTGCTTTGCAAATCCAACAGTTGATGAATACACCCAAGAATGAACTATTTTTGCTCTCGGGTGATATTAGGGTTTACAGATAAACCCTAATAGGTTTACAGTCATGGCGTCGTGAACATAAATTATATTTTTCGGTGACTTGGCATTGCAGGTTGTAGGTCACATAAGTAATAACTTGTGTCATTCATCCTATGGAGGTGACTAACCCCTCTGCTTAGCACTTTAAAGTTATACATTTCCATTAGTTTGGTGGGACACTAATGTATCAGTAGGAGTCAAGTTGGAGTCTCTTTGAAAGCCTGAAAACTATCTTATCGGCGAGACAATTCAATGTCGATAGGATTCAAGCAAAAGTCTCTTCGACGACCTGATGATCATTTCATCAATAAGACACTTGTGTATCGATACAAGTCTAGAAGGTCTCTCTTCAATGGAGCGATAAGGAGTAAGGAGAGATTTATCAGTGTGAGTGAATGTTTTTGGTGGGACCTTGTTCACAGTCCCTTCAATGGTTCGATAACTGTGGTGGGACCTAGAGCTATGGTAGGACCGTGAGATCATAGAAGTCTAGAACTTTAGAACCACAAATTGAGGGTTGTGAAGTTTTGGAAACCTCTAACTTACTGACCTAGCCATGATGATCGTTGATGAAGGTGGGACCCAATAGGCTGACGATGGAGTTTAGTAATGTCAAAGGTATATATGTGGTAGTTTCCCGCATATCCCACTAAGAATTCAATGGGGCCCGATCAAGAACCGTGGGGCTAGCAGTGAACAGTGAATATTGATCCTTGGAGATCGAATGGTGCTCGTTGTAGAGTCTTGGTAAGACTAGATAGTGGAAGGTGACAATGTAGACACGTGGACATATGATGACAACATGTGGACCCCAAATTGTAATGATGTATTTGGGATTGTTGTTTTCATCAGAGTTCCATTCTATCATTGGTAGGACTCTCAAGGAAGTCCCTTCAATGCAGCGATGGCAACCTTCATCAGTGAAACAAAGTGATATCACCAGGACTGTGGAGCTAGTCCCTACGATAAGGCGATGAGAGAATGGATGCCAACTGTGGGACCTGATAAGGTAAGGATGACGAACAGTCAGAGAGCGAATGAAAGGATGACATGTGGAGATGACCTTTCTAATGGACCCCGCATATGGAAAGCAATGTATGGAGGAGATCTACAATGCAAATTGTTTGGCAATTGATCCAACAGTCACCGTTAGTTAGTGGAGATCGATGATGGAGATTTGAAAACCGTTTATCAAACGGTTGGACCTTAAAGGTGTTGAGATGAATGGAGAATGCAGGTTCATGGCATGAAGAGAAGATCAACGACCCAAATTCAAAGATAAAGATTTACAATGGCCACGATTGTATGAATGAGGGTTTCGACTAGTAACCGACATAGAAGAAGAAATTAATTGTTCCAACTGCACCAAGTGACCAATGTAAATCAAGATTTCACCTTCAAGGAAGTGGAAAAGATTGCAAAGGTGGTCGAGATCAAATCAGATTGAATGGTCAAGTGAATGCATTGAATACATAATCAAATTTTAGGGTTTGACAGAGAGAACAAAGAAAAATTCTCTATATCATAATTAAAAGTTGTATGTCTCAATGCAGAGGTATGGTGATATCTGATAAACCTTAGCAGATGTCTTTATGATGAGTTGGATGATGGCGTGTAGCTTGATGTATAGGTAGCTTGTTGGTGAAGTTTTCAAGTGAAGGAAACCCTAGCAGAAGATTTGAGAAGATCTGGATGGTATAGAGAATCTCGAGGCAATGATTGCAGATTAGTTGAGAGAATAAAAAGAATATGATCATAGAAATTTCCATGGGTTGTATCTACACGAAGAAAAGAGGAGAGATAGCTACAAGTGCAAATAGTGAATGCACATATGTTTGACCTAGACACAACATAGATAATCATCTAGGTTTTGCATTCAGGGGTGTATTGTTGAGAGTGCATCTTCAACAACAGTAACTTGTAAGTTGTAGGGTGTGCAACAATTCATTGAATGTAATGGTGCATTTTTAGGTTGACTAGAACCAAATTGTATGCATATATGAACTTGTAATTCTATTGAGGTTGTAGCCTCATTGAACTAAGTTGTAGCTCAGACTAGGTGATTGTAGTCGAGCCTTAGAGTTGTAGCTCCTAAAATAGGGTGTTGTAGCATCCTTGAAGGTGTAGCTTCTAAATTAGGGATTTGAAGCTTCCTTGGGTTGTATCCCTAAACATTGTAATAGAGATTTCATTTGTGATGCTAGATTTGAGCAGTAGCCTCAAGCATTTTTTATCACCATGGCTTTTCCCATCTTGTGTTTTCCACATATATTTGGTGTTGTGGGCATGTGTGTGTTGATTGTCTATTTGCATGCTTATGTTTGCATCTTTAGTTTTCAATCTACACATTAAGATTTTAAGAAAGAAATTTGCACAAAGTATTTGAGCTAAGAAAGTAATTTGTATAAAGGTGTTTGAAGGCTAAAGTTTTAGTATCTATTGATTTAGCCCCCTCTCAGTAAATCATTACATGTTCTAACATTACTGACATAAAATGACATGTTAAATTTTGAATAATTTCTCTAGAATATGAGTGCAATATTCTTGAGCATTCAGATGATACTATAGTGTCCAATTAATTTCACACAATTTAATTGTTTCTTCTTTACCATTTACCTAACATAGACAAAAGATAATACAATTATTCTATAATGTGCAATTAAATAGTTAACCTAGCATAGGTAAAAGATAATACAATTAGTCTAAACAAAAAATATACAAAATAGCAATAGTAATTATGAGTCATCCTCTCCCATTTCCTACTGGTCGAGCATCTTTTCATTTACTTTGGAGTTTCCTTTGCCTTTTATTTTCTCTTTCTCTACCTCCTACTTCAAATTTTCATTTCATACATTAGTATTTTTTTATAAAAATCATTCAATTAAACATCCATGTTATCATAAAATAAGTCTTTGATAGATATCCCAACAATGAATATTAGTATACAATGGTATTCAAATTACCACGAATGCTGGATTTTCCAACCTAGTCATTGAAGGAGACTCTAGAAACACCATTCTTTTGTTGACTAGGATGACTAAACCCCGTTGGTCCCTCTGGGACCTTGTCCTATCAGCTTGCAATCTCATGATTACTCTTGGGAATAGCAGATCTACTCATGTGTATAGAAATGGAAACAATGTAGAGGATGCACTATCTAACCTTGGCGCTTTTACTCCAAATTTAGTTATTTGGGATAATATCTCTCATATCCATGGGCATGTGTGTGAGATAATTAATAATGATGTCAAAGTACTAAAAAAAGAGAGATTGAGCTAGATCTCTTGCCAACTCCCTTAGTCATTTGTCACGACTTACAATTATGGAAAATTACCCTCTATAAGCAGTCTTCTCATAAGCCTTTCTATTCTTGGCTTTAGTATTCTTCTCAAAATTTCTATAGAACTCTTTCTCTTGCTCTATTGTCTACAAATTTTTCCTTGGGAGCAAGCTGGTCTAGGATGAACCCGCCACTTGTGAGGTGTGGAAGCAAGATAGGGAGGTTTGGCCTATTATTCAACGAGGTAAATTGGCCTCATATGTGGATGGCATGAAGGGGCATCACCCCAAGTTGTCTATTGAGTTTGCTAACTCCTTGGAATGGCGACATTGTCACCATTGGTGGGTGCTCCTTCCTTGTGAAAATTGAGTTGATTACTGAGGTGATGGGGATTTCATTGGATGGTGCTTACATTCCTTGAAAGCCTAAGGGTCACTACCAAAAATATATGGAGAGGTTTATGAAAGAACTTGGTGAAAAGGTTGACAGATTCCAAAATAGTTTCAACAAGGCTAACCTTCCCGAGGTGTGGAGTAAAATTGCAGAAGTGATAATGAGGTATGTATCGTTAGAGGGTCCTTTCCATCAATTTCATGCCCATATCTTTCCCATGCTTAATTGTTTCTGCTATAATGTTAAAATGAACTTTGCTTTCTATATTTTTTCTTCTCTTGAACAATCCATTAAGAATGTCTAGGGTAAAAGTAAAAATATCCTCATTCACTAAGGCTTAATTTTCTACCTTTTCCATCAGCAAAACACTCTTTTACCCTCCCTGGTCACTATCAAGAGGAGCACTTTGGTTATCCACAATCCTTCCAACCCCCTAAGGGCCCCATTTCCAATTTTACCCTTGGTGAAACCCCTTCCACCACTTCCCATATCACTAGATCCTAGGGGAAAATTCCTGTTAATGAGGAAACCCCTCCTGACCCCATTAAAAGTGTATTTCCCTAAGACCACTATTATTTCTACCTTTGGATATGATAATTCATATAATTCCTAATGAAAAGTCAAGGAAACCTACCCTCGGCGATTCCCCCATGCGCTTCCCTAGTCATGATGAGGTGTCTTCAATGTCCCCAATACCCCTCCTATCATTAACCCTTCTAGTCCCCAAAAACCCCCAAAAATCTGCATTAATTTGGATGGCACTTCTATTGAACCCAATGTGGGTAACGATATTTGTGCCTCTTGTGATCCCCTTCAACATAAAATGAATGAAATTTTAGCAACTATCAACATCCAGAATGACATCCTAAAGTGGCTTCTGGGCCAACTCATTCTTGCAAAGGAAAAAATCTAGGTGCTGGAAAACAAGGTGCTTAATCAACTAGTTCAATGGCTGAGTGAGGTTGAAGATGATGGGTGTTGGGATATGCTTTCCTCCCTTTCCAAATCATTTGACAGATGAGCTAATTAGAACAAGGATATGGAAGATCTTAGAGCCCTTATGTGCACGAAGGAGGATAAAATGAAATTATAGGAGGAGATTACTACTATTCATAGCAATGAAGAAAAAATTATGCAATTTCTTTAAGAGGTTATTGATTATAGCAAGGATTTTGTGAAGAATACCACTACAACCATCTAGGTCTTTCAACAAGAGCTAAGGAATAGTCATGAAAAAAGAGTGGTTGAGGGTGGTCTTGATGATAGTCACGTGTAGAAAAAAGGGAAGGTGGTGGGTAGTTCAGTTCTAGACAGTACCGTGGAGACCCAGTCTATTCAAAGGGGACCCTTGTCGTTTGATGAGAAGCTCCAATTCCTAGCTAAGGAGTGATAGGAAATTAGTGGTCTCAAGATTCTGGGAGACCAGTAGCTCAGTTTCGGTCCCCTGTTAGTTTTGCTCTGTGTGCTATTTTTTTTTCTTAAGTTGGTTGGTTTGTCTAGCTATTTCTTTTTTTTTTTCTTTCTCAGTCTTTCACTTCTCATGATCCCCTCGTTTGGCCTCTATGGCCATTTTTTAATGGGTACGAGTCCTTCCCATTTTAATCTAATAAAAAAAATATATTAGAAGTGATCTCCATTGAACTCTATGCATCTAATTTTATAAAGCCAACATGATATTCTAGATTGCCAAAAACTCAAATAAAAAATAAAACTAATGAATTTTTCTTGAAAATAGAAATAAAGCCTTGTTCCCTCATGCAAGTCTAACATGGTGCACATTATTATAGTGACTCTTATTTTTTGTATCACTTCATTTAGTGTGACCAATAATCTCCACATGAAAATTATCCATATTTAAAATGATGGGTGTAGTTCATATCCCTCACAACTTCTCTTGCAATCATCTTGGAGATAATTTTTTTTGCAATGTGGCAATCAACACATACTCAGAGGTTCTTCATAGCTCTAATAGTTATTCTAAGGGCTGTGTCCCACAAACCAAAAATAATTTCTAAATTTTCACTATGGTGGCAAAGAAATGATTATTTTTCTTCCTTTTCCATATCACTAAGTAAATGTCTTGAATCTTAGAAACACCATATTTCCTTCATCTCCCAAATGATGTCTCAAAATTTACATATAGATCTATTATGTCAATGAATGTAATATATTTCCTACATAAAAGTAACATACCATTTTATGGCCTTCAAACCAACTACATTCAGGTTTTGTTTAATTCCTTTATCTTTCATCAATCTCCTTACCATTTGAACCTCGTGCCACTTTCCCACTTTTATATATACGTTTGATAGAATAACATAAATCAAAACATTTTTAGGATCTAAATTAAAAAGGAGTGCCAGATCATAAATTAAAGAGCTCTTAATTTTAATCAGGACATGTGACTATATTTAAATTTGCTATAGATGTGGGTATTTATAAATCTAATTTTACTCAAGATCTCAAGTTTAGATTCAACACTTCTTTGTTCCTAAAACTCCTAGTGGATGTGAGGATCCTTTTAATGTTAACATAACTGGAATTCTATTTTTTTATAGGGGCAACATTCAAACTCCCACTTAGAGGATAGGCTTAAGTGCATGTTTAACTCTAGTAGTAGTCAATTGATGACTTAGATTTCACTCAATATAATTTAATGAATAGGGATTTTTCTTGACTTAGGATTATTTCCTCTTAGGGAAATGTTTCCATTAGAGATTTACTCTAAGACATCCATAGTCAGCAATTTTCTTGAGGAATTGATGGTTAGTAGTTATTAAGACTTGGAAACAAAATTAGGCTTCAATATTACAAAGGAATCTAGTCTCAAAGGATAGGATTGATAGAGAAATTATCATGAAGGGACTCAAAGACTTATTATAATTAATTCAAGAAAAAATCTTCAATTCTTAAATTATTTAGACTTTAGATCATTGAATCTTGCAAAGAACCACAAGATAATGGATTCAGTCTAGGCTATTAGAATTTTCCTCAAAGAGTTATGATAATACTTCCTTTTATGATTTATCCATAGGGTTTATACAATTATCTCTTAACAAATCTCGATAATTTACAAGACTTGATTTATATCTAGGGTATATGCTCAATTGATGACATAAGAGAATTACTTACCAAATTTATGAATTACATAAATACTACACTTTAGCATCTAACCATCCATGACTCTAATTGTCTAGATCATTCCCTCTAGGTCAAGTACACTTAAGTAGCTAGGATCACTAACTAAAACATTATAGAATCATGTCAGTTGTCTTATAGATTAACCCAAATAATAATATCACACAAGCCTTGTACTAATTAACCTTCTAGGAAGCTCATACAAGCCTTAAGTAATCTATATCACACAATAGAATCATAGTATTAAAAAACTAACTCTATCTTTGAGGCGATGGGTCAAATTTTACACGGATAGTTTACACAAAGTATTATAATCTTTAACTATTAACATATCCTTTATAATTCTCTAGACATTACAACTTAATGCCTTAAGAAAAAATTAATAACAAGTCTCTTGATTCTTAACCAATAATTTGATGATTGTCAATTGTCACCCAACAATCCTTAATGCTTCCTACTACACATCTTTGATGGAGTCCTTAAGAAAATCTACCCCTTTCTCCTATAAACATATTGGGTAAACACATATCACAAAGTTCATTACAATAGTCAAATATAATTGTAGTTAGATTCATGAATTTAGAGATAATATGCATTCATCTTTATTGTAAAAAAATTTATTCATTGATTCATATAATGTAGGAACATGCGTTACCAATTTATTATTAGAGTGTAGAGTATTTTTCTTGGGTGGTAACCCGAGTATAATGCCTACTTTTCCTCCTATGCACCATTACAATGACATGTTCAACTTCATAAGGATTTTACTGAGGTGTGTGGCCTTTTAGTGGTCTTCAACCCATTTGATCAAGGTATAGTGATTCTAGAATCTAAGCAATTTTGTAGCTAATTTCTAGAACCAATCCAAGAGAACCATGGAATCCACCACTTAACTAATCTAGGAAATTTATGACATCCACCCATTAGCCAATTTAGGAAAATTATGACATCCACCCATTAGCCAATCTAGAACTCAATATCACTAGGTTGACCAATTGACATATGCACAAGCATGCATACATATAGACACAAACATGTCTCTAAACATTTGAGTCACAATTACATTCAACATAATTTGGGGGGTTACAACCACTCCAATGGGCCCTAACACATATTAACAAGGAAATACCTTGATCACAATGTAACATCTTGCTATACCAAATCAACACTATCCAACCTTAAACAAACATAGCAATCATCCTAAGAACACCTTGATAATCAAAGCAACACCTAACTATGGAAAGACATGCTATTCAACTTGTAATAGAGATATAAAATATCCCAGATTCTCTACTAGGATGACCATTATTTGGATTTTTGATTCACCAAAATGACCACTATGTTACTTTATGCATGAATGACCATGGAGCTATTGTCTCTGTAAATTGGTGACTATACAACTCCATTGAGGCCTAAAGGATGATCAACAATTTAGTCCACAAAGTCTTCCTTGTGGCTATATCAAATGCATATTGTACTACAATAGATCAAACTCATACATAATGATCCCAACATTGACATGAAACCCATGAATTCACAAACATAGAATGACATTCACACAACCACATTGAGAACTCTAGCTTGAACATATATCGTCACAATTTAATAACATCACTAATCACATACACATAATGCACATCCATAATATATTATTTCACCAATTTCAACCTAAACATATACCTCATCTAAACCTTCCTCAACTCACCTGATCTCATATACTCTTCACTAATTTGTATGATGAATTGTAATCTCATATACTCATTGCTAATTTGTATGATATACTCTTCGCTAATTTGTATGAAGAATTGTAATCTCATATACTCATTGTTAATTTGTATGATGAATTATAACTACAGTTATGGTATCAAAATTACTCCAAAAGTTGAATATATAGGTTTTATGAATATATAGCTACATTTTGCATACACGTCTACCAGAGCAGTTCCAAAGCTCCCATTCGGTACAAGTTGGGAGGATACTGGCAAAGGTTGTAGAATTCGGCTTTACACCAGCCAATCGCATTTGGTTGAAAGCTTCTAAAGCCTTTTCAACAAATGCATTTTATTAATATCCTGCAACCAGGGCGTTCCATGAGAACAACATTTCTTTGAGGCATTCTGTCAAACAGTTCTCGTGCCTTGTCTATGCTTCAGCATTTTCGCATACATGTCTAGCAGGGCAGTTGCAACAACAACATCTGACAGAATTCCTCTATTCATTTTCCTGGGATGAATGTCCATGCCATGTTCCAAAGCTCCCATTTTGGCAGACGCTGGAGGAATACTGGCAAAGGTTGCGAGGCCTGGCTTTACGGCTGCCAATTGCATTTAGTTAAAGGTTTCTAAATCCTTTTCAGTGAACGCA
Organism: Sequoia sempervirens; assembly: GCA_007258455.2. Taxonomy (NCBI): domain Eukaryota; kingdom Viridiplantae; phylum Streptophyta; class Pinopsida; order Cupressales; family Cupressaceae; genus Sequoia; species Sequoia sempervirens. The sequence goes on from VDFB02353493.1 coordinate 396,460,873, forward strand.
TTTTGTGTATATCCTGCAATCATAGCATTCAATGAAACCGCTTTATTTGAGGCATCCGCTCAAACAGTTCACGTGTCGTGTCTGTGCTTCCGCATTTTGCATACATGTCTACCAGAGGATTTCGAACTGTAATATCTGATAATAATGCCTCTTTAGTTTGATGGATGTCCACACTCTGTTCCAGAGCTCCCATCTTGGCACAGGCCAGGAGTACACCAAATCTGCTTCAGTTTCTGCGACATGCTCTGCAGAGAAATCTTGCACTAGAAATCCTCCTGTTGCTGCTTCTGCTTGAGCGGGAGGGGCAGATTCGAAATTTAAATTCAAACTTAACCCGTCGCTTTCATTATCAACGAGTGTGACAGCATTGGGCGGAAGTTGCAGTGACCGTGACTGTCAGAGAGTCAGAGGAGTGCAGTGGAAAAGAAAACGGGGAACGGAAGATGAAAATAAATCAAAGAATCCGACCGAACGGTGAAAGAGTGGGACCCAGAGCCACGTAGGAAGTCAAACCTTAGTGTGTGATCTTTAAGCCGGGGCGAAAATTACAAGTGGATTTGCACAATCGCCCTTCTGCTCAAATACGACAACCGAAATTTGATCCTCTCAAACTGGAAAACAATATCTCTCTCCATCCATTATTGCCATTTAAAGTCTTTGTCCGGTTTACTACTTTTCTACACGAATAAATCAAGCCGATTTGGAATCATCTAGAGTTACACGTGTTTATAATGTTCTGGAAAAGCAATAGTGTGGAGATGGGGAACTTTTAGTCATTCGATGGATTGATGAAGAGGGAATTTAGACATTCAATTGGAAGTTGGATTTGTCTTCATGTTTGGGGAGCTTGATGAAGGAATCGAGCTTTCGAACGAGACGCTTTAGGAACTCCCAAATGGAGTCGGTTCTCCTTTTCATGCTCGTAGGGTAGTGTAGAAGTGTCCTAAAGTTTCTATACGGAAAGGATTCAATATATGTATAGTTAGATGTTCTGATAAACTATATCAAGGAAACAAACAATCATAAAGTGATATATAAGGTGATTGGTAATAGGTGTTTTTTTCATATATTTTTTTCTAATTTGTTTGGAGTTTGGAGTTTGTTGAACAATTCAACAACAATGTAGTTCAGTAGATTACATTGTTGATACTTAAAATTTCAATCAATACCTTTAACCTCTTAACTTGAATACATAAATATGCTAATTTTTTTGTGAAAATATTACGTACCATTTAGAAACTTGGCATACATGAAATTGGGAACTAGATCCTCTCTACTAGTATTGATTAGAGGACTTAGTTCTAGTTCTTGAATAGGTAGGACCATTCTTCTTTTACTCACCCTTATGTTTATTTGTTATTATTTGGATAGAACTGTTACTATATGAGGTAGCCATAAATTTTGTAAGCTACATGTAAGTTTTATCTTTATATTTTGTTTCTATTTTAATTTGCGTATGAAATACTACGAAGGTGCTTATTAAAGAAAAAAAATGGTACAAAAATAAAAATTTCAAACATTCATGAGTTTTTGTAGGATCATGGGGGGCCAAACAATTGTGATGCAACAAAAGAAATGTGACATGGGGAAGTGAAAAGCACAGAATTCACATTTAACTTTTTGGTTGCATTGCTAAAAGTACATTTTGTTAAGGTAAAGACCAAAGAAAAACAAATATCCTCTAACCACTTCTCCTTATATTTACATCAAGATTTTCTCAAGCTCTTTGTTATCCTATGACTCAATTTCAAATAGCGATATCAATTCAACTAAACTCTTTTCTCTAACTTGATCTACCACTTGTTGATCTCTAAAATTAATACCGACTTTCAACTCTAGCTTGGAAATTTCTAAGTTCAAACTCTAAATTGGCTTGCTTGTCCATTTTACACTTTCCTTAAGCATGTCCAATAGATCTTCTCAAAGTGAAGATTTTCTTGTTCCTTTTGTCATGTTGTCTTATATGATCTTTTTGCCATCTTCAATCTTTCATTGAAAGGTTTCTTCATTAAAAATAGATCCCACTATGAACATAGTTGAAATTAATTAAATAGATAATTATTTCTTTTTAAAAAATATTGAATCATTTTATTTAATCATTTGTATTCTCATCTCAAAATTGTTGTTAAAAAGTATACTCTATCTTTTTCTAAATATATGCAACGTTAGCTTTACTATAAGATACTATTAAGACTAGCCAATAGCTCAAAGAACGGATGAAACAACGTATTAATTTTACTACCATTAAAACCTCATCTATAATTGCTAATTTTTCCACACTGCACACTACACGATCTAGAGCAGCGTATAATGACAATGCAAATAACTATACAAAAGAAAACCATTGAAATGGATGTCGACTACCCTGCACCTTTAAAACTTGAGACCGTGTAACGACTGTGTGAGCCTTCTTGATGTTTCTCGCATGATGAAAAATGCCATAATTCCAATCTCTTACGTCACTTGGCACTTTACCCTTTTTATGCCATATGTATCTTTTTTGACAATTTATCGGTAAAACTGGAATCCAACAAATTAGATTTCTATAAAAAAATTAGTGTTCCAATTCTATGGAAAGTTATTGTTGGTGGAGCAATTAGGAAATTGCCCATGTTTGCTCCACTTTGAAAGTTCTCAATGAATATTTTGGTGTTGGGTAGGTGAGCATGACTGGTATGATAAGACAGTATTACGTCGCCTTCCAAACGATCAGAAGCCTATCTCACATGGCATCCTGAAAAATGAACACTCCATGGGTGAAGGAAAAATCATATCTTTCCTCGTGTCAAAATAGCATATTGTAATTTCTTGGGCAGGTCAATGAAACTTACAACTGGATTTCCACAAGCTCAAATAAGACAGTCGAAAATTGAACCGTTCAAAATGAAAGTAAACACTCTCTCTCTCCATCGACCCATTTAAAGTCTTTTGTGCGGTTTACTGCTTGTCTATTCAAATAATGAAGCCCATTTCGATCGTATATTGATCGTCCAGATTAAACTCTAAATGTACTTTATGTTATCCAGAAAAGCAATGAGGAGATCGAGGACTTTTAAATGCTCAATGGATTGACGAAGACGACATTCAGACATTCAATTTTTCAATCGGATCCCTTTGTGCGTCTTCATTAGAGGGATTGATGAGTTTTTTAGTTTTCTATTCATATGGAGGTAATTATTAATAGTTGAATTAGTATGTTTTTTATTTATTTCGAGAGAATTATTTAATGTATATATTGATAAATGGTATAATTTGTTTTATTTATGTAATTATTATCTATTTTTGTTTAACATATTATATGCCTTGTTTCTTATTAATTAATCAAATAATTATTTCTCTATAAAAAATATTACATTATTGTTTTTAATCATTCATAATCATTTATTAAAATAGTAGTGAAAAAAATATTACATAATATCGGTTTTTAAGTGTAACTCAATCCCAACAACTTTAGTATAAAATAGGTTATTGTAGGCGAAGTAGTTAGAAAATTGCGTCATTTAATGCTATGAGGTTTCTACAATTCATAATGTTTTCAATTTTGTTGTTTCTGGATTTTAATTGTGTGCAAATTTTTACATCAACAATTCAGATCATGAGGACAACATTTCAGAATGTGATCCGAAACGTTAATGTAAAAACTTAACACAATCAAAATCCAAAAATAACAAAATTAAATTTGCTTCATGTTTACTGTTCCACTCTGAAATTTCTCATTGAATAGTATGAGCACAATGGGCATACGAGCATAACAGGTATGTTAAGACAGTATTGATGCCGCCTCCGAACGGATTAGTAGCCAATCTCATGTGGCATCCTTTCAAAGAACATTCCATGTGTGCAGGAAAAATTATACTTTCCCTACTCTCAAACTAGTATGTCATAATTTCTTTGGTCCGCGAACGAATCAACATGAAAATTACAAGTGGATTTGCACAATCGCTCTTCTGCTCAAATACTACAACCGAAATTTGATCCTCTCAAACTGGAAAACATTTTCTCTCCCCATCCATTATTGCCATTTAAAGTCTTTGTGCGTTTACTACTTTTCTACACTAATAAATCAAGCCGATTTGGAATCATATAGAGTTGTACGTGTTTATAATATTCCAGAAAAGCAATAGTGTGGAGATGGAGAACTTTTAGGCATTCGATGGATTGAATAGACATTCAATTGCAAGTTGGATTTGTCTTCATGTTTGGGGAGCTTGATGAAACAAGGAACTCCCAAACGGAGTTGATTCTCCTTTTCATGCTTGTAGGGTAGTGTAGAAGTGTTCTAAAGTTTCTATACAGAAAGGATTCAATATATGTATGTTAATATGTTTTGTTAAGTTATAGCAAGGAAACAATCAATCATATGGTGACACATAAGATGAAATATTTTTTGAAAAATTTAATTCATGTTTTCAAATTGACAATTCTCCTTTCTTAAATACAGACATAGATTTTTCTCCTCTTTTATTTGGTTGAATAGATTGATTTAGAGGATGATGAACTTTTGTACATCTCCCTTCAAACTAGTTCTTCCTACCTCTTCAAGAAAAGCATGTGTACTTTCAATAACTTATAAGATTTGTGTGTCTTTCTAGATCTCCTAAGATCACATCAAAGCTTGGTTTAACAAACACCTTCATAGATAAGCATTCATACATCATGTTTTGTATCTTGTTTTTCATGAATTGAGTATTTATATTGCTGGTTTGGGAAAATCTTTATATCTTCTTGATAGAATGATACTACTCTCCTCTGACCACTTCTTCTTATATCTACATCAAGATTTTTCTCAAGCTCTTTGTTATTCTATGGCTCAATTTTAAATAGAGATACCAATTCAACAACACTCTTTTCTCTAACTTGATCTACCACTTGTTGATCTCCAAAGTTAATGCTAACTCTCAACTCTAGCTTGGAAACTTCTAAGTTCAAACTCTGAGTTGGCTTGCTTGTTCATTTTGTACTTTCCTTAAGCATGTCAAATAGATCTTCTCAAAATGAAAATTTTCTTGTTCCTTTTGGCATGCTGTCTTATATGATCTCACTCTCATCTTTGATCTCTTACTTCACTTAAAAGTTTGTTTATTGAGAATAGACCCCACTATGAACATTAATTAAATAGATAGTTTTTTCTTTTTGAAAAAATATTGTATCATTTTATTTAATCACTTATATTCTCATCTCAAAATTGTTGTTTAAAAATTTACAAGTTAATATAAGATACTATTAAGACTAGCCAATAATTCAAAGAATGGATGAAACATTATATTTTTTTTTTATATTTTTTTAATTTTTAACCAATAACAATGTATTAATTCCACTACCATTAAAACCTCATCTATAATTGCTAATTGTTCCATATTGCACACTACATGAACTAGTCAAGATTTGTCATGTAGAATGCACTATATACCGACAATGCAAATAACCTATGTTACACGAGGACGCATGCCCTACCCCAAAACCCACTATCCCTGGCCCCTGTAGTCCCTGGGATGAGGGGATACAAAGCGGACGTCCCCAAGCCATCCCCAAAACAGCCCAACTAGTAGGAAATGGGAGGAAATGTCCCCTGCCCTTTGGGGACGTTTCCCTATCCCTAGTACGGATGGGGGACATTGGAAACGTCCCTCGACGTACCGAGAACAGCTAGTCGTCCCCCACGGACAAGGAGCTTCCTGGATTAAAAAAACATTTAAAGTTTTGATTTTTTAAATATTTCGTCCCCCTTTCTAAGGTGATTTTTGAGTTTGGGTTGTTTGACATTTTGTCAAACACCTGACATGCAAAGTGACTGAGTTCTGATTTCTGAATGTTTATGCTTGTGTTCGATTGAATTTTAATGCCTAATTTGCATAAAACATAGAAATGATAACTCCTATCATAACATCAACAAATATGAAACATTCAACCTCAAATCTGATTTTATTTGCACTATATCAAGTCTGAATACATTGCATTACAGGTCTGATATAAGTCTGTAATGGTACAGAGCATGACTTTATTAAAATAGTATTTACGTGTTTCAAAGAAATACAAACATGGCATGGCCTGAAAGAAGAAGGCACACTCCATGGGTAAAGGAAAAATCATATCTTCCTCGTGTCAAAATAGCGTATTGTAATATCTTCGGCAGCTCAATGAAACTTCCAAGTGGATTTCCACAAGCTCAAATAAGACAGCCGAAAATTGAACCGTTCAAAATGAAATTAAACACTTTCTCTCTCCATCTACTCATTTAAAGTCTTTTGTGCGGTTTACTGCTTGTCTATTCGAATAATGAAGCCCATTTCGATCGTATATTGACCGTCCAGATTAAACTCTAAATGTACTTATTGTCTTCTAGAGAAGCAATGAGGAGATCGAGGACTTTTAAATGCTCAATGGATTGATGAAGACGGCATTCAGACATTGAATTTTTCAATCGGATCCCTTTGTGTGTGTCTTCATTAGAGGGATTGATAAGGAGTCAAGTTTTTAAGTTTTCTATTCATATGGAGGTAATTAGTAATAGTTTAATTAGTATATTTTTAATTTATTTTGAGGGAATTATTTAATGTATATATTGATAAATTGTATAATTTGTTTTATTTACGTAACTATTATATTTTTATTTAATATATTATGTGTCTTGTTTCTTATGAATTGAGTATAAATATTTTATTTCTTGACTTTTTTGCAATTTTTTGATATAATGGCATTAACTCTCCTCTATTACTTCATTTATATCAACGTTTTCCCAAGGTCATTGTTGTCTTATGCATCAATGTCAAATATAACTATTTATTCAGCGATACCTTCTGCTCCAAATTAAGGTCAAACTTGTGGAACTCAAATGTTAATGTCAATTCTCAAACTCTAATTTGAAAATTTTTACAGTTTAAACTCTTAATTGATTTACTTGACATTTTACAATTTTTTTAAGCATGTCAAGTATATTTTCTCACAATGAAGATTTTCTTGCTCCCTTAAATATGTTGTCTTAAACAATCTTCATACTATCTTATATAATCTCGTTACCATTTTTAATCTCTCTTGCTCTATTAAAAATTGAACACACTAAACATAATTTGAATTTATTAATTAAATAATTATTTCTTTGAAAAGAATATAACACTATTATTTTTAATCATTCATAGTCTTTTATTAAAATTGTAGTGAAAAAAACATTACTTAACATCCGTTTCTAAGTAAACTCTATACCAACAACTTTAGTATAAAATATCTTGTAAGACCAACCAACAGCTTAAAAGCTATTTAAGGTTATTGTAGGCAAAGCAGTTAGGAAATTGCTTTGTTTAATATCAAGAGGTTTCCACAATCCATAATACTTTTAATTTTTCTGTTTCTGAATTTTGATTGTGTGCAAGTTTTTGTGTTTACGTTTCCCACCATAAGGATGATAGAACTCTTTATCATTTTGATGATAGATCACGAAATGTGAGAACTCTCTATCATTCTCATTCTAATGATAGATCACGAAATGTGAGTACTCTCTATCATTCTAATGATAGATCACAGAATGTGATCCGAAACGTTAATGAAAAAACTTGCACACAATCAAAATTCAGAAACAGTAAAATTGAAATTACTTTACGTTTGCTTCCCACTCCTTTGAAAATTCTCATTGAATAGTATAAGCACAATGGGCATAGTATTGATGTCGCCTCGAAAGGATTACTAGCCATTCTCATGTTGCATCCTTTAAAAAAACACTTCATGCGTACAGGAAAAGTTATACTTTCCCCACTCTCAAACTAGTATGTAATAATTTCTATGGTCCACGACTGAATCAACATGAACATTACAAGTGGATTTGCACAATCGTTCTTCTGCTCAAATACGACAACCGAAATTTGATCCTCTCAAACTGGAAAACATTTTCTCTCTCCATCCATTATTGCCATTTAAAGTCTTTGCGCGGTTTACTACTTTTCTATATGAATAAATCAAGCCGATTTGGAATTATCTAGAGATACACGTGTTTATAATGTTCAGGAAAACAATAGTGTGGAGATGGAGAACTTTCAGGCACTCGATGGATTGATGGAGGGAATTTAGATATTCAATTGCAAGTTGGATTGATGGAGTGGAAAGATTACAATGTTCTCCTGTTCATGCTTGTAGCGTAGTCTGTAGGAAAGGATTCAATATATGTATATTTATATGTTTTGATAAGTTATGTTAAGGAAACAATCAGTCACGGTGATTGGTAATAGATGTATTTGTGTCTATATTTTTGCCTAATTTATTTGGAGTATTTTTGCACAATTCAATGATAATGTAGTTGATTAAGTTATATTGTTGATACCTAGAATCTCAATCAATACTTTTAAGCTCTTAACTTAGATATATATATATACTATTTTTTTTGAAAATATTATGTACTATAATTAGGAGTTTGATGTGCATGAAGTTAGGCTATTTGGGAATTAGGTCCTCTCTATTAGTATTCATTAGAGGAATTTAGTTGTAGTTCTTGAATACATAGGACCATTATTTTTCTACCCACCCTTATGTTTATGTGTTATTATTTGGATAGAATTGGTGTTTTATGAGGTAGTCATAAATTTTGTAAGCTACATGTAAGTTTTATCTTTATATTTTGTTTTTACTTTAATTTACATGTGAAATACTATGAGGATGCATATTAAAGCAAGAAGAAAAATGGTACAAAAAAAAAATTGAAAGATTCATAAAAGGATATAGATAATTATGACACTCATTGTATGTTGTCCTCACATTGAGAATTTCATTTTAACTCTTGTATACACAAAAGAAAAAGACGGTGTTGCATCACTAATTATAGTGTCATGAATCAATCAAGTCCACTCCTTGCAACCAAGGAAATAGTCACTTGCTACATATTAGCTCACTATCATAAAGGCCTAGACATTGTTGCAAGTAATTTTTTTGCTATGTAGGCCAGCCTCATCAATTGCTTTAAGTCAATCTAATTGAACTACACATATAACCCTATAGTTGTAGATAAATAACACACACACATACACACACACACACAAATATATACTTTTCCAATGCACCAAACAAAGGAGCATCAATCAACATCAGCAAGAAAATAAGTATTTATGTTCAAGGAATGAGCCTCAAAAGACACAAATGAAGATATACCATATGGAGACAATAGTGATTTAAGTTTTATCTTTATATTTTATTTTTTATTTTTACTAAAAGTAGGTTATCAACACAAAAATATTAAGTTGATTACCATGTCAAGAAAAAAAGTAAAACTTATAAAAAACATAGAAAAAAATATGATGTACTAGATGAAAGAATCTATATCAAGATCCAGTATATATTTTTTTCTATTTTAGATAAATAATTAATATAAAAATTGACATCAAATGGAAATAACTATGTTCTAATACACATATTTTAATATGTATTTAAAAAATTATATTTATCAAAACTAGAAAAAAAATATATATATGCACTAAAGTTTCAAGTTATAAATACACACAAAAAGTTTGAGGAAAAAAAATAAAATTTACTATATAAAGATTGACATCTCATGTAACTTCATTTTTAAACATTTTATCACTGGCTAAATTATAATATTGATTTATAAAAACTATATTCAAGTATTTTTAATTTAAAAACAAACAAACAAACAAAAATACTAGCAAATAAACATTTTATTAGTTTACATCATTTCAAAATTCAAGAAATATATGCCACGTTTTAATTGTTCAAGTTTAAAAGCTAGATAAATGTTGGTTGTTTCCTTCATAAAAATGTGACACAACTTTGTAATTTTACCTACTAAAATATTTATGGATATAAATGGCTCACATCTAAGTAATCCATGTGCAACTTGTAAGTATAGGTAACCTTAAAACCTATTGAACTTTATGATTTGAGAACATAATCTATAAATTTAACATCTCATTAGTAATCATGCTAAATAGGGATAACTAGTGATAAACATGTAAGTTTTATTAATAATCAAACACTGAATCACCTCTAGATTTAATTTTCTATAAGCTCACAAAGTATCAAAGCTAATGGAACAAACAAATATCTAAAATACATGACTCTAAGTGATAAAATCACATATCAGCATCTCCAATCCTTTAATACATTGTGAATTTCTCTAAAAACTCTCTCCATCACCTCTAAGAAGTATAAAATTATGTTGGACTAACTGCCACACCTCTCGGCATATGATCTTGTGGACTAACCGCTACTCTAGGTCTAGGTGAAGGTGTTGGATTGGAACTTCAATAACACTTACAAGTTTTGGTGTAACAGAAAACTACATATGGTATCAAAGCCTCAACCCAGGTTCGATTCCCCTGAGTTGCGTCAGAAGGGGGGTGTTGAACTAATTGCCACACCTCTAGGCATATGATATCGTGGACTAACCGCCACTCTGGGTCTAGGTGAAGGTGTTGTTTTGGAAGTTCACTAACAATTGCAAGTTTTGGTGTAATGGAAAACAACAAATTAGACACCATACATGCATGACATGACTTCTCAAATTAGTGAGAGAAAATCTAATTTCCAACTATTATTTTCTATATAAAAAATAAAAAATATAGAAAAATAACTAATACCACAACATAGTAGATAGAAAGAGATTTGTGTTAATTATAATAACATAAAAATATGATTCCTTAGGTGAAACTTATTCCACTCAAAAAAATCTCCTCGTTTAGGTATTCAAAAGAAAAGGTAGTGGTTGGTAGTTTCTCATTGGTAGTGTTGATAGTGGTGGTGGTAGCCCAATGGAACGAAGAGGTGGTGGTCTTTCCATAGTAACTAGATTGTGTTAGTAGTTTAGTCAATGACTCAATAGCTAGTGACTGGAGTGACCTTCAAGGTCTTAGCCCCCATTGTTGATTGTGACTAACATCTAGGGAGTTAGTGACTGTCTAGTAGGCATTGTTAGTCCCCCAAATTTTATTATATGGAACCCCACATGACCAAGAATGTATTCCTCTACTTATCCTATACAATATAGTGGCCCTACAAAACCCTAAACAAATATTAACATGCCATGTACAACTAGTGTCCAATAATTTCTTTTAGCTATAAAACTTCACACCTAATGTTTAAATAAGAAAATTATCAAATAATGTGCTAAAATAAAAATTACCATACCATTGACTTACACCAACACTACCCTACTATACAAATTCTTTATTACATTATAGATTGGGTAGTCAAATATTCCTACATGACTCTAAAAATAGGAAAAAAAATTCTATACTCAAAATATATTTAGTTATGTATGGATCTATGAGGTTTTGGGCCTTCTAGAATCAATGGTAAGGTCTATTTTTATCCTATAAGTCTCCAATGAAATATTTCCCCCAAAAATTTCACAAAAAGAGTCTAAAAATAGAATCTAAATTCCAAATTATTATCAAACCAAATATCTACAACAACCCAGGTTTACAAGAATACCTCTAACCTTGAGACTGTATTCATTGTTTTCTTGTATGGCCATAGATTAAACTATGCACAAGATCAACTTTTACACTCCATGCGAACAAAAAAATGACAATAATTTAACTACATATCCCAATCCATTCTTCCTCTCCTCACATATGTGACTTACAAAAGATTCTCAATCAACCTTGACCTATAAACCAAAGGGTATGACAAGTAGCCTCAAAAACTACACACGTGCTTTATTTTATAGAAAAAAATCTTCCACAAAACTAAGAAGTTGTATTACATAAACCATGTGCCTCTAAATCCATGAACCTACAAGACCATGTTCCCTTCATTTAATTTTTAATACTCATTTTTTCTAATATTAAATATTTTCCTAATATACAACTTAGATTAAATATTTATCCCAATGTTAAATACAACATACAAGTGTCTCCAACAATGTCTATCCCAAGTGATGCACACATCCTTAGATTCCCTAGGTGCACCACAAATAAATATTATTTTTACATTACAAGTATTATGCAAGGTGAACAATGCACCTTATCCAAACAACAGATAAATAAAAATATTTAGGCCAATCATACAACAAATGCTTAACACTATTACATAAATTAAATCTTAGTGTCATATCAAAAAGTGATTTGGAAAGAAAACTAAGTGGAATTGGTTATATTGTCATGAATGAATAATTTTCTTTTTTTTTAAATCTTGGTTAAGTTTTCTTTTTGTAATGATGTGGCAGTAACAACTATTAGACATCATTTTTCTTTAAAAGATTCATTATGTTTCCTTCTCGGAAGCTAATTTGATCTCTTCATAAGTTGTGCTTTATTTCTTTCCTTAGTCATTGGCATCTAGTACATTTAATCATTTTCTTTGGAAAAAATATTAATTCTCTTGGAAATTGTTGATCAAATTCTTTTCATCCTAATAACTTATCATATTCATTTGGGTGGCACATTCTTTTTTTTGTTAATTTTCATGAATAAAATAGAAGAGTGGAACTATTTAACTTCCTAATGTAAGTACTAGTGACTTTCAACTTTCCTAGTTTGGTCTATGTTAATCTCTTAATGGGCAATAATTTCTTTGTTGTTGTGGTGACATGTATTCATGGTCTTTAATGTGGGAAACATACGTGTTTTGGGAGAAGCAACCCTTCTATAGTTATAGGGTAGCATGGTTTCTTTTATGAGGAGTAGATCAAAGGAAAGGAATTGCTAATCCTATAAGTAAAATGATTGGTTTGTATAGAGGAGGATATGAGGGAAAAAATAGGGCATGTCAGCTTTGAAAATAAGTATAAAAGCATCTTAGAGGTTTTCCTAGGTAGAAGAAAGAGAAAACCAAATAACCTTTTTTGAAGTAGCATAAAGGTAAATAAAGGTTAGAGAGTTTATCCTTAATGACAAACTGTCACAACCCTACTTGTGAACCAACCCTAATTTTGTATTGACATGTTGATATAGATGTTTAACCGAATTTCGAACTAGGCCCTAATTTTGTATTGCCATGTTGTTATGGATATTCATCTAAATGTGAATCTTAACTATCATAATGGTTAGCCCTATATTTTTATATAGTTGTCTTGTATATGGTTTCATCTGGATATAAGAACAAGTGTTTTAGTTAGCGTTAAGGGTAATCATGTTGATAATACAATGAATGTGGTTGAATATATAGTGTTTCTGAATGTGTTCTCTATGTTTTCATGTATCGCTATATGACTGAAATTTTATATGGAAATGCTAATTTTATTGCTAAGCCTAGATCTCATTATTGTAATAGACAAATATTTTTCCTATTTTGGACTGTCACAAGGCAGTCACGCACTCTCATTGAAGAGAGAGAGACTATCATCGAGAAGGGGAGTATAGCCTTCCGAGGGAAATTTGTGTGAGAGTAGTAGACACAAGAATATAGCATTTTTTTTTCCAGGTTGCATATTGCATTAGAAGGGTATAATTTAATATTTTAATTATTTAATTATTAACTCAATGATTTAAGTATATTCAATGGATTATAATACAAAAAAATATATATAGAAAACAATTGATATATATATTTATTCATTTATTTAAAAATAAAAAGAACAAGAAAATTAAATAATATAATTAAGAAGTGAAATATACTAATTCCATACATATCAATATTTTTCTTAATTAAAATTTTTAATATTATAAAGTGGTGGGACCCAAGCTGAGGTGGGACCCAAACTAAAAAAAGACAAAATTTTTTATTAAACAAGGCTACCTTAATAAGGTATGCCAGTTTCATATTTTCCCTTAAAAGCTAAAGGAGTAAGAATAAGAGGCCATCAAAACAAGTGTGAATAGCCAGCTATCAGCAAAAGATAAAGGGTCTAAAAAAATAAAGTAACAACTAGGACTTGGGAAAAAACCCCTTCTCCCACGTAGCAAGGAGGGAAAAATAGATGATAATAAAACAAGGAAAAGGGGAACTATTGGGCTTTTGGTTTTGGTTGGAGAAAAGGAGAACAAATTCAAAGAGGAGGAAGGGTTGTGTGGAAGCAAGAAGTAGGAAACCTCTGCTCATTTTTTGTTATAGCTATGTGTATGAGATTCCAATTTAGTCCTTCAAAACTTATTTGGGTAAAAGATGTTCTCTTTGAAGGATGTTCAAAAAGTGACTAATGGAAATGGAAACTTAGTTGCAAATGGAATTAATAATAAACTCTAATGCATTTTTTTTAACTCCACAATGTTGAAAAATCTCTCAACTCCTTTCATACAACTATTGTATGTTGAATGCATAGTTGTTAAACAATCAACAATTATTTTTTGATTAAAATTTTAGTATTGTATACCATTACCTTACTGATTACAACAATCTACAGCAAACTGTCTATTATGGAATTCTTAGGGCTATTGAAATTGTGTGGCCAATGAATAAAATAAGGATCTCATCTAAACTATGGTTTCTAATGAAATTTTAGGAAAGCAACATTTTTAGACAAAACAATATGAGAGATGTGGGTTATGAGCCTGCATATGACTGTTGTATCTTTTTACATCAGCCATGGGAATACTAGTGAAATCATGAGTTTTTCCATGACTATTGTAGAAATCTACAACAGGCATAGGGAAGCTCATAACAGCATATTGACTATGTAAACAAAAAACTAAAACTCAATAATATGGGGATCTTTAAGAGCATTATGATGATATAGTTATGAGGTGCATTTCTAGCATTATGACCTTAATATGTGCATTCATCAGCAGCTTTTATCTTAAGATCTTTGCATTTATGACTAACAATCTAATGCAAGTCTTGGATTACTTTGTAACCTTGAATAGAGTAAATAAAGTTCAGTCAAAATAGTTGTTGTTGGTTCACTGTAATGTACAATAAGGAATAATATCCTATGAGTATAACTTACCATTTGGTTAATGGAAGTGCCAATATTACTGAACATGGTAAATTGTTGAATAATTGACTACAGTCTAAGAATTTAAAGTAATCATGTAATATGAGAATCTTTAGTTTGTAGTTCAAGACTAAGTAAACCAGAAGTACATACATAAAAATTATTACTTAGCATTTGTAAAGAGGATCCAAGTCACTACTGGGATAGACTCGAGGGATCAAATAATGATTCAATGCTTTGGCCAAAGCTTTTAATTCAAATAAGAGAAGATTATTGAATTAAATTGATTCACTTCATGTGTAAGGGACATATGCTAGATATTTTTTCTTGGGAAATAACAAGTTGCATATGTTAGATAATCCATAGCTGCACAGATTTCACACATGTTGGCCACTAATTTCTAGAATCTTTGTGATGGGTTAGGCTCCCTTCGAGGGGTAGCACAGGGAATCCTATGGCTTAGTGGTAGGGCAGAAATTGCCCCAATGAAGCTCTCTCTTGCTTTACTCTCTTTCGCTTTAGTTTAAGGAGAAAGGATGGAAGAGGTTTGTCTTAAATTGTTTATTTCAATTTAGAATCTAACCTCATTTTGTTATTGGTTAAGAAGTATATGACTCTTATTTAAATTTGAATTCTAATTTCAATATGATACTGAATATGAGATGTATGATTCATATTTTAGTTTGTGAATTTTATCATGCCCTAACAAGTTAAGAATGATTAAAGTGTTATGATAAAATGTTCATATGCAAGTTTATTAGAAAGTGGTGCCTCATTATGCAATTATTTGTTTCATTCCTATGAATATAACCATTGGAGTAATTCCTGACTCATTATGATGATGAATCTGAGCAATGCTAATCATTTGTATGTACCATAGTTTTTCATGGTTGTTAATGCAATTTGGGTTCTTGTTGCTACATTTGGTATCAGAGCTAGGTTAAACACTAGGGCCTTGTCTACTTCGCTTGATGCACTCTTATTCTTTCAAGTATTTATAGAGTGGAAAGAAGCATCATGAATCAAAATCAAGAGTCTGGACTTAGCAATCCTGAAAATGCTAATGAACAACAAGATAAATTAGACCACATGTTGGCTATTCTAACTGCTACTCGAGCTATGTTAACTAATACACAAGCTAGGATGGATGCCTTGGAGCAAGAAGTTAAAGAAAACCATTCAGTGCCAAGTCAAAGCACAAACTATGAAATTTCTTCTAGTAAACAAGGCAGTACTGAGAGAACTTTGACTAATGTAGTAAGGTCCAAAAATAAGAGGGCTAAGATTGAGAATAAATTGAAAAAGGACCTTAAAAAGGTTGCACCACCCATTTATTATGGAAAAACATTGGGAGATGGTGCAGAGGCTTGGATAGTGGCCATGGAAAAATATTATGAGCTAAGAAATCTCTTGGATAAAACCAAGACAATGTGGGAAGCCTTCCAACTAAGAGGAGAGGTGGCCACTTGGTGGGAGAATAAGATAATTGAAAAATAATTGACTGCCAAAATTATCTCTTGGAAAGTTTTCTTAACCTTATTTAGGGAGAAATGGCTTCCCCAACTATAATTTGATCAAAAGATAACAAATTACAAGATTCTAGACAAGGGGAATTATCAGTCATTCAATATTGGGGAAAATTCACTCAACTACTAAAATATGTGTCCTTGTACCAACAAGATGAGCTCTTCCAAATTAGGAAGTTTATATTGGTGCTAAATCCCCAAATTAGGGTAGAAGTGGACCTCCATAGCCCTCAGTCAATGGATGTTGCTTCTGAAAAGGAAATTACGCAAGAACAATGACCCCTTACTAATGTTGAGTCCAAAAAGGAGAAAAGGGGAAAAAAATTAATCATAATAATCCGCCATCAACAAATGATTTTAAAAGGAAATTCTAGAAGGGTAAGCAAACACCACAAAAGAGCACAAGGAACAATTAGGGTAAGCAATTTGTGAAACCCAAGAATCATAACGGTAATGACAATAATAAGGAAACTAGCCAAGATAAGTCATCAAGCCAAAAGGGGCCTAGAGATGGGTGTTATGTTTGTGGAGGAGAGCATTATGCAAACCAATGCCCACAAAGGGCAACAGGTAAAATTGGAAAGGGTGATCCACAATCTATTCAGCATCCAATTTTTGTAGCAGTGAATGATAGGCAATCAAATTTTTAAGCCACTCCTATTCAAGTAATAGGTAAACTTTGGGGTCATTTAATTGATACAAGATCCATAGAATGTTTTATGGACCCTAGAGTAGTTAATAAATTGCCTAGAAGAGCTAGTCCTATGATGAAATCTTGGATGGTTCCATATGGTAACCAAGACATGAGAGGAAGGTAGACCATTGTTTGGCTTATAGTGAATTAGAGCTTCTAGGATTCACCACTCAAGTGAACTTGTATGTGCCCCCTTAGGTTCATATGATGTAATCTTGGGAAATAACTGGTAGGTGCATCATAAAGCCATGATTAATTGTTTGGATAAGATTGTATTATGCCTGGATGATTTTGGGAACCCAATTCAAATATATGGTATTCAAAGACCAATTAGCCTCAGAAAAATTTCTACTATGCAAGTTAAAAGGGCCCAGAGGAAGGGATGCATCCTGTATGCCATCCATGTTGAAGAGCTAGGAAGTGATAGGACTCCATCATTGGAGGATTATCCTATTCTTCAAGAATTTTGAGATATATTCCCTAAAGAATTACCAGGACTACTGCCTAGAAGAGAATTTGATTTTTCTATTGACCTCATACCTAGGGTTGAACCACAATCTAAGGCCCCATATAAAATGGCAACCAATGAGCTATATGAAATGAAGATTCAACTTCAGGAATTGTTAGATAAAGGTCTAATCAAACCAAGTGTGTCACCATGGGGAGTGCCAATGCTTTTTGTCAAAAATAAGAATGACACACTTCAAATGTGTATAGATTACTGAATGCTCAATAAGTTGAATATAAAGAATAGGTACATCCTTTACCTAGAATCAATGATCTTTTTGACTTAATGAAGGGAGCTACACTATTTTCCAAGATTGACTTAAGATCGTGATACCATCAATTAAGAATTAAAGAGGAGGGCGTCCGCAAGACTGCCTTTAGAACTTGATATGGACATTATGAGTTCACTGTTCTTCCCTTTGGTCTTACAAATGCTCCAACAGCCTTCATGAATATAATGAATAGTGTTTTCAAGGACTGTTTGGACGATTTTTTCATAGTTTTTATTGATGATATTTTGGTCTACACCAAAAATGAAAAGGATCGTGAAGAACACTTGAGAATAGTTCTACAACAGCTATGGGAATGCCAACTTTTTGGAAAATTGTCCAAATGCTCTTTCTATCAAAAGAAAATACATTATCTTGCACACATTATTTCCATTGAGGCAATTTTAGTAGACCCAACTAAGATTAAAGCTATCATGGAATGACCAACCCCAAGCAATATGCAGAAAGTCCACAGTTTCATGG
>VDFB02353493.1:396479260-396525473 GCA_007258455.2 Sequoia sempervirens
CACAATGATGAATCAAAGTAATGGAATATGAAAAAATAGAATAAACACATTTCCTTGATTATTGATCTTGATTTGTTACAGCAATAGATGAGTATTCAACCTTTAATGTCTAAAAATGATCTTAAATGCTCTCTTGATGTCGTAGCTTGCTTGAGAAGAATGATAAAATGAATGATAGATGAATGAGTTAGTTGAATGGGGGTGAAATGAGAGGGAAAATCATGTATTTATACAAAATTATGCCCTAATTCTTGAAAATACCTCATCTTAGGCTGACTTTAGGTCTTAATGAATAAAAACCCAAAAGTAATTTGAAATTATCTTGAATTTTGTGCCAAGAGGAACTAATTCGCCCCTAATGGAAAATTATTCCTACTCAAGGCTTTTGAGTGGTTGTCAAGAATTGTGATAATTTAAATAATTTTTGTCGAGTTCTTCTTTAATAAGACACTTAAATACAACCTATAAGTGCACATAAAGGGGCCATTTAAAGCATACAAAAGGTGTAAATATTGATGACAAGCCTAGAAAATTGTGAAGGTTTGTTACAAAACCTTACAACACTTTGAAATAGGACATGGTAAGTAATAAAAAGATGATATTTAGATGAATTATAATGAAAAGGTCCTAGAAAAGTATGAAGATGTGTTGCAACACCTTACAACACTCTTGCAAGACACCATAAAATTCTTAATGAATTATAAGCATCAAGAACTAATGTGAATGTATTTAACCACATTTCAACATTAAGTCTAAGAAAAATAGGCCAAGCACCACATGAAAAAGACCCAAATGACCATGAAAATTTCCAAAGATCCGTTTTCTACAATAAAACACTAAATCTTATTGTAATGGTGCCTAGCTAGCTTTGAAGTAAGAAAACTGAAGTTATTTGCAAATCAGTGGACTAGTAAATTTTTTTGTTTAATCTCTTGTTGAAAATAAATTTTATTTTCTTACATTAAGTTGGTTGCATTTCCTAAGGTAAAATTGTTGTTTATTCTTAAATTTTGTGTAAGTGACTTGTTGAAATTTTGAGCTTAATTTATAAAGAAGCTTGTGAACCAGTTTTGTGTGTCCTTACCAGCAGTGGATTTGCAATCGCTAATGGATATTGATTGTTCCAGTCAATGTGAATAGTCTTGCGAGAAATATTGAAGATTTTTACCAAAGGAGAGGCTAAGATGAAGCCCCAAAGAGCATCAACTTCTAATTTTCTCTACTAGACACTCTCCACAACATCGATAATCTATAATTGAATTAACTTATTAAGCAAGGACTTATGGAGTACTTATTGTTTGATGTGTGATACATAGAAAAGAAGATCCATGCCAAGCTCAAGGAAGGATATGATGTGGATGATGAATGTGAGATAGAAAACCCATACAAGCATCCACTTCTCACTATAGAAGAATATTGAGCTCATCTACAAGCTTCTCTTAATTCATTAAAGGATGTGTATGTCAAAATTAAATTAATAATAAATATATTTTTGTGGAATAATAGTTTTTCTATGGTGTCATCATGTCAACACCAAACTTGCTCCTTTCATATTCTTGGCTCCTAAAAGGGCCCAACTATATCACTTGAAAGACAAAATTACACATGATTATCCAATTCTAAGAGCTCCAGGGGATAGTTGCTAGGGAGTGAAGCATCCAAATTCAATTTTGATGAGAAAGGGAAGTACAAAAAGGCCGATGTGAAATCCATGATGTTTGTCACTATTAAAATCTTTGATGAATTTCAACCACATGTTTAAGATTTGATAACATCAAAGTTGGCTTAGTACACTTTGTCCACTATATTTGAGGTGAAGAACCAAACAAAGATCCTCCATCTCTAGTCAAAGCTTCATACACTTAGTATGGAAAAATGTGATAAAGTAGAGGAGTTATTACATTAGGTGTTTGAACTATGAGCATAACTTGTAGCACTCAGAGAGAATGTGTAGAATAAATTTTTGGTCTTGATTAGTTTGAGAGATCTTACTTTCTAGTTCTAGAAAATTTTCATGACATTGAAAATAACAAAGTAAGTGGTGTCATTTAAATAAATAGTGAATTTTCTCTAATAGGAAGAAGTCATGTATTAGTGCAAGATGAGTTTGAAGATAAAGCACTAATTGTGAGATAGTAGCATAGTCAAAATTTTAAAAAGAAACCATTATAAAAGAATCCAAAAAAGAAACCACAACAACAACATAAATATGACAAGATGAATTTATGGAATCACATCTATAATACAAACACATGTGACACTGAAAGTGTCTTTATAATGCCTTGACTCGAGGAAATTCAAATCAAGAAGGTACATCTAGTCGAAGTGATTCTCAAAAATTAAAATGGAATCCTCATTGAAGGAAGCATAAAGGACATGCCAAAATCCAATAAGATGATGCATCTAATGAGGATGAACCAAACACAGCCAACTATGATGCCCATTAGAATTTTTTTCTTTGATCCCAAACCTCACATCCATCAAGGAATATTTGGTTGATTGACTCTAATTCCAACAAGCATATGACAAGAAAAAAAGAGCTATTTGATACATTAGATAATCAAACCATTGTAGATCAGGTTTCGATCACACATAATAAGAAGCATATTGCAAAAGGAATTGGAAATGTCACCATTCCTCTTAGACTGAGAAGTTGTATCCTCACAAAGGTGCTCTATGTTCCTAATTTGACATCAAATCTATTATGTGTAAGTCAAATTTTGAATCAAAAAATTAAGGTGGAGTTTTAGGTCAAGTAAGGCATAAAATTATATTTTATCTCATGAAAAGGTATGCTAACTGCTAGAGATTTTTATGAAGGACCATTTATTTGTGCTAGATGCAATCTCATCCTCCATAGTTACTCTGTACCTACCTCTATGGCCAAATCTATTACTCTTTGGCATTATCAATATAAGAACCTTTTAGTTGGCTCCCTATATCAACTCAATTCTTAAGAGATGGCAATAGGAATTCCTCAAATTTCACATTATTTTTGTGTATGGCCTAGATGTCTTGGAGGAAAACAACATCGGGATCCATTCAAGTATCTTACATGCCCTTTTTTCATACATATTGATCTATGCAAACCCCCTACCTACTTCCTTTTGAGGATTCAAATAATTTCATTTACTAGTAGATGAATTCTCTTTGATGACATGGGTTTTCTTTCTCAATAATAAGAGTGAAGTATTTTCACGCTTTTAGGACTTCTACTACTATATTGTATAATCAGCAGGAAAACCTCTTCTCCTCCTCTACTTAGATCGAGGGGGAAATTCACATCAAAGTACTTCTTGGCATTCTTGAAGCATCATGGCATCAAATAGAACTTTATTGGACCATATACACCCCAACAAAATAGAATTGTAGAATATTACAATCAGTCTATCATGGAGATGAATTGTTTCCTGCTTTTCACAGTTAAGTTTTTGAATAGAAGTAGTCCAAACAAGTATGTATATTCTCAATAGGGAACTTACAAAAATCTTGCAAGACACTGCAAGAGGTATTAAGTGGTCATAAGCCTTCAATAATCAATCTTAGAGTATTTTTTGTACACCATATTTGCATGTTCTAGCTAATAATAGGAAGAAGATCGATCCCAAGACACTCTAATGTATCTTTTTTGGGTACGATACTACCTCAAAATCATATCATCTCACAGATCCTAAGACACAAAATATTAATCAGAGTCAAGATGTTGTATGTGATGAGTCATTATTTGACTAATCGACACACAAAGAAGACTAAAAACCAACCACCTCTCATAGATTTCTCTCATGGTTAGATGGTGAGATGAGGACTCCTCTCCTAAAGAAGATGAGCTACAAGGATAATTATTCATTGATATTTTCCATCTAGAAAATAATTATTCACATCAACAATAATATCACCATTTGAAATGACTCCAAAGTGCTATCAAGGATTCCAACTTGAACTCTCTTCCAACTATTTTATCATGGGTAAAAATGCAAAGATAGGTGAGAAATGAGGCAAATCTCACACTGATGAGTTCAATTGTTGACATCACCAAACCTAATACATTTCAAGAGGCAATAAGTCACCATAGTGGAAGAATTCCATGGATTTTGAGTATGATACCTTGATATAGAATAAAACATAGGAACTTGTTGATCTACCTGCAAGAAAGAAACTCATTAGTTGCAAATAAATTTCAAAATAGAATACAAGGAAGATGGATCTATAGACAAATAAAAAGCACATTTTTTTACAAAGGGATATAATCAATAGGATGGAATTGATTATGAGGGGACCTTTGCACCCACTAAAAATATCAAGACAATCATATTTGTTTGTGCACTTGCAGTAAAAAAATTATGGAAGATTCAGTAGATGGATGCCAAGAGTGCTTTCCTAAATGGTGATTTAAAAAGAAGAAGTATACATGACCTAACCTGAAGGTTTCATTGATGAAAATCATCCTTAAAATTTATGTTCCCATTAAGTAAATTTATGGTATTAATCAAGCCCCTGGGGAATGACACATTAAAATAGATGGTCACTTATTGTGCAGCATGGTTTCATCCACAACACCTCAAATTTAAATGTATATTATTAAGGTAGGAAAAAATATTGTCATTCTTGATTTGTATGTGGATGATCTTGTTATCACATGAAGTATAGAAAATCTCATTGTCAATGTAAAGAATGATCTAAAGAAATACTTTGACATGATAGAATTGGGGCTACTTCACTACTATCTTAGCTTGGAGATATGAAAAAATAAGCTTCACATTTTCATCTCACTGATGAAATATACCAAGAAAATTTTGGAAAAGTTTGTTTTTTTTTATTATAAGTTTGTGTCCACTCCAATGGAGAAATATTTGCAACTCTCTTGATTCCAAGGTACATGTTAAGTAGATGTAGCTGCCTACATGCAACTATTTGAGAGTCTCATTTACTTGAAATATACCAAACTAGACTTATACTTTGTTTTCAACTATCTTCCAAGATTTATGTAGGAGCCGAAGAAATTTCATTAAGTTGTAGCTAAGCATGTTTTTAAATATATCTAAGATACACTTCATTATGGACTGGGATACAAAAATGAACCCTTAGTTATTCTTGCAAAGTTATACCAAACAAAATTTATGTTGGATCTGTTGATGATAGGAAGTCAACTTATGGAAAATTTATTTTCATCTTGGATCTAGACCAATCTCATAGATTAGTATGAAGAAAACTATTATTTCTCTATCATTCATTGACATTGAATATCATGTTGCATGAGAAATTGTGTGTGAATTTATTTGGTTATATCACATTATAGTTGACATAGATATTCTTGAAGAAAAACCACCTATTCTTTATTGCGACAATAAGGGCATGTTGAATCTTTTTAATAATCTAGTTTTCCATGAAATAAAAAAGCATATCGAGGTCAAATGTCATTACATTTGAGACCAATTCTTAAACCGCCACATCCAACTCTATGACATGTAGGATATTTCATTGTTAAACATCTTCTTAGTTTCAACAGTTATACAACTTTTTCATTTATATTTGATATAACTATAATTTCATTTTTATATCTTCCTTGGATGTGAATTTAATAAAACATTAAGAATTCTAAATTATTTTCTTTCTTAAATAACACTTTGTGATAAAAAAAAAATATAATAATATTATACATGTGATTATGAAATAATATGTAAGGAGGGGATCTAAGGTTCCCTAAAGGAGGAAATATAAAAGTGATAATAATCAAAATGGATATGTAACATCATGTAACAAAAAATAAGTGTCATCATGATAAGTACAAGTAAATCTCATTTTTACATGTTAGCAACAAAAGATAAGGTCATGATTAAATAAACATCCTGTAGACATCCAAATTTGAAGATCAAGGGCCAACCAAATGATCAATTCAAGACAAGGTGAATCAACTCCATTTGTTATCTTTACTAAGTTGTTTTTGAATCCAACTAGGCTAACCTTGAGGTGTAGGGTGTTTGTAGTTGTTATTTGCACTCTTTTTTTTGCTTCTCATTTTCTAACACATATTTTCACCCTATCACACATCCAAACAAGCATGATAATCATATGATATAAAAACTATGATCATATGAATCATATGATTCTCATGTGGGTTCAACAAGATAGATGAAATAAAGTGGGTTCCTTGAAGTGAAAAAACCTAACACATCATGTAAATGACATGAAATGTAAAATAATGGATAATATAGAATGTTAAATTGGGATAAAACAATATATAAGACAATAGAAAAAATGAGAATAGAGGATTTTATCAAGCATGGGTCAATTAGTAAATTCCTACTTAAAGCACAAAGCCATGCCATAATTTTATAAAGGATATAGATAGCATTGTTTTAGCTTTCTAACCTAAATCACCTAAAAGTAACATGTATATTTTAATTTTTTGAATGATGTATATCATGAAAAGGATTTTTTAAGTGTAGATCATTCTTTTGCATTTTCTAAATAAATAAATAAAATCCATATATATAGTTTATACACACACACACACACATATACACATATCTATAGAATTTTTATTCTCAACAAATGTGTGTGCATTATAATGCACCCATGTTATAATTCACTCATGTTTATACCTAATTTTAGTATTCAAATAGGGAGAGACTAAGAGAGAGAAAGATTGAAGAGAGAGAGTGAGGGAGAGAGGAAGAGGGAGAGAGAGAGAGCGATAAGGAGAGAGAGAGAGAGATAAAGAGAAGGGAAAGGGGTAGAGATAGATGGAAAAGAAATATATATAGAGAGAAGGATATAGGAGGCACAAGAGATAAAGAGAGAGGGAGAAATAGATAAATAAAAAAAGAAAGATAGAGATAGGAAGAGGCAGAGATATATACAGGTAGAGAGAGATGGATAAATAAGGAGATAGAGAAAAAGAGATAGAGAGATAAAAGGAGAAGTATGGAGAGACAGAGATAGGGGGAGTGAGATAGAGAAGTAAATAGAGATATAGAAATAGAGGTCTGTGAAGAGGGAGAGGAGGAAAGAAAGGGAGACAAAGGGTGCAATATCTAAAGATAGAGGGGGCAAGAGGGAGAGAAATAGATAAAAAGGAAGAGGGAGAGATAAAGATAGAGAGTGATAAGGAGGTAGGAATAGGGAGAGAGGGAGATAGAAAGGGAGAAATAGAGATATAGATGGTAATAAAGAGAGAGATATAGGGAGATATAGAGATAAGGGGAGAGGGAGGGAAATATAAAAAAATTGAGTGAGAGAGATAGAGATATAGATGGGTGAGATAGTACACAGAGGTAGAGAAAGGGAGAAATATAGGTAGAGAGGGAGAGAGAGAAGTGGAGAGGGAGAGAGGGAGGGAGAGAGGGAGAGGTATAGAGAGATAGAGAGGGATATGGAGATAGAGGGTGAGATAGAGATAAGTAGAGATGAAAAATAGAGAGGGAGAGAGTGAGAGATAGAGAGGGAGAGATTAGGGAAATATAGGAAGAGAAAGGGAGAGAGGTAGAGATAGAGAGGGAGGGAGAGATAGAGAAGATGGTGGAAAGAGGGAGAGGGGAGAGGTGGAGGGAGAGATGGATAAAAATAGATAGAGGGAGATATGATAAGCTAGAGATGGATAGAGAGAGATATAGAGAAATATATAGATGGAAAGATAGAGAGGGGGGAAGGAGATGTAGAGATGCAATTCTAGACAAGGAAAGTGAAGGAGAGTGGGGAGATAGTGAGATATATCTCAATATATATAGAGGAATAGGGGAGAGGCATAGGGAGAGGGAGATATTGATAGATAGAAAGGGATAGGGAGAGAGATAGGAAGATAGAGGTGAAAAAAGATAAGGATCAAAAGAGATAAAGATAGTAGTGAGAGGGAGATAGAGAGAGAATAGGTAAAATAGAAGCAAAGATGGAGTGAATAAGAAAGATTGGTATAGATATTGTGATATAGATAAATAAGGAGGAGGAGATATAAAGAGATAACAATAAAAGGAGAAAGAGTGAGAGAGAGTAATTCCTCTACCATTAAAACCTCATCTATAATTGCTAATTGTGTCAAACTACACAATCAAGACCAGATTAGTCATGCAACATGCACTATATATTGACAATGCACAAAACAATACAAAAAAAACCTTTAAAATGGATGTCAACTACCCCGCACCTTTAAAACTTAAGACCGTTTAACGACTATGAGATTTCTTGAAGTTTCTGGCAATCTCTTACATCACTCGGCACTTAAAACTTTTTTAGGCCATATATCTTTTTGGACCACTTATAAGTAAAACAGGAATCCAATCAGTTAGGTTTCTTATTAAAAAAAAAAAAAAACTTTAGGTTATTGTTGGTGGAGAAATTAGGAAATTTCCGTGTTTACCTTCCAATTGAAGAGCTGGTCCACTTTGAAAATTCTCAGTGAATGCTACGACCACAATGGGTAGGCGAGCATGACTGGTATGTTAGGACACTATTTAAGTCTCCTCCAAAACGATTAGAGGCCAATCTCAAATGGCATCCTGGAAAAAGAAGATCCATGCGTAATGGAAAAATCATATATTTCATTCATGTCAAAATAGAATAATGATAATTTCTTCGGCAGGTCAAGGAAACTTACAAGTGGATTTCCACAATCGCTGTTCCGCTCAAATAAGACAACCGAAATTTGAACCGCTCAAAATGAAAGTAAACACTTTCTCTCTCTATCGACTCTCGCCATTCAAAGTCTTTGTGCGGTTTACTGCTTGTCTATTCGAATAAATGAAGCCCATTTCGATCATATATTGATCATCTAGTTTAAACTCTAAATGTACTTACTCTAGACTTCTAGAAGAGCAAAGAGGAGAAGGAGGACCTTTAAGTACTCAATGGATTGATGAAGACGGCATTCAGACAAATTCACTATCAACAAATTCACTTTCAATAATTTATTGTCATGACAAATTTATCTCGTGGAAAATTCTATCACTATCAATTCATATTATATTGTTGGCGGTGAACTTTCCACGAGATGAGTTTGTCATGGCAATGAATTATTGGAGGTGAATTTGTTGGTGGTGAATTTAACTAGAGCCATAAGAAACAAGACACATAACATATTAAATAAAAATAGATAAAAATTACATAAATAGATTGAAGTTCACAAAAACTTATACCATTTATTATCATATATTTACATTAAATTATTCCTTCAAAATAAATAAAATATTAAATAAAAAATTATTGTAATATTTTCTTTATTTTGAATTTATACTTTAATGTATATATATGATGATAAATGGTATAATTTTTTGTGAACTTCGATCTATTTATGTAATTATTATATATTTTTATTTAATATGTTGTGTCTGGTTTCTTATGAATTAAGTGGCAATCTTTTATTTCATGAAATTATTTGCAACTTTTAGATATAATAACACTAACTCTCCTCTTACCACTTCATCTTATATCTACATCAACTACATCAAACATTTCCCAAGGTCATTGTTGTCTTATGCATCAATGCCAAATATAGCTATTGATTTAGTGATACTTCCCCTCCAAATTAAGCTCAAACTTGTGGAGCTCCAATGCTAATGCCAATTCTCAAACTCTAATTTGAATTCTTGTACAGTTCAAACTCCTAATTGACTTTCTTGACATAAAAAAATTGATCGCACTAAACATAATTTGAATTAATTAAACAAATAATTATCTTTTATAAAAAGAATATTACAATATTATTTTTAGTTTAGACTTAGCTAGGTAATTTCTAAAACTATTTATCATTATTTTCTTCTCATAAGTTGTAAAATAGTCCTATTTTCTAAAAAAAATCTATCCTTTCATGTTATGTAATTATATAAGTACTTGAATTGTTAATTATAATTTTTTTTTAAATATCTCTATCCTTTTTTATTATTTCTCTTAGATGTTTAATTATATTTTACATTTCTATGATTATGTTTATAATTGGTTCTTTTAACTATTGAATTATGTGGAATGTGCTTCATGAGATATATGTGGAAATATGTCTATTCTACCACATCACCTTGTTTCATTTTGAGTAATTTTCTTTCAATGATTTCTAACTATTTCCTTTTGTCAATTAATCTTAATAAGAATATAAGGAACTACTTTGCTTTAGAAATTATTTCATTGAAGCATTTTGCCACATTTTCAAATTATTTTTTGTTGATACAACTTGCAAGAGTAAAGGTAAGCTTTGAAAATAGCCTAATCAAGCAATTTGTAAACAATACAAACCTCAAGTTTTTAAGTTGGTTTGAAATTTTTAAATTTATATGAAATGATTAGAACTTGAATGCATAGCTTGTCATTTTCAACTATACACGGAACTCGAAGTTCCTCTCATAGAGTATTCAATTTTCATGAACTAACTAATTATAAAACCTAAAACTATCTATTTGATTTGGAGCTACATTAGATCATAAAATGCAAGCCATTTAAAGTGAAAAAGTGTGGATGGTTCTTTTATCAGCATCTCTAACATTTTTATTGAATAAACTCTTAGATACAAAATAGATCAAAGATCTAAAGTCAATTTATGGGAATACAAAACTAAACTATGGAGGACTAAAACCATGTGAGAAGTAAAAGAAAACTATAACTCAAATTTATCCACTATTGGAGTAGTAGTATCAAAATTCATGTTCTCAACTAATCAATTATGACTATGGTGGATTTATTTTATGTATGGGTTTTTGTATCAATTGATATGACCTTCATTATGCATAGTGTCCCAAGATTGTATAGCTTGATTGCTCTAAAGGTCCACATCTATGAAATTTGCATTTATCAGTTTTTATTTGAATCTAGATATGAATAATAAGTTAAATAAAAAATTGTTGAAATCCATCAAATTAGTTGGAAATTCTCCTCTCTTAAACATGAACATAGATTCTTCACCTCCTCTATCTGGTTTAATAGTTTGATTTATATGTGATTGTGTGTGTGTATCGTGTTCTGCTGTAATGTGTGTTTGATGTTCTCTCTCTTTGTACGCTTCTTCTATTTATACCTCTATTCTTCTATATGTCATACCTTTTACCTTTTTTTTTCTTTTTTTTGTGTTTTTCTTTTGGGGATGACGCAAAGCATTGAGATGCCCTATGTCTCTTCCATATTGACCCAATTGGTCCCTTTTCCCTTTTCCTTTTTACTTTGTCTTTTCTTGTGTTTTTCCTTTTGGGGATGGCACAAGGCATTGAGACTGAAATGTCTCCTTCATGTTGACCCAAAATCTTTCTATATTTTTCCTTTCGCCTTTTCATTTTCTTTTCGCTTGTGTTTCTCCTTTTGGGGATGATGTAAAGCGTTGGGATCGAAATGTCTCTTCCACGTTGAATCAAACCAGACTCTATTTTTCTTTTTCTTTCATTCTCTTTGTGTCATTCTTCCAGTTCTATGTGTTTTGGGGAGTGATGATAGTTTCGAGCTCTTTAATCAAAACATTGCAGCAACAAACATGTTAACCCAAAATCCATAGATCCCTTATGTGTTTGATGTGTTCCTTTCTAGGGGGAAACTCCCCTTTCTTTTGTTTTCTTTTTTCGTTTACATGAAGCAACCTTACTTGGAAACATGTGACTTGGCATAGGGGCTTTCCAAGTTGGCTCTCATGTCTTTTTTTTTTTTTGCATCTTTCTTTTGCTACTTTAAAGTAATTGCTCATAGAGTGGTGTGTAGAAATTCCTTTAAAGTGGGGGGCATACATTTGCATTTTTCTTAGTTCTTAGTACAACCTTATTACTTCATATGATGTGTTTGTCACTTTGTGGATGACATTGGGTGTGATATCCTTCATAAGTGTGATCTATCTTAGCATATTACATTCCTCTTAGTGGCCTGATGTGATGCACTACATCCCCTAAGTTGCAAATATTCTATTCTTTGATTGGTCCTCTCTTGGAGACATTAGACACAATGTTCCCTAAGTGCTTGACCTCTCATGAACTTAACAAGACTCATGTGAACATATTTTCCATTTTACATTTTACATCTTTTCCACCTTGCATAACACAACTTGCAAGCCTGTCGTACCATCTTGTTTGTTCATGAGTTCTAAGCATACATAGCTTTGCTTGTCTCATGAAGCACGAACCAACATTTTCTTTTGTGGCACCTTGTTAAAGTTATCAGGAGGTATAACTTTAATATGGTTGAGCGAGAATCCCATTCCATGGCATGAATTTCCCCATAGCCACCTATGTGCTTATGAGTGCATACCACCCAAGCATATGTTTCTCACCTTTTGGGTCTTCTCACCCAGTAGGCAGCCATGAGTTCCGTTGCCCTAGAGTGAGTATGAATTTTTCATTTTTGGACAAACAGACTCAATCTAATTCACAACTAGTTGAACAAACAATTGAAGCTTGATCCAACTTTTCCTTTTCCCTCTCCTTTCTCTCTTTCTCTTTCACATGTGTATTCCTTTGTTCTTATGTTTAGTTTTCCATGGGATCTTCATCCTATGGGATTGATCATTTTTATTCCATCTTACTAGCATAAGTGCATTTGGATCCCTCTCAATATGCATGGCTACTTTAGTGTGAGTTTGAAGCAAGTTCATCCTCTCACTAAAGTCCAGGGGCTAAATGTACCATAGAAAAATGGATCATTGAAATTTTCATGGTTATTTAGGTCTTTCTCTTGTGATGCTTGACATATTTTGCTTTGATTTAATGAAACATTGTAATGTAATTTATGCATTCAAATTAGGTCTTGAATATTCAAACTATGATGTATTGTGAAGGTGTTGTGAAATGTTCTAACACATTTCTAAACTTTTCTAGACTCTTCTCATTATAATTCATCTAAAAATCACCTTTTTATTGTTTATCAAGTCCTATTTTAAAGTTTTGTAAAGTCTTCTAACAAGATTTCATGCTTTTCTAGGCTTTTTATCACTATTTACACCTTTCTTATGCTTTATTTGACCCCTTATGCACTTACAAGTCATAATTAAGTGTATTTTTTAATGTAAACTTGGCAAACAACATTAAATGCAACTTAATTCCCAACACCCACTTACAAGCCTAGAGTGGGACCCATTCACCATGGGTAGCGAATGAGTCCCTCTTGGCTCCAAATTCAAAATAACTCAAAAAAAAATTGTGTTTTTATTCAAAAAGACCTTATGTTGGCCTGTGATGTTGTATTATTGGGTTATTAGGGCATAAGAGTGCATAAATAAGTGTTTTTCTAGCCATTTTACATCTAATTCATCCAAACATTCATCCCATTCCCTAATTCATTCACTAGTTCATTCAAGCATCATTCAATCAAGTAATTATAAAAGCATCTTGGAGCAACCATTGACATATCTTCAGATTTTTTCAACAAGTTTTTGGTGAGTTTGTACATTTGCATGTTGATATTCATCATTTCCTTCTTCATTTCATTTCATTGCTTTATCAATGGTTTGATTACCAAAGTGGGATTTGACCAAGGGAAATCCCTATACTCAAACCCTTAACCATTTTTCCCCTCTTGGCATGTGTGTTTCCAGGTCTTGTAGGTAGACTTGTCAAGGAAATAGGTGTTGAAAAGTGGTCAACAAGTCATCAAAGTGTTTCAAGTCAACCAAACCCTAATTCAAGCTTGGAGACAACCTACAACCTGACAAGAAGACAAGTGCAGATTCGCCATCAATGGTGAAGGAGTCCCACTTGAAGGTTGAAAATGTTGATTTTGTCAAAATCCAGTTCCTAATAGCCAAAAAGTAATTTCAAGTTTTTTCACCATTAGGAGGAATAATTCGCCATCAGTGGTGAATGAGTCCCACTGGTGATCAACAGTTATTTCTACTAGTTTTCAGAACCTTCCAGGATTAGCATTTAACTTCTAGGTGTAGTCTATTAAACCTCATTCAATTTTGTTTGCATTAGTTCATTTTTTTCATACCTCTCTAGGT
The DNA here is from genome assembly GCA_007258455.2 of Sequoia sempervirens. NCBI lineage: Eukaryota > Viridiplantae > Streptophyta > Pinopsida > Cupressales > Cupressaceae > Sequoia > Sequoia sempervirens. Next base: position 396,493,149 of record VDFB02353493.1, read on the forward strand.
GCAGTCTATTAAACCTCATTCAATTTTTGTTTGCATATTTCATTAGTTTTACATTAATAAGAAATCAATTTCATCACTTAGTTGCATTTAGGTCATTGCATTTTGTCATAATCACATCATGCCTTCCTTAGTTTGAGTGAACCACCTCAATTTTAGGATTCTATCTCTTTCCTTTTAGGTGAAAGATCCTAAGAGTGCAAGTACATAGAACACACCTCAAAATTTTTGGTTCAATTATATTAATATAATGTTAAATAGAACCTTATGCTTCAATTATATGATGTATAAAGAAAATTGATAATTTGATAAACTATTAGATTAATAATTATTTATAAATTAATAATAAATAACAACAAATTTAAAAGTATCTCCTTAGATAAACAATGTCATAGTCATATATCCACATCTATACTAAAATATTGCAAACAAGAACAACAAGAGGTAAGCAGTGCTCTTCAACCATGGAGAAGAATTGAAAGAATAATATGTCATAGGTTTCAATTACTTTTGTCACATAAATATTCTATTTTGTTGAACTCTATTAATAAACAAGAAACAATAATCTAAGAGTCATTTCCAAGTTGGAAAGTTGAATTATAACTCCATATCTAAGGGTCATTACAACTGAGCTATGTCAAAACCCATTTATACTAGGAAAACTATGTGTGACAAAAGAATAACATAGATTCTACTTATGATAGAGATGCATACCTCCAAATTTGTAGGTGATTTTTGTGTTAGAAAAAACATTTACTCTCTCAAGCCTTACCCTTCACTAATCTCACCTATTTCTCATGCCTTACCCTTCACTAATCTCACCTATTTCTCACTTAACACTACAACCATTCCTAACTATTTCCACATTCACATCCTATTTTGATGAATTCAATAGCTTCCAACCTTAATATCCCAACCTCCACTATTAAACTTTTCCTAAATGAGCCAACTAATTAACAAGATGTATAAGATCAGCACAACATGAAGATAAGCCACTCTCCTATTATCTTCTATACTAGAAGATAAAATGCTAGACCTTCTCCGCACCCCTCTTTTCCTTAGCCATCATATTCACCATTTAATCCAACCATAATTAATTATGCCAAAATTTGAAATGTATAATAGGATAGGCAATTCATAAATTCACATACAAGACAAGATTCCACACTACACGATCAAGACAAGATTAGTCATTCAGTATGCGCTATATACTAACAACGCACATAACAATACAAAAGAAAACCTTAAAAATGGATGTCGACTACTGTGCACCTTTAAAACTTGAGACTGTGTACTGATTGTGAGTTTTTTGGATGTTTCTAGCATGATGGCTCATGCTATAACTCGAATCTTGTACGTCACTTAGGCACTTTAAACCTTTTTATGCCATGTCTCTTTTTGGATCATTTAGAAGTAGAACTGGTACACAACCGGTTAGATTTCTATGAAAAAAGCAACGTTCAAAAGCTATTTAAGGTTATTGTAGGCGGAGCAATTAGGAAGTTGCCCATGTTTGCTTCCCATTGAAGAGTTGCTCCACTTCTTTGAAACTTTTCATTGAATGGTAAGAGCACAATGGCTAGGCGACGATAATCGATATGCTACAACAGTATTTGTCACCTCCAAAAAGAGTTGTAGCCAATCTCATATGACATTCTTAGAAAGAACACTCCAAGCTTGCAGGAAAAATCATATTTTCCCTATTGTATAGCACATGATAATTTATTTTGTACGTGAATGACATAATTGTTTGTTTGCAGATTCAACAGGAAAAACACAATTGGATTTCCACAATAACTGTTCTATTCAAATAAGACAACCGAAATTTGAACCACTGAAAAAGGAAGTTAAACGTTTTCAATTCTCTATCGACCCTCACCATTTAAAGTCTTTGTCCGATTTAGTGCTTGTCTATTTAAATAAATCAATCCCATTTCGATTGTACATCGATCATATAGAGTTACACGTGTTTATAATATTCTCGAAAAGCAATAATGTGGAGATGGAATGCTTTTAAGCACTCAATTTATTGATGAAGAGGGAAATTAAACATTCAATTGGAAGTTGGATTTCTCTTCACGTTGAGGGACGGAATCAATCTTTAGAACAAGAGACATTTAGGAACTCCCAAGAGAAGAGGAAATAAGACGAGGTTCTCGTTGTCATGTTGGTAGGGTATTGTACAAATTTCTTAAAGCCTACATGGGAAATGGATTCAATAGATGAACATTTATTCTTAGAATTGATGGTTGTTACAATGTTTTTGATTAGATAAGCAGGGTAGGGCCCTAATCCCTTACAAAATAAAAAATAGAGCCAAACACCTCAGCGAAACAGACTAGCCCAACACAACCAATTAGAGATAAACAACAAGACAAAAATAGCTACAAACAGAGACTAGTCAGAAACAACAAACAACAAGAAATAGAGCTTGAACCAAGCACGGCCACTGAGGGTGAGTTAAACAAAACTGTAACCTTCTTAGAAGAATGTTTCTTCTTTCTATGAACCGTTGTCCAAGGAGAATCATAAACTTAAATTGAGAAATTTCGATCAGAAGGGGAAGACTCCCCTCCAGAATAACAAACAAAAGGAACAACATTTACTTCAGGTGAAGCATCTGAAACTAGGCTAGGAACAATGACGTCCAGAGATTGCACAATAGTATCCCCAGGAGGAGCAACAACCTTTACATCTAAATTAGAAGGTTTTGAAACTTTTTCCAAAATAGGGGCATCAAGGGAATCAACGGGAGGAGCAACAACCGCCTCATCAATATTATTTTTCTTCACAGAAGGAGGAGGCCTTGAATCTTCATTAGAAGAAGCAGAATCAATAGTAGGGTGCACTGTTAAGTGTTCATAGAGTGAGTTCTTCCACCAAGTAGCAGAGGAAGTATTGTGGGAGCCATGGGAACAATCACGAGCTAAGTGACCAACAACAAAACAACATCTACAATGAAAAGGAAGACCAACCATTAACTTGCAAAACTACCTCACCAGGAAGAGCCTTTGAAAGATCAACCTCCACCAAGATCCAAGCAAAGGAGGTGTGAGTAAAATTCTTGGAAGCCAAATCCTCTTTCAAGAATATACCAAGAGCATTACCAATGCCCTCATAGGTAGAGGAACACCAGAGCTGTAAGGGAAGATAAGGAAATCTTACCCAAATAGGCACTACATCTAAGGGTTCATTCAAAGGGTTAAAAAAATGAACCCAAGGTCTAATGGAGATGGGATGAGAATCCCAAACCCACAAACCATAATCTAAAATAGTTTGTCTATCCTTAGGAGAGATGAAACTCACAACAAAAAAACTCCTAGCAGAAGGGTAAATCTCCATCAAACCATCAACCAAAGGAGCCCAATGGTTGGTGATCCAAATGTGCAAGTCAGGGAGGGAAGGCCACAAGCAACAAAATCTAAAAATAAGTGCATTCTTGGAGTAAAAAGCAATATTTTCAACAACTTCCTTACCTAGAGAGAAAACAAGAGCAACATCTGCACACAACAAGGGACATACATAGCCCTCCTTTGTCCTCTTTAACTTCATAGCATCAACAAATGATGGTTGGGGACTAGAATGGGCACACAAGCTCTTGGGAGAGGAAACCCCAACCGCACCCACAACATTAGAAGAACCCGCAGTTGTAGCAACAAATGGGGAAGAACCTGTAGCCACCATAGAACCAATCATTTTCTTTGCAACACCAAGAACAGAGCCACCCCTAACCACTGAAGGGTCAACACCAAACTTTCAAGAGGGTGATGTTGAAACACCAAACTTAGCAACCGGAGGAACGTCCGCAAGAAGGGGGGAGTTGGAGCTTAGATCGACAACCAGGTCACAACCAGGTGACAAGGGCTGCATAGTCGGGTAGGAGACAAAAGAATTCAAAATCTGTTCTGGGCGGGAGGAACCGAAAGCTTCCATCGAGAGCTAGCTATAATAATTTAATGATGGTTGTTACAATGTTATTACATAAATTCTATTGAATTATATTAAAATAATTAGTATTGGAGAAATATTTTGTTAGTAAAAGTCTAATAAAGAATTAATACATGTTTACACATATATGTGAATCTATAACTTCCACAAATCACATTAAACAATCAACCATATGATGATACATAATGTGAATAGTAATGCATGTCCTATTATATAGGTTTTGATCTCTTCTTTTTGAGGTTTTTTGGACAATTTAGCAAACATGTAGCTAATTAGGCTCCATTATTGATACCTAGAATTCCAATCAATAGCTTTAAGCTCTTAAGTCAAATACTAAGATACACTGATTTTTTATTTTATTTTTGTAAAAATATGATGACTATTTAGGAGCTTCACATACACAAAGTTAGGTTGTGCAGCTACAAGATCTTTTCATCCAGTATTTTTTGTATACGTTTGTAACTTTGTGAATTGCTAATTTTGTAAGGTATATGTAGCTTTTATCTTTAAATTTTATTACTATTTTGATTTACATGTGAGATACTATGAAAAACATATGTTAAAGTAAAGAATTATTTAATATAACACTAAAAATATTTAATATTCATGAAAGGATATAGGGTAAGTACACTGAGTTGAGTGCACTTTTTGGTCAAAATGTTGAAGAATTTTTCTTGAATATTAAAGTTTGTCATATTTGAGGTAGAAGTTTGAAGCATTTACACTTATTATTAACATGGTGTAAAATATAAAATATACAATTTCATTTCTAATTTTTAAATATGTAATTTATTCTAATACCTTAATGAGAAAATAAGTTTAGTATAAATGAACAAAAGTGATTTTTTTAAAAATACATTGAAATTCAAATTAGTATGTACAACTAACAAAATAAGTAGCAAATGAAATTATATTTTAAAATATTTTTGTGGAAAGATACATATAATGTCAAAGTTTGGTCAAGATTTTTTAATACATTATTTTATAATTTTTTTGCTAAGTTTAAAGGTTTTTTTAAATCCTCTTATATGACCAATGTAATTTGACCTAAAATAGTTCTAACATGATTATTTTTCATCATGTAGAGAATGATTTCTATATTGATTAGACATTTTTTTAAATCTCAAAATCAAAAGTTACTAAAAAAATAGTAATATATGTCCTTTCAAGTTTAAAGTATTTATATTTTAAAATAAATTAATAAGTAGAAATCATGTTTAAAATTAAAAATAGATATTTAAAAATTAGACATTGTTATCTATAATGGATTTTAATTTTGTCCAAGCATTCTTAACAAAAACTTGTTAGCAATATTGTTAAACTCAAATTTTAACTTTTGTTAGTGTCATGGCATTGTATTTGTAGATCCAAGGCTTAGGGTTGAGTTTTCAATTCTATTTTCATTCTAAGACTAAAGAAAAATTTATTTGTAAAACTTCAAATTTTATAGAATGCATACCCACTTCAAAACATTGATGGATTCTAAAACATAATGTGTAGACGTTCTAAAATGGAATGTATAGCAATTTGCATTTAGAAAAGGTAATGATTATGTATAGAATACATACACAATTTAAAATAGATACATATCTCTATTATAATTGTTGTTAGTGTTTTGAAATGAGTATGCATTCCTAAACACATACACATTTATAATGGACACCTACTTTTGAATAAGTGGTTGAACCTAAAGATGTACTTTTTCAAAATGTGCACTCATTTAGGCTTGGGCTATCATTCATAAATGGGTACACATTTTTATAGAATTAGATTACATATTTCTCATGGATTTTTTTTCCTATGATGGTTCCATGAATGGTTGACTCAAATTATTGCACTTATACCATACATAATGATGGCAATGGTTATGCAATTTCTTATAATGAGAAATCCAACTTCAAACTTATAAAAACAATTTTTTATTGAATTATTTTATAAAAAAAAAGTATGCATTAAGACAATTAATTAGTAATTTCAACAACCCAATAAGAGCAAAATAAATATTTATTTAGCATATTGGTAACCATCTAAGAGAGAATGAAGCTAAAATTGTATGAAGTACTAAAAAGTATGAAGATATGGGGACATGAAGCCATATAAGACACGAGGGTATGGTGGATGAATCCATCATTGTATTTTATAAATATCAAAGAGTATTGGTGATAATATTTTTCATCCATACAATTGGATGAATAGAAAGGATGCATCAAGGAATTAGAGGAAATAAAAATTATTTAAGATCGTTTAAAAAATAAGTAAACATGTAACAAGTGTATGTTATTGTAGCATGTAGAATATTACACTATTAAAATTCTACTTATTTTCGATGATTATGCACTTTTTCATTCATGGTTGATATAAGTAGAATTTCCTCTATATATATTCCTTGGTTATGCATTCAATAAAAAATTAAGCATTCTCCATTATTCATTTTGGTATGAGATCACAAATTTTCATGTGCATGTTTAAATATCATTAAACTTCATGAAGATGTTGGACATGATATTGAGGGTTCTAGAACTAGATATGAATACAATTCACTAGTAATCTTAAAGATGGAATATCCAATATTTTAGAGCCACTAGTGACATTGGATTTGTGAAAAGAAATACTAAGTACAAAGAGCAACACCATCCAATTGGGAGCCACCACCAAAGGAAGAAGTTGAGGGAGCATTGCTATGTAATCTTTGAAGGTTACAAATTCAACCCCTTCAGTGAAGAAAAATGCTATGGCAAAGCAAGTAAAGGAAGACAAGCTCCAAATCTATTAATTCTAACCATAAAAGGCTCAATTAATATTTTCACACTAAATCCTATTGCAAAGGTGCCTAGCTAGATGTCAAGCAAGAAAATTGAAGTTATCTGCAAATCAATTAACTAGAAAAATATTTTGTTTAGTCTCTTGTTGCAAATACATTTTATTTTCTTACATTAAGTTGGTTTCATTTCCCAAGGTGAATTTGATATTTATTCTTAAATGATGCATAAATAACTTGTTGGAATTTTGAGAATAATTTGCAAAGAATCTTGTGAACTAGTCTTGTGTGTCCCTGCCAGTTGGATTTGCAATCTCTGATGGATGTTGATTGTTCCAATCAATACCAACAATATTGCGAGAAATCATGAAGATTATTACCAAATGAGAGGCAAATACATGAAGCCTGAAAGAGAATAAACTTATAATTTTCTTTGCTAGACACTCTCCACAACATCAAAAATATAAAATTGAATGAACTTCTTAAGAAAGGACTTCTGGAGTACTTATTGTTTGGTGTGTGATACCTAGAAAAGAAAATCCATGCCAAGCTCAAGGAATGATATGATGTGGATGATGAATGTGAGGTAGACCACCCACACAAGCATCCACTTCTCACTACACAAGAATATCAAGCTCATATCCAAGCTTCTCTACATTCATGAAAGGATATGTATGTCAAAATTATTTTAATAATAAGTATATTTGTGTAATAATTTTTTCTATGGTGTCATCCTGTCAATACCAAACTTTCTCCTTTTAGATTCTTGGCTCTTAAAAGGGCCCAACTATATCACTTGAAATAAAAAATGCATGTGATTATCCAATTCTAAGAGCTCTAGGGGATAGTTACTAGAGAATGAAGCATCCAAATTCAATTTTGATGAGAAAAGGATGTACGAGAAGGTCGATGTGAAATCCATGATATTTATCAATGTTAGAATCTTTGATGAAGTTCAACCACATGTTTAAGATATGATAACATCAAAAATTTCTTGGTATACTTTTTCCACTATATGTTAGAAATAAAGATCCTCCATCTATAGTCAAATATTCATACACTTAATATGGAAAACTACAAGAAAGTAGAGGAGTTATTGCATCAGGTGTCTAAACTGTGAGCATAACTTGTAGCACTCAAAGAGAAGGTGTAGAAGGGCATGTGCAGGATCATCATGGAAAAAATAGGCCCTTATGTGGCAAAAAATTATGAAAAATCAAAGTTAGACAACTTCACGTAAAAAATTGAATAAGTTATCTATATTATTTCAAAAATATGTAAGAATAGAATCTATAGAAAATTGAATGTAGTTTCTAAACTACTAGGTTTTTAAATCTATTTGGTGAAAATTTTGAAATTTCAATGCAAAGAGTACTTCAAATTTAAGGGAAAAATAAGAAGCAGGTGTCTATCCTGCCTAACTACAATAAAATGATAATATTTTTTTATAATATTTTAGATATAAGTAGAGGACTCATGTTCGGATGTTCTTTTGTAATTTTTTCCAAGTAAATAATTAATTATGAATTTTTTATTACAAATTTTAAAAAATATAAAAACTTGTATGTCTGACCACCTTAAACTGGTCAAAACTTCATGAATTTATTTTTTGTTTTTTTAATCCTATAGTATGCAAAGCATAGAATGTGACACATGTTTCAGATTCAAGAAATGTGATACCATTTGAAAGTTATAGATGTTTTTCAATCAACCTATCGATAAGGACTTTAGTCATAATTCAAATAGAAAATGAATAATAATTATTTATTAAATTCAAATTAAAGCATAATTTATATTAGTGGAATGCTAAGAATCGCCTTTAAAAACCCTTTTCATTTCATCAATTTTGGGTAAAAAAAATGCCGTCAGCCACATACCCTACACATACCCATAATATTGCCACTTTTTGGCTCATCATGATCCTGCACATACCCAGAATAAATTGTTGGTCTTGATTAGTTTTAGAGCTCTTCCTTTCTAGTTCTATACTTTTTTCATGACATAAAAAATAACAAAGTAGGTGGTGTCATTTAAAGAAATAGCTAACTTTCTCTAATAGGAAGAAGCCATCTATTAGTGCAAGATGAGTTTGAAGACAAAAGAACTGATTTTGAGATAGTAGCATTGCCAAAATTTTAAAAAGGGGCCATTATAAAATCACCGACAAAAGAAACCAAAACAACAACATAAATCTCACAAGAAATTATGGTGTCAAATCTATTTAATACAAACACACGTGACACTAAAAGTGTTGGTATAATGCCTTGACTCAAGGAAATTTGAGTCAAGGAGGTACATCTAGTCAAAGTGATTCTCAAAAATCAAAATGACATCCTCATTGAATTGAAGGAAGCATAAAGGGCATGACACAATCCAATAAGATGATGCATTTAATGGGGATGAACCAAACACAACCAATTGTGATGACCATTAGAATTTTGTTCTTGTATCCAAAACCTCACATCCATCAAGGAATATTTGGTTGATTCTCTAATGCCAACAAGCATATGACAAGAAATAGAGAGCTATTTGATACATTAGATGATCAAACCATTGTATATCAGGTTTGGATCACACATAATAAGAATCATGTTGCAAAAGGAATTGGAAATGTTAACATTGCTCTTAAACCAAGAAGTTGTACTCTCACAAAGGTGCTCTATGTTCCTAACTTGACATCAAATCTCTTATGTGTAAGTAAATTTTTGAATCATATATTAAGGTTGAGTTTCAGGTCAAGTAAGGCATAAAATTATATTTTATCTCATGAGAAGGTATGCTAACCACTAGAGCTTTTATGAAGGACCATTTATTTATGCTAGATGCAATCTCATCCTCTGCAGTTTCTCTACCTATCTCTATGGCCAAATTTATTACTCTCTGGCATTATCAATATGCAAACCTTTTAGTTGGCTCCCTATATCAACTCAATTCTCAGGAGATGGTAATAGAACTTCCTCAAATTTCACATTCTTTTCATGTATGTCCTAGATGCCTTACAGGAAAACAACATTGGGATCCATTCAAGTCAAGTATCTTTCATACCAAGGACTATCTTGTTGTCATATATACTTATCTATGCAAACCCCCTACCTACTTCTTTTCAAGGATTCACATAATTCCATTTATTGGTAGATGAATTCTCTTTGATAGATCACATGAGTTTTATTTCTCAATAATAAGAGTGAATTATTTTCACACTTTTAGGACTTCTACTACTGTATTGAATAATCAGCAAGAAAACCTCTTCTTCTCCTCCTTTTCTCAGATCAAGGAGGGAATTCACATCAAAGTAATTCTTGGCACTCCTAAAGCATCATGGAATCAAATAGAACTTTATTGGACCCTATACACCCCAAAAAAATAGAATTGTAGAATCTTACAATCAGACTATCATGGAAATGAATTGTTGCATGCTTTTGATAGTTAAGTTTGAGGATTACTTTTGAGTATCTAAGTAGTCCAAACAACTATGTATCTTCACAACAGGGAAATTACAAAAATCTTGCAACACACTACAAAAGGTATTAAGTGGTCATAAGCCTTCAATCACAAATCTTAGATTATTTGGTTGTACAAAATATTTGCATGTTCTAGCTAATAATAGGAAGAATATTGATCCCAAGACACTCCATTGCATCTTTTTGGGGTACAATACTAGGTCTCAAAAGCATATCATCTCATGGATCCTAAGACACAAACTATTTATGAGAGTCGAGATGTTGTACGTTCATGAGTCATCATTTGACTCATTGACACACAAAGAAGATTCAAAACCAACCACCTCTCATAGATTTCTCTCATGGTTAGATGGTGAGATGAGGACTCATCTCCTAAAGAAGAAGAGCTACAAGGATAATTTTTTATTGATATTGGCCATCTAGAAAATAATTCTTCACATCAACAACAATATCACCATTTGAAATGACTCCAAAGCACTATCAGGGACTCCCACTTGAACTCTCTTCCAACTATTTTATCATGGGTAAAAGACCAAAGATAGGTGATAAATGAGGTAAATCTCACACTAATGAGTTCAATTGTTGACATCACCAAACCTAATATAGTTCAAGAGGTAATAAGTCAACCATAGTGGAAGAATTCCATGGATGTTGAGTATGACACCTTGATATAGAATAAAACATAGGAACTTGGTGATCCACCTACAAGAAAGAAAATAATTAGTTGCAAATAAATTTTCAAAGTAAAATACAAGGACTTGATGGACCTATAGACAAATAAAAAGCATATTTTTTTGCAAAGGGATATAATCAATAGGATGAAATTGATTATGAGGGTACCTTTGCACCCACTAAAATATCATGACAATTTTATTTGTTTGTGCACTTACATGAATACAAAAATTATGGAAGCTTCAATAGATGGATGCCAAGAGTGCTTTCCTAAATGTTGATATAAAATAAGAAGTATACATGACCTAACCAAAAGGTTTCATTGATGAAAATCATCCTCAAAATTTATGTTATTATTAAGTAACTTTATGGAATTAATCAATCCCCTAGGGAATGCCATATTAAAATATATGGTCACTTACTGTAGTATGGTTTCATCCACAACACCTCAAATTTAAATTTCTATATTAATAAGGTAGGAAAAATAATTGTCATTCTTGATTTGTATGTGGATGATCTTGTGATCACATGAAGTATAGACAATCTCAATGATAATGTAAAGAATGATCTAAAGAAATGCTTTGACATGATAAAATTGGGGCTACTTCACTACTATCTTAGCTTGGAGATATGGAAAAAGAAGCATCACATTTTCATCTCACTGATGAAATATGCCTAAGCTTTTGGAAAAGTAAGGTATTTCTGATTATAAGTTTATGTTCACTCCAATGGAGAAATATTTGCAAATCTCTTGATTCCAAGGTTCATGTTAAGTAGATGTAGCTCCCTATATGCAGTTGTTTGGGAGTCTCATTTACTTGACTTATACCAAACTAGAGTTATACTTTACTCTCAGCTATCTTCTAAGATTTGTGTGGGAGCTAAAGAAATTTCATTAAGTTGTAGCTAAGATTTTTTTTAAATATATCTAAGATACACTTGATTATGGTTTGGAATACAAAAGGAACCCTTAGTTATTCTTGTAGAGTTATACCAACATGAAATATGTTGGATCTATTGATGACAAAAACTTTGAAACTTATGGATTTTGTTTTCATCTTGGATCTAGACCAATCTCATAGATTAGTATGAAGAAAATTGTTATTTCTCTATCATTCATCGACATTGATTATCATGTTTATTTTTTAGATTGTAGGAATTGGTCGGGTATCCGTCCCCCTATAAACTACAGTGTTCCTAGTAAACTCTTTTCATGTGACCGGTGGCACTGGCGTGACATGCCCTCTAGTACCACGAGGATGGTGGGGAGACTAGACCTCGTACCTCTTGCTTGTAATAGGATGCTTTAGCCAATCGAGCTAGGCCCATCACCCCAACATTGAATATCATGTTGCATGAGGAAGCGTGTGTCAATTTATTTGGCCATGTTGTATTATAGTTGACATAGAAATTCTAGAAGAAAAACTGCTTATTCTTTATTGTGACAATTAGGGTGTGTTGAATCTTGTGAATAATCTTTTTTTTCCATGAAAGAAAAAAGCATGTTGAGGTCAAATGTCATTACATTTGAGACCAATTCTTAACCACCACATCCAACTCTAGAATGTAGGATATTACATTGTTAAACTTCTTCTTAGTTTCAACACTTATACAAATTTTTCATTTATATTTGATATAACTGTAATTTGTTTTGTATATCTTCCTTGGATGTGCATTTAATTAAACATCAAGCATTCTAAATTCTTTGATTTCTTAAATAGCACTTTGTGATAAAAATATAAAGATATTATAACATGTTATTATCAAATAATATGTAAGGAGGGGAGCTAAGGTTCTCTAATGGAGAAAATAGAAAAGTGATAATAATCACAATGGCTATGTAACATCATGTAAGAAAAAATAAGTGTCATCATGATAAGTACAAATAAATATCATTTATACATATTAGCAACATAAGATAAGGTCATGATTAAACAAACATCCAAACAAGCATGATAATCATATGATATAAAAATTATGAGCATATGAATCAATGATTCTCATGTGAGTACAACAAGATAGATGAAATAAAGTGGATTCCTTGAAGTGGAAAAACCTAACACATAATATAAATGACATGAAATATAAAATAATAGATAATATAGAATGTTAAATTGGGATAAAACAATATATAAGACAATAGAAAATATGAGAATGGAGGATTATATCAAGCATGGGTCAATTAGTAAATTCCAACATACTTAAAGCACAAAGCCATGTCGTAATTTTATAAAGGATATAGATAGCATTGTTCTAGCTTTCTAACAGGTCTAAATCACCCAAAAGTAACATGCATATTTTAATTTTTTGAATGATGTATATCATGAAAAGAAATTTTTTAAGTGTATTTTATTCTTTTGTATTTTCTAAATTTAAAAAAAAAAAACACATATAGAGCTTACACGCACACACACATATACGCATGTATCTATATAATTTAAATTCTCAACAAATGTGTGTGCATTATAATGCAAGCATGCTATAGTTCACTCATGTTTATACCTAATTTTAGTATTGAAATAGAAAGAGATTGAGAGAGAGAGAGGTTGAAGAGGGAGAGTGAGGAAGAGAGGAAGAGGGAGAGAGAGAGAGAGAGAGAGATAAGGAGAGGGAGAGATAAAGAGAAGAGAGAGGGGTAGAGATAGATGTAAATGAAAAATATATAGAGAAGGATATAGAAGGCACAAGAGATAAAGAGGGAGGGAGAAATAGATAAAAAAATAAATAAAGATAGAGATAGGAAGAGGGGGATATATATATATATGGGTAGAGAGAGATGGATAAATAAGGAGATAGAGAAAAAGAGATGGAGAGATAAAAGGAGACATATGGAGAGACAAAGATAGGAGTGAGATAAAGAGGTAAATAGAGATATAGAAATAGAGGTCTATGAAAAGGGAGAGGGGGAAAGAAAGGGAGATAGAGGAGCAATATCTAAAGATAGAGGAGGGAGAGGTAGAGATAAAGATAGAGAGTGATAAGGAGGTAGGAATAAAGAGGGAGATAGAGAGGGAAAGATATAGGGAGAGAGATAAGGGGAGAGAGGGAAATATAGAAAAATTGAGTGAGAGAGGTAGAGATAGAGAGGGTTGAGATATAGGGAGATATAGAGATAAGGGGAGAGGGAGGGAAATATAAAAAAAAATGAGCGAGAGAGATAGAGATAGAGATGGGTGAGATAGTACATTGAGGTAGAGAAAGGGAGAAATATAGGTAGAGAGGGAGAGAGGGAGATATAGATCAATATATAGAGAGGGAGGGGGAGAGGGAGAGGTATAGAGAGATAGAGAGGGATATGGAGATAGAGGGTGAGATAGAGATAAGTAGAGATGAAAAATAGATAGGGAGAGAGTGAGAGATAGGAAGGGGGAGATTAGGGAAATATAGGAAGAGAAAGGGAGAGAGGTAGAGATAGAGAGGGGAAGATAGAGAGAGAGGAGATGGTGGAAAGAGGGAGAGGGGGAGGGAGAGATGGATAAAAATAGATAGAGGGAGATATGATAAGCTAGAGACGGATAGAGAGAGATATAGAGAAATATATAGATAGAAAGATAGAGAGGGGGGAAGGAGATGTAGAGATACAAGTCTAGATAGGGAAAGTGAAGGAGAGTGGGGAGATAGTGAGATATATCTCAATATATATAGAGGAATAGGGGAGAGGCATAGGAAGAGGGAGATATAGATAGAGGGAGATATTGATAGATAGAAAGGGACAGGGAGAGAGATAGGAAGATAGAGGATCAAAAGATAAGGATCAAAAGAGATAAAGATAGGAGTGAGAAGGAGATAGAGAGATAATAGGTGAAATAAAACCAGAGATGGAGTAAATAAGAAAGATTGGTATAGATATTGTGATATAGATAAATAAGAAGAAAGAGATATAAAGAAATAACGATAAAAGGAAAAAGAGTGAGAGAGACAGTAATTCCTCTACCATTAAAACCTCATCTATAATTACTAATTGTGTCAGACTACACGATCAAGACGACATTAGTTGTGCACCATGTACTATATAATGACAATGCACATAACAATACAAAAGAAAACCTTTAAAATGGATGTCGACTACCCCGCACCTTTAAAACTTGAGACCGTTTAACAACTGTGAGATTTCTTTGAAGTTTCTGGCATGATGGCTAATGGTATAACTCGAATCTCTTACATCACTCGGCACTTAAAACTTTTCAGGCCATATATCTTTTTGGACCACTTATAAGTAAAACAGGAATCCAATCATTTAGGTTTCTTATAAAAAAAAAAAAAAAAAACTTTAGGTTATTGTTGGTGGAGAAATTAGGAAATTGGCGTGTTTACTTCCAATTGAAGAGCTGGTCCACTTTGAAAATTCTCACTAAATGCCTGGAGCCACAAAATGGGTAGAAATGACATGGTGAGTATGTTAGGACACTATTTGGTCTCTCCAAAGCGATGATTAGGGAGCCAATCTCAAATGGCATCACGGAAAGAGCGTGTTGGAAGAGATTGAGGAGGAGGATTTAGCAGGTTGTTATCTATATCTTGAGCTATTTATGGAGAGTGCATGAATTGTGGGATTTATCTTAATCTGTGCCTGCCTAATTAAAGGCTGTTGTAACTCTTTATATGTAGATTCGTTGTAATCTCCAGACACACAATGAATAATAATCCCCCTCTCTCTCTTCTCCCGTGGACGTAGGCTACGGCCGAACCACATACATCCTGTGTTATTTGATTGTCTGTATGTTCTTTTAATAGCTTCTTTATGGTATCAGAGCGGGTCATTGTTTCGAGCCGTGTGTCTGCTTTTCTGGCGCGTATTCTGGAAGAATGAAGTTGTTTTCTCCTATTTTCTGGCGCGTGTTCTTGGTCGCGCATTTTTTGATCAGCTTATGGGCGCTAGCCGCACGGATTTAATCATTCTTGGGCGCATTTTTTTGCTTCCTTCGGTTGGGTGCGACTTCCTCCAGTGATCTTGAGTCATTTTTTGGCCTTGTAAACCCCGATTCAAGTCAGATCTGCAGTAGAAGAACATAGCCTACAGATCTGCAGCGTACCAAAGAAGGGCGCACATTTTTTCTGCATAAAGTGCATGGTTTAAGGAGATTGCAGCGTCATTTACCAGAAGAGGGGGCACATTTTTCGCTGTGCAATCAATTCTTGGTCCGTTTTTTGTTTATATTGCCGTAACGGCTATATAATAATAGCTTGAAGCAGACTCCACAATCGTTTTGGATATGCAAATTCCCTGTTGTCTTCAGGTACAAGAAAATGAAAATCTGTGAGAAGGAAGTGCAGAAGAAGAACCGCATTCAAGTCTCTAATACGAAGAAGCCGCTCTTTTTCTATGTCAATTTGGCTAAGAGATATATGCAGCTGAACGAGGAGGTGGAGCTGTCTGCTCTAGGAATGGCCATTGCTACAGTTGTCACCGTTGCTGAGATTCTCAAGAACAATGGGCTAGCTGTAGAGAAAAAGATATTGACATCTACGATAGACATGAGAGATGAAGCAAGAGGCCGGCCTATCCAGAAAGCCAAGGTTGAGATAATATTGCGGAAATCTGCGCAGTTTAATGATTTGATGGCTGCTGCTGAGGAGAAGGAACTATATCAATGTGATCACTGCAAGAAACCTGGGCATACCAAGGATCGTTGCTGGGAATTATATCCACATCTCAAATCTGAATACAAGGGTCGGAAGGATCATGCTGCTATAGCCGAAACGTCTCTTTCAATCAATCAGTTGGGTCACCTTCTTCAACAACTCAGTAAGACCATCTCTTCTGGCAACAGTCCGTCCTCTTCGTCTCACGTGTCAGGTAATCTTCATGCTTATCTTACTTCAAATTCAAAAATTAATTCCTGGATTATTGATTCCGGAGCTACTGATCATATGGCCAATAGTTCTTCCTCAGTAACCAATTTTATTCCAAAAGCTGATAAGCATGATATCTCTGTTGCAAATGGAACTACTGTTTCAGCCTTAGGAAGTGGTAAAATTAGTTTCTTTTCTCATAATGCTCCATCTGATGCTCTGGTTGTTCCATCCTTCCCTGTTCAACTTATGTCTGTTGGAAAAATTACTAATTCTTTAAATTGTGATGTCATTTTTTCTCCAACATCTGTCATCTTTCAGGATCGAAAGTCGAAGAAGACGATTGGTAAAGGAACATACTCACATGGACTTTACTTTCTAAACTCCTGCAATAAGGCGTATCATGCTAGTAGTGTAATTGAAAGTCACACTTTACATAAACGGCTTGGACATCCATCCAACCGTATCTTGTCAAGACTTTGTCCCTCTGCTTCTGTTGATTCTGATGTCTATGATGTTTGTCAGTTTTCTAAACAAATGAGTTTACCTTTTGTCAATTCGTCTTCTATGTCTACTGAGTTGTTTGAATTAGTTCACTCCGACTTATGGGGACCTGTGCCTATTGATTCTTATGATGGATATAAATATTTTGTGTTGTTCATTGATGATTTTTCTCGTGCTACCTGGTTATACTTGTTAAAATCAAAAACTGAAGTGACTTCTATCTTCAAAGATTTTCATACTATGGTGTTTAATCAGTTTGGTGCTAAAATTAAAACTTTTAGGTCTGATAATGGTACCAAATATGTTAAAGGATCTTTTTCAGAATATCTTCAAAGCCAAGGCATTATTCACCACACAAGTTGTGTCGGAACTCCACAACAAAATGGGGTGGCCGAAAGAAAGAATCGACACATCCTGGAAACCGCACGGGCCCTTATGTTTCAAACAAAGGTCCCAAAACAATATTGGTCTCATGGTGTGTTGACCGCTGCATATTTAATCAACCGACTTCCCAGCCGTGTTATTAAGTTCAAGTCACCATTGGAGATACTCAAAAATAGGATACCTGGCATTTCACACTTGAGGGTATTCGGATGTGTTTGTTATGTGCACCAGCAAGCAATACACAGAGATAAGTTAGAAGCTCACTCTACTCGGTGTGTATTTTTTGGGTATTCTTCCACTAAGAAAGGGTATATATGTTATGATCTAGTCACTCGTAAAATTGTTGTTTCACGTGATGTCCATTTTGTGGAATCTGAATCTTTTTTTACAGCTTGTGTTGACTCTAGGAGTCAGCCACAGGGGGAGTCTGTGTCTCACCCGGTTCCGCTTCCCACCATTACCAATGAAGATGTTGTTCCTGATCATGATGCAGAAGTTCCTGAAGCACCACCAATCCCCACATCTCCTCAAGCTGCTCGACGATCGAGTAGAGCAACTCGTCCTCCAGAGCGACTGAAAGATTTCTTCACTTATCATACTACATCTTATCCTATACAGGCACACCTATCTTATAATAATATTTCTCAGTCTCACCTAGCTTTCTTGAGTACTGTTGATCATAATCAAGAACCTAAGACTTTTAAAGAAGCTAACTCCATTGCAGTTTGGAGGAAGTCTATGCAAGATGAGCTACAAGCTCTTGATGACAATAACACATGGGAGATTGTTAAGCTACCTCCAGGAAGGAAAACTGTCGGATGTCGTTGGGTGTACAAAAATAAATACAACAGTGATGGTTCCTGAGAACGACATAAGGCCAGACTTGTTGCTAGAGGATTCACACAAACATATGGCGTAGATTACCAGGAAACTTTTGCGCCTGTTGCAAAGATGAACACATTTCGGGTCCTCATTTCCCTTGCCGTCAATCAAGACTGGAAATTGTTTCAAATGGACGTCAAAAATGCATTCTTGCACGGTGATCTTAAAGAAGAAGTTTACATGAGCATCCCACCTGGGCATCCGCAAGAGGCCAAGTTTGGTTTAGTGTGTAAATTAAAAAAGGCAATCTACGGGCTTAAACAATCTCCACGGGCCTAGTATGCTAAGCTTAGTTCTGTCCTTATGTTGAATGGGCTGAAACGAAGTAATGTCGATCCTTCTTTGTTTGTTAAAAGAAGTAACTCCGGTATTGTTGTTGTGCTGATTTATGTTGATGATATAGTCATTACTGGTGATGATCAAAATGCAATTTCTAAGCTAAAAATTCTGCTACACAATAGATTTGCCATTAAAGATTTGGGAACTTTGAAGTACTTTCTTGGATTAGAAGTTGCCTACTCAAAAAATGACATCTTTCTTAATCAACGAAAGTATGTGTTGGATTTGTTACAAGAAACTGGTAAATTTGGAATCAAGCCATCAGATACGCCAACGGATAGTGGAGGAAAATTAGATGATACTGGTGCATTGTTGCCTGATATTGGTCAGTTTCAAAGGTTGGTCGGTAGGTTAATCTATTTAACCATTACTCGACCTGACGTTTCTTATGCAGTAAGTTTGGTAAGTCGTTTCATGCATGCTCCCAAGGCTCAACATATGCAGGCCGTCACCAGAATTCTACAGTATCTGAAAGGGTCCCCAGGCAGAGGTATATGGATGCGTAAGACTGGTCATAATTCTATTACTGCCTATACTGATGCTGATTGGGCAGGATCTCCAATTGATCGAAGGTCTACAACTGGATATTGTACCTTTGTTGGAGGTAACTTGGTCACATGGAAAAGTAAAAAACAGAGTGTTGTTGCTCGTTCAAGTGCTGAAGCAGAATATAGAGCGATGGCATCAACTACCAGTGAAATTATATGGCTTCGAGCTCTATTGCAAGACCTTGGTTATGGTTCGTCTCTACCAACTGAATTATTTTGTGATAATCGGGCTGCCATGCATATCGCTTCAAATCCAGTATTTCATGAGCGCACTAAACATATTGAAGTCGATTGCCATTTTGTTCGAGAGAATGTGCAAGCCAATGTCATCCGCACAACCTTTGTCCCTACAACTCAGCAATTGGCAGATATATTTACAAAAGGTCTTCCGGCTCTCAAGTTTCAAGAAGTATTGTCCAAGTTGGGATCTATTGACATTTTCGCACCAACTTGAAGGGGAGTGTTGGAGAAGAGAGATTCAGAGAGATTTGCGGGATTTGTAATTATCTATATCTTGAGCTATTTATGGAGAGTGCATGAATTATGGGATTTATCTTAATCTGTGCCTGCCTAATTAAAGGCTGTTGTAACTCTTTATATGTAGATTCGTTGTAATCTCCAGACACACAATGAATAATAATCCCTCTCTGTCTCTTCTCGAGTGTGGGCGTGAGCTACGGCAGAACCACATCTGTGTTGTGGTTATGCATGTTCTTTAATAAACTTCTTGAATATATCGTAATGGAAAAATCATATATTTCATTCATGTCAAAATAGAATAATGATAATTTCTTCGGCAGGTCAAGGAAACTTACAAGTGGATTTCCACAATCGCTGTTCCGCTCAAATAAGACAACCGAAATTTGAACTGCTCAAAATGAAAGTAAACACTTTCTCTCTCTATCGACTCTTGCCATTCAAAGTCTTTGTGCGGTTTACTGCTTGTCTATTCGATCATATATTGATCATCTAGTTTAAACTCTAAATGTACTTATTGTCTTCTAGAAGAGCAAAGAGGAGAAGGAGGGCCTTTAAGTACTCAATGGATTGATGAAGACGGCATTCAGACAAATTCACTATCAACAAATTCACTTTCAATAATTTATTGTCATGACAAATTTATCTCGTGGAAAATTCTATCACTATCAATTCATATTATATTGTTGGCGGTGAACTTTCCACGAGATGAGTTTGTCATGGCAATGAATTGTTGAAATTGTTGATAATTAAATAAAAATTATAGTAATATTTTATTTATTTTGAAGGAATAATTTAATGTATATATACTATGATAAATGGTATAATTTTTTTAAACTTTGATCTATTTATCTAATTATTATACTTTTTATCTAATATGTTACGTTATTTGTTTTTTTATGAATTAAGTATGAATCTTTTATTTCATGAAATTCTTTGCAACATTCTGATATCATAATAGTAACTCTCCTCTTACCACTTCATCTTATATCTACATCAAACATTTCCCAAGGTCATTGTTGTCTCATTCATCAATGCCAAATATAGCTATTGATTCAGTGATACATTCCCCTCCAAATTAAGCTCAAACTTGTGGAGCTCCAATGCTAATGCCAATTCTCAAACTCTAATTTGAATTTTTTATAATTGAAACTCCTAATTTTCTTGCTTGGCATTTTACACTTCTCTTAAGCGTGTCCAACATATATTCTCAAAATGAATATTTTCTAGCTCCCTTAAATATGTTGTCTTATGTAATCTCATTACCATGTAATATAATCTCATTACCATCTTTAATCTCATTAAAAGATTTTTCTATAGAAAAATGATCGCACTAAACATAATTTGAATTAATTAAACAAGTAATTATTTTTCTATAAAAAGAATATTACATTATTATATTTAGTTTAGACTTAGCTATGTCATTTCTAAAACTATTCCTCAGTATTTTCTTCTCATAAGTTGTAAAATACTCCTATTTTGTGTCTAAAAATTTTCTAGCCATTCATGTTATGTAATTATATAGGTACTTGAATTATTAATTATAAGAAGTTTTTAAATATCTCTATCATTTTTTATTATGTCTCCTAGATGTTTAATTATATTTTATATTTCTATGATTATGCTTATTATTGGTTCTTTTAACTATTGAATTATGTGAAAATATGTCTATTCTATCACATCACCTTGTTTCATTTTGAGTAATTTTCTTTCAATGATGTCTAATTTTTTTTTTTTTGTCAATTAATCTTAATTACAATATAAGGAACTACTTGGCTTTTGAGATTGTTTCATTGAAGCATTTTCCCACATTTTCAAATCCTTTTTTGTTCATACAACTTGCAAGAGTAAAGGTGAGCTTTGACAATGAGCCTAATCAAGCAATTAATAAACAATACAAACCTTAAGTTTTTAAGTTGGTCTAGAATTTGTAAAGTTATATGAAATGATTAGAACTTGAATGCATAGCTTGTCATTTTCAACTATACATGGAACTTGAAGCTCCTCTCATAGTGTATTCAATTTTCATGAACTAACTAATTATAAAACCTAAAACTATCTATTTGATAATTTACAACTACATTAGATCATAACATACTAGCCCTTTAAAGAGAAAAAGTGTGGATGGTTCTTTTATCAACATCTCCTAACATTTTTATTGAATAAAATCTTAGATACAAAATAGATCAAAGATCTAAAGTCAATTGATGGGAATACAAAACTAAATTGTGGAGGAATAAAACCATGTGAGAAGTAAAAGCAAACTATTAGTCAAAATTATCCACTATTGGAGTAGTAGTATCAAAATCCATGTTCTCAACTAATCAGTTATGACTATGGTGGATTTATTTTATGTATGAGTGTTTATCTCAAGTACCTTCATTATGCATAGTGTCCCAAGATTGAATAGCTTGATTGCTCCAAAGGTGCATATTTATGAAAATTGCATTTATCATTTTTTATTTGAATCTAGATATGAACAATATGTTAAATAAAAAAAATGCTAAAATCCATCAAATTAGTTGGAAATTCTCTTACCTTAAACATGGACATAGATTCTTCACCTCCTTTATTTGGTTGAATAGATTGATTTAGATGATGATGAACTTTTGTATCTCCCTTCAAACTAATTCTTCCTACCTCTTCAAGAAAGGCATGTGTTCTTTCAATAACCTATAAGATTTATGTGCCTGCCTAGATCTCCTAGGATCACATCAAAGCTTGGTTTAACAACACCTCCATAGATAATCATTCATACATCATGTTATTTCTCTTGTTTCTCATAAATTGAATATTTATATTGCTATTTTGGGAAACTCTTTATATCTTCTTGATAGAATGACACTGACTGTCTTCTAACCACTTCTTTTTATATCTACATCAAGATTTTTCTCAAGCTCTTTCTTATCCGATGGCTCAATTTCGAATAGAGATATCAATTCAACATCACTCTTTTTTCTAACTTGATTTACCACTTGTTGATCTCCAAAGTAAATGCCAACTCTCAACTCTAGCTTGGAAACTTTTAAGTTCAAACTCTGAATTGGCCTGCTTGTCCATTTTGCACTTTACTTAAGCATGTCAAATAAATCTTCTCAGAGTGAAGATTTACTTGTTCCTTTTGTCATGTTGTCTTATGTGATCTCCCTGCCATCTACTTCATTGAAAAGTTTCTTTATTGAAAATAGACCCCATTATGAACATAGTTTAAATTAATTAAATAGATAATTATTTCTTTTTGAAAGAATATTCTATCATTTTATTTAATCACTCATATTCTCATCTCAAAATTACTGTTTAAAATTTACTCTATCTTCTTTTAAATATATAATGTGCTGATTTTACTACCATTAAAACCTCATCTATAATTGCTAGTTGTTCTACACTGCACACTACATGATCTAGACAAGATTTGTCATGCAGCATGCACCATATAATGACAATGCAAATAACTGTACAAAAGAAAACCTTTGAAATGGATGTCGACTACCCTGCACCTTTAAAACTTGAGACCGTGTAACGACTGTGTGAGCTTTCTTGATGTTTCTGGCATGATGACAAATGCCATAACTCCAATCTCTTACGTCACTTGGCACTCTAACCTTTTTATGCCATATGTATCTCTTTGGACGATTTATGGGTAAAATTGGAATCCAACAAATTAGATTTCTATAAAAAAATTAATGTTCCAATTCTATTGAAGGTTATTGTTGGTGGAGCAATTAGGAAATTGCCCATGTTTGCTCCACTTTGAAAGTTGTTGGAGAAGAGAGATTTCCGGGATTTGTTTCTATCTGTAGATTGCTATTTATGGAGAATGCACACTTTGTGGGATTCGTTTAGATTCATCTTAATCTATGCCTTCTTCTAATTAAGGCTGATGTATCTCTATATGTAGAGCTGTTGTAATCTCTTGATACACACAATGAATAATAATACCCTCTCTCCCTTCTCCAGTGGACGTAGGCTATGGCCGAACCACATACATCTGTGTGTTCTGTGATTATCTATGTGTTATTTGATTAGTTTCTTCATGGTATCAGAGCAGGTCTTGGCCTGATCCTGTCACGGGAGACCCAGGATCTCTTTTTGGCCACGCAATCTTTTTCTGTTCCATTGTTTCGAGCCGTTTGCTTGTTTTTATGGCGTGCGTTCTGGAAGGTGTGCAACTTCTAAGTGTTTTTGGTGGTCGGATTTCGTTTCTTGTTCTCTATGCGATTTCCAGACCTGAACATCGCAACTTCCAGATGTCTTCTCTGCCAGAACGAGGGTTTTCTCTTGCTTTTTGAGGGTTTTCTTGGCCGCACGAATTTGATAAGTTTCTGGGCGCTGGCCGCGCGAATTTAATCATTCTCTGGGCACGTTTTTTTGTCTTCATTTGGGTGCGACTTCCAGTTTTGTTCCTGAGCCATTTTTCTGTGCTCCCAGTACGCGATCTGGCCTCTAAAACCCGCGATCCTGTCCTGTGCGGCGCGATTTCGGGTTCTCTCCATCAAAATCTCTTCTGCTCACTCAAATCTACAGCGATATTTACCAGAGAAGAGCGCACGGTTTTGCTTTGCAACAACTCTTTGGTCCGATTTTTTGATTATCTCTTCTGCTTGTGATCTGCCTCAGAAATCTGGTGTATTCTAAATCTGCTGCGGAGGTTTTCATTGTAAGTGTTTTTTTGCGACTTCTTTCTTGCGCTTTTCATGGTTGAGTTCAATTCGAATCCTAGTTGGAGACTTTCATCAGTTCCGTTAAATGGTATCAATTATGTAGCATGGTCTAGAGCTGTCACTTTGTCGCTTGGTGGCAAGAAAAAATTTGGTTTCGTTAATGGTGATAAAACGTGTCCTCAAACTACTGAATCGGGATATGAGGATTGGATATCCAATGATCAGCTTGTTCGATCATGGTTACTCAATTCGATGGAAACTCATATTGCCAAAATTTTCACTTTTTCTAATTCAGCAAAAGAACTATGGGATTCAATCGCTGAATTATATGGTAACCAAAATAATGTTGCCCGTATTTTTGAACTCACTCTTGAAATTGCTGCAGCCCAACAAGGTGAGAAAACCTTTAGTGAACACCTTGGGAATCTTAAAAAACTGTGGGACGAATTGAACCTGTATCGTCCACATACCACTGATGCCCAAACTCTTTTGAAACGAGCTGAGGAGGATAAAATTTTCTCACTACTTCGTAGCCTGAAGCCTGAGTATGAATACATAAGGCACAATCTTCTGATGGATGCCACATTACCCACTCTTGCTGGTGTTTGTGCTATTATTCAGCGAGAGGAAACTCGAAGAAAGACTATGAGCTCAGAATCCAAAACTTCAACGGAGAAGATTGAATCTAATGTCCTTTTGGCTGAAAAGGATGATAAAAGAAAGCCTCACTTTTCCAACAAAAACAAGAATGTTTCTCGCTACAAGGGTAAGAAGGAACTCTATCAATGTGATCACTGCAAGAAAACTGGGCATACCAAGGATCGCTGCTGGGAATTACATCCACATCTCAAATCTGAATATAAGGGTCGGAAGGATCATGCTGCTGTAGCCGAGACTTCTTTTTCAATCAATCAGTTGGGTCATCTTCTTCAACAACTCAGTAAGACTGTCTCTTCTGGAAACAGTCTGTCCACTTCCTCTCATGTGTCAGGTAATCTTCATGCTTATCTTACTTCCAATTCCAAAATTAATTCCTAGATTATTGATTCCGGAGCTACAGATCATATGGCCAATAGTCCTTCTTCAGTAACCAATTTTATTTTGAAAACTGATAAGCATGATATCTCTGTTGCAAATGGAACTACTGTTTCAGCCTTAGGAAGTGGTAAAATTAGTTTTTTCTCATAATGCTCCATCTGATGCTCTGGTTGTTCCATCCTTCCCTGTTCAACTTATGTCTATTGGAAAAATTACTAATTCTTTAAATTGTGATGTCATATTTTCTCCAACATCTGTCATCTTTCAGGATCGAAAGTCGAAGAAGACGATTGGTAAAGGAACATACTCACATGGACTTTATTTTCTAAACTCCCTCAATAAGGCGTATCATGCCAGTGGTGTAATTGAAAGTCACACTTTACATAAATGGCTTGGACATCCATCCAACCATATCTTGTCAAGACTTTGTCCCTCTACTTCTGTTGATTCCGATGTCTGTGATGTTTGTCAGTTTTCTAAACAAACGCGTTTACCTTTTGTCAATTTGTCTTCTATGTCTACTGAGTTGTTTGAATTAGTTCACTCCGACTTATGGGGACCTGCGCCTATTGATTCTTATGATGGATATAAATATTTTGTGTTGTTCATTGATGATTTTTCTCGTGCTACCTGGTTATACTTGTTAAAATAAAAAACTGAAGTGACTTATGTCTTCAAAGATTTTCATACTACGGTGTTTAATCAGTTTGGTGCTAAAATTAAAACTTTTAGGTCTGATAATGGTACCGAATATGTTAAAGGATCTTTTTCAGAATATCTTCAAAGCCAAGGCATTATTCATCAAACAAGTTGTGTCGGAACTCCACAACAAAATGGGGTGGCCGAAAGAAAGAATCGACACATCCTGGAAACCGCACGGGCCCTTATGTTTCAAACAAAGGTCCCAAAACAATATTGGTCTCATGGTGTATTGACCGCTGCATATTTGATCAACCGTCTTCCCAGCCGTGTTATTAAGTTCAAGTCACCATTGGAGATACTCAAAAATAGGACACCTGACATCTCACACTTGAGGGTATTGGATGTGTCTGTTATGTGCACCAGCAAGCAATACACAGAGATAAGTTAGAAGCTCGCTCTACTCGGTGTGTATTTTTTGGGTATTCTTCCACTAAGAAAGGGTACATATGTTATGATCCAGTCACTCGTAAAATTGTTGTTTCACGTGATGTCCATTTTGTGGAGTCTGAATCTTTTTTTAAAGCTTGTGTTGAATCTGGGAGTCGGTCACAGGGGGAGTCTGTGTCTCACCCGGTTCCGCTTCCTACCATTACCAATGAGGATGTTGTTCATGATCATGATGCAGAAGTTCCTGAAGCAACACCAATCCCCACATCTCCTCAAGCTGCTCGACGATCGAGTAGAGCAACTCGTCCTCCAGAGCGAATGAAAGATTTCTTCACTTATCATGCTACATCTTATCCTATACAGGAACACCTGTCTTATAATAATATTTCTCAGTCTCACCTAGCCTTCTTGAGTACAGTTGATCATAATCAAGAACCTAAAACTTTTAGAGAAGCTAACTCCATTGCAGTCTGGAGGAAGTCTATGCAAGACGAGCTACAAGCTCTAGATGACAATAACACATGGGAGATTGTTAAGCTACCTCCAGGAAGGAAAACTGTCGGATGTCGTTGGGTGTACAAAAATAAATACAACAGTGATGGTTCCTTAGAACGACATAAGGCCAGACTTGTTGCTAGAGGATTCACACAAACATATGGCGTAGATTACCAGGAAACTTTTGCGCCTGTTGCAAAGATGAACACATTCCGGGTCCTCATTTCCCTTGCCGTCAATCAAGATTGGAAATTGTTTCAAATGGATGTCAAAAATGCATTCTTGCATGGTGATCTTAAAGAAGAAGTTTACATGAGCATCCCACCTGGGCATCCGCAAGAGGCCAAGTTTGGTTTAGTGTGTAAGTTAAAAAAGGCAATCTACGGGCTTAAACAATCTCCACGGGCCTGGTATGCTAAGCTTAGTTCTGTCCTTATGCTGAATGGGCTGAAACGAAGTAATGCAGATCCTTCTCTGTTTGTTAAAAGAAGTAACTCCGGTATTGTTGTTGTGCTGATTTATGTTGATGATATAGTCATTACTGGTGATGATCAAAATGCAATTTCTAAGCTAAAAATTCTGCTACACAATAGATTTTCCATTAAAGATTTGGGAACTTTGAAGTACTTTCTAGGATTAGAAGTTGCCTACTCAAAAAATGACATCTTTCTTAATCAACGAAAGTATGTGTTGGATTTGTTACAAGAAACTGGTAAATTTGGAATCAAACCATCAGATACGCCAACGGATAGCGGAGGAAAATTGGATGATACTGGTGCATTGTTGTCTGATATTGGTCAGTTTCAAAGGTTGGTCGGTAGGTTAATCTATTTAACCATTACTCGACCTGACCTTTCTTATGCAGTTAGTTTGGTAAGTCGTTTCATGCATGCTCCCAAGGCTCAACATATGAATGCCGTTACCAAAATCTTACAGTATTTGAAAGGGTCCCTAGGCAGAGGTATATGGATGCGTAAGACTGGCCATAATTCTATTACTGCCTATACTGATGTTGATTGGGCAGGATCTCCCATTGATCGAAGGTCTACAACTGGCTATTGTACTTTTGTTGGAGGTAACTTGGTCACATGGAAAAGTAAAAAACATAGTGTTGTTGCTCGTTCAAGTGCTGAAGCAGAATATAGAGCAATGGCATCAACTACCAGTGAAATTATATGGCTTCGCGCTCTGTTGCAGGACCTTGGTTATGGTTCATCTCTACCTACTCAATTATTCTGTGATAATCAGGCTGCTATGCATATTGCTTCCAATCCAGTGTTTCATGAGCGCACTAAACATATTGAAGTCGACTGTCATTTTGTTAGAGAGAATGTGCAAGCCAATGTCATCCGCACAACCTTTGTCCCTACAACTCAGCAATTGGCGGATATATTTACAAAAGGTCTTCCAGCTCTCAAGTTTCAAGAAATATTGTCCAAGTTGGGCTCTATTGACATTTTCGCACCAACTTGAGGGGGAGTGTTGGAGAAGAGAGATTTCCGGGATTTGTTTCTATCTGTAGATTGCTATTTATGGAGAATGCACACTTTGTGGGATTCGTTTGGATTCATCTTAATCTATGCCTTCTTCTAATTAAGGCTGATGTATCTCTATATGTAGAGCTGTTGTAATCTCTTGATACACACAATGAATAATAATACCCTCTCTCCCTTCTCCAGTGGACGTAGGCTATGGCCGAACCACATACATCTGTGTGTTCTGTGATTATCTATGTGTTCTTTGATTAGTTTCTTCAAAAGTTCTAAAGATATTCTGGCAATGGGTAGGTGAGCATGACTGGTATGATGGGACATTATTTACGTCGCCTTCAAAACGATCAGAAGCCAATCTCATATGGCATCCCTGAAAAAGAACACTCCACGCGTAAACGAAAATCAGATTTTTCCCTCATGTCAAAATAGCATATTGTAATTTCTTCCGCAGATTAATGAAACTTACAAGTGGATTTCACAAGCTCAAATAAGACAACCGAAAATTGAACCGTTCAAAATGAAATTAAACACTTTCTCTCTCCATCGACTCATTTAAGTCTTTGTGCAGTTTTGCTTGTCTATTCGAATGAAGCCCATTTCCATCGTCTATTGATCATCCAGATTAAACTCTAAATGTACTTTCTGTCTTCTAGAAAGCAATGAGGAGATCGAGGGACTTTTAAATACTCAATGGATTGATAGAAGA
This sequence comes from Sequoia sempervirens, assembly GCA_007258455.2. Lineage (NCBI taxonomy): Eukaryota > Viridiplantae > Streptophyta > Pinopsida > Cupressales > Cupressaceae > Sequoia > Sequoia sempervirens. The sequence goes on from VDFB02353493.1 coordinate 396,522,394, forward strand.
TGTATTCAATTTTCAATCGGATCCCTTTGTGTGTGTGTTCATTAGGGGGATTGATAAGGAGTCTAATTTTATTTTTAGTTTTCTATTCATATGGAGGCAATTAGTCATAGTTAAATTAGTATATTTTTTTATTTATTCGGAATTATTTAATGTATATATTGATAAATGGCATAATTTGTTTAATTTATAAATTATCTATTTATGTAACTAGTATATTATGTGTATTGTTTCTTATAAATTAAGTATTGGGTTTTTATTTCATTGTTTTTTTTTTAATTTTCTAATATAATGACATTAACTCTCCTCTATCACTTCATCTTATATCTACATCAATCTTTTTCCAAGATCATTGTTGTCTTATGCATCAATGCTAAATATAACTCTTGATTCAGCAATACTTTCTGTTCCAAATTAAGCTCAAACTTGTGGAACTCCAATGTTAATGTCAATTCTTAAAGTCTAATTTGAAATTTTTTACAGTTCAAACTCCTAATTGATTTGCTTGATATTTTACAATTTTCTCAAACATGTCAAACATATCTTCTCACAATCAAGATTTTCTATCTCCCTTAAATATGTTGTCTTATATAATCTCCTTACAATTTCATATAATCTTGTTACCATTTTTAATCTCTCATTTCATAAGAAAATTGCTTTGTTAAAAATTAAACATACTAAATATAATTTGAATTAATTAATTAAATAATTATTTCTCTATAAATAGAGTATTACATTATTATTTTAATCATTCATAATTTTCTATTAAAATTGTAGTAAAAAATACATTACTTAAAATTTGTTTCTAAGTGAACTCAATACCAACAACTTTAGTATTAAATATTTTTTAAGATCAACCAATAGCTTAGAACCTATTGAAGGTTATAGTAAGCAAAGTAGTTAGGAAATTGCTTCATTTAATGCTATGAGGTTTCCATAATTCATAATGTTTTCAATTTTGCTGTTTCTGGATTTTGATTGTGTGCAAGTTTTTGCATCAACATTTCCGATCACGCACCATGATCAGAACAACGTTTCAAAATATGATAAAAAACATTAATATAAAAACTTGCACAAAATCAAAATCCAAAAATGACAAAATTAAAATTCTTTGTATTTGCTTCATATTTAAGAGCTGTTCCATTCCTCTGAAAATTCTCATCGAATAGTATGAGCACAATGGGCATACAAGCATGACAGGTATGTTAAGACAGTATTGATGTCGCCTCGAAAGGATTAGTAGCCAATCTCATGTGGCATCCTTTAAAAGAACACTTCATGCGTGCAGGAAAAGTTGTATTTTCCCTACTCTCAAACTAGTATGTAATAATTTCTATGGTCCGCGACTGAATCAACATGAAAATTACAAGTGGATTTGCACAATCGCTCTTCTGCTCAAATACGACAACCGAAATTTGATCCTCTCTCAAACTGGAAAACAATATTTCTCTCCATCCATTGTGCCATTTAAAGTCTTTGTCCGGTTTTACTACTTTTTCTACACGAATAAATCAAGCCCAGATTTGAAATCATCTAGAGTTACACGTGTTTATAATGTTCTCGAAAAGCAATAGTGTGGAGATGGAGAATTTTTAGGCATTCGATGGATTGATGAAGATGGAATTTAGACATTCAATTGCAAGTTGGATTTGTCTTCATGTTTGGGGAGCTTGATGAAACAAGGAACTCCCAAACGGAGTTGATTCTCCTTTTCATGCTTGTAGGGTAGTGTAGAAGTGTTTCTATACTTGCGATTCAAATATGGTGTTATTTATATGTTCTGATAAGCTATATCATGAAACAAACAATCAAAGGATATAAGGTGATTGCAATAGATGTTTTTTCATATATTTTCTTCTAATTTTTACTGCAGTTTAAAAGTCTTTTTGTGCAGTTTACTGCTTGTCTATTCGAATAATGAAGCCCATTTCCATCGTATATTGATCGTTCAGATTAAACTCTAAATGTAGTTATTGTCTTCTAATAAGCAATGAGAAGATCGAGGACTTTTAAATACTCAATGGATAGATGAAGACGGCATTCAGACATTCAATTTTTCAATCGGATCCCTTTGTGTGTGTCTTCGTTAGAGGGATCGATAAGGAGTCGAAGTTTTTTAGTTTTCTATTCATATGGAGGTAATTAGTAATAGTTAAATTAGTATATTTTTTATTTATTTCGAGGGAATTATTTAATGTATATATTGATAAATGGTATAATTTGTTTTATTTATAGAATTATTATCTATTTTTATTTAATATATTATGCCTTGTTTTCAAGAATTAAGTATAAATCTTTTATTTTGATTTTTTGCAATTTTTTGATATAATGACACTAACTCTCCTCCACCACTTCATTTATATCAACCTTTTCCCAAGGTCAATGTTGTCTTATACATCAATGTCAAATATAACTATTTATTCAGCGATACCTGCCACTCCAAATTAAGGTCAAACTTGTGGAACTCAAATGTTAATGTCAATTCTCAAACTCTAATTTGAATTTTTTTACAGTTCAAACTCTAAATTGATTTGCTTGACATTTTAAAATTTTCTTAAGCATGTCAAATATATCTTCTCACAATGAAGATTTTCTTCCTCCCTTAAATATGTTGTCTTATACAATCTCTTTACTATCATATATAATCTCGTTACCATTTTTAATCTCCCTTGCTCTATTAAAAATTGAACACACTAAACATAATTTGAAATAATTAATTAAATAATTATTTCTTTATGAAAAGAATATTACATTATTATTTTTAATCATTCATAGTCTTTTATTAAAATTGTAGTGAAAAAAACATTACTTAACATCCGTTTCTAAGTAAACTCTATACCAACAACTTTATTATAAAATATCTTTTAAGACCAACCAACAACTTAAAAGCTATTGAAGATTATTATAGGCAAAGCAGTTAGGAAATTGTTTTGTTTAATGTCAAGAGGTTTCCACAATCCATAATGCTTTCAATTTTTCTGTTTTTGGATTTTGATGGTGTGCAAGTTTTTGTATTAACGTTTCGGATCGCGCTACGCGATCCATCATCAGAATGATAGAACTCTCATTCATTCTGATGATAG